>CM059195.1:658802-684030 GCA_030323885.1 Branchipolynoe longqiensis
TTTGTATCGGTCGTAATGCTTTCATTGCGTTTGATTCGCGGCAAAGCAGGAGTACCCCCCTCCCCCGCGCCGCAACGACCGTTATCGTTGCATCACCCCCCTTCTCTCTCCTTCCCCTTATAACCCACTCCCTTCCCTCCTCCAGCCACTCTGCCTCCACTCAGCTTGAAGCACTCACCATTTTTCTCCACCCACCACCCTTACATTTTTCTCTCTCTCTTCTTCTCACATATCGCATAGGGCGGAGGGCGTTTCGGAACCCCCCCACTGACATTGACATCTCACTTTCATTACACATTGGCATTTGACATTTGATACTACATTGTACATTTCCATTTGATCATTAATCCTTGATCTTATATAACTTCTCCCCTGTATGTACTCCCCCCTCACTAAATAAAGTGTGTGTTTCTCCACTCCTGCCTTGTCTTCCTCCTTTGCTGCATATCAGATGATAGGTGTAGTGTGTGCAACAAACATTGTACACCAACATTAGATGTTAGTTGTAGTGTGTGCAACACACATTGTACACCAACACATTAGATGTTAGGTGTAGTGTGAGCAACAAAGATTGTACACAAACATTAGATGTTAGTTGTAGTGTGTGCAACAAACATTGTACATCAACATTAGATGTTAGTTGTAGTGTGTGCAACACACATTGCACACCAACACATTAGATGTTAGGTGTAGTGTATGTAACAACCATTGTACACCAACACATTAGATGTTAGGTGTAGTGTATGTAACAACCATTGTACACCAACACATTAGATGTTAGGTGTAGTGTATGTAACAACCATTGTACACCAACACATTAGATGTTAGGTGTAGTGTGAGCAACAAAGATTGTACACAAACATTAGATGTTAGTTGTAATGTGTGCAACAAATATTGTACACCAACATTACATGTTAGGTGTAGTGTGAGCAACAAAGATTGTACACAAACATTAGATGTTAGTTGTAATGTGTGCAACAAACATTGTACTCAACAGTCAATGTTAGGTGTAGTGTGTGCAACAACCATTGTACATCAACATTAGATGTTAGTTGTAGTGTGTGCAACAAACATTGTACTCAACAGTCAATGTTAGGTGTAGTGTGTGCAACAAACATTGTACATCAACATTAGATGTTAGTTGTAGTGTGTGCAACAAACATTGTACATCAACATTAGATGTTAGTTGTAGTGTGTGCAACAAACATTGTACATCAACATTAGATGTTAGTTGTAGTGTGTGCAACAAACATTGTACATCAACATTAGATGTTAGTTGTAGTGTGTGCAACAAACATTGTACATCAACATTAGATGTTAGTTGTAGTGTGTGCAACAAACATTGTACATCAACATTAGATGTTAGTTGTAGTGTGTGCAACACACATTGTACACCAACATTACATGTTAGGTGTAGTGTGTGCAACAAACATTGTACACCAACATTACATGTTAGTTGTAGTGTGTGCAACAAACATTGTACATCAACATTAGATGTTAGTTGTAGTGTGTGCAACACACATTGTACACCAACATTACATGTTAGGTGTAGTGTGTGCAACAAACATTGTACATCAACATTAGATGTTAGTTGTAATGTGTGCAACAAATATTGTACACCAACATTACATGTTAGGTGTAGTGTGTGCAACAACCATTGTACACCAACATTAGATGTTAGTTGTAGTGTGTGCAACAAACATTGTACACCAACATTAGATGTTAGTTGTAGTGTGTGCAACAAACATTGTACATCAACATTAGATGTTAGTTGTAGTGTGTGCAACACACATTGTACACCAACATTACATGTTAGGTGTAGTGTGTGCAACAACCATTGTACATCAACATTAGATGTTAGTTGTAATGTGTGCAACAAATATTGTACACCAACATTACATGTTAGGTGTAGTGTGTGCAACAACCATTGTACACCAACATTAGATGTTAGTTGTAGTGTGTGCAACAAACATTGTACTCAACAGTCAATGTTAGGTGTAGTGTGTGCAACAACCATTGTACACCAACATTAGATGTTAGTTGTAGTGTGTGCAACAAACATTGTATTCAACATTAGATGTTAGGTGTAGTGTGTGCAACAAACATTGTACACAACATTAGATGTTAGTTGTAGTGTGTCAACAAACATTGTACACCAACATTAGATATTAGTTGTAGTGTGTGCAACAAATATTGTACTCAACATTAGATGTTAGTTCAAGTGTGTGCAACAAACATTGTACACCAACATTAGATGTTAGTTTTAGTGTATGCAGCAACCATTGTACACAACATTAGATGTTAGTTGTAGTGTGTGCAACAAACATTGTATTCAACATTAGATGTTAGTTCTAGTGTGTGCAACAACCATTGTACACCCACATTAGATGTTAGGTGTAGTGTGCGCAACAAACATTGTACACAAACATTAGATGTTAGGTGTAGTGTATGCAACAACCATTGTAAACATTAGATGTTAGTTGTAGTGTGTGCAACAAACATTGTACACCCACATTAGATGTTAGTTGTAGTGTCTGCAACAAACATTGTACACCCACATTAGATGTTAGTTGTAGTGTCTGCAACAAACATTGTACACCCGCATTAGATGTTAGTTGTAGTGTATGCAACAACCATTGCACACCAACATTAGATGTTAGTTGTAGTGTGTGCAACAAACATTGTACACCCACATTAGATGTTAGTTGTAGTGTGTGGAATCTGTAGACTCATATTAGGTGGTAGTTTTCGTGTGTGTGAATTAAGATGTAGATGCATGGTAAATGTGTACAGTTGGGAAGCAAGAAGGAAGGCGCTCACCCTCCTGCAGCTGGTCGTATCCCAGGTCACGCTGCAGGTCGCGCAGACGCCGCAGTGTCACGGCCTGCCCGCTCGACGTGTTCCAGCGTGACGTCAGCTGCTGAGCTATGTCATAGTCTGCCTCCAGGACGCCTGCGCGAAGGTAAGACAGTAAGCGTTGGCTCCCGGTCGGTCAGGCGACAGTGTCACCTTGTACAAATATACAGATTTTTGGTTCGGAATATATTGGCAGAGAGCATTATTATCCTAGGGCGATGGAGTGGCGGCCATGGTTATGTAATAGAAAAGCAATGGGTGCCCTACTAGCTGTGTGACATATTAGGATATGTGAAAAATATGTTAATACATAGTGCCCAAGATTATGACGAGATGCTCCTATAAAAGAGACAGTTAATGTTTGGTGAAATGTTCCCTCTATGCACCAGTAAGGGTGCAAGTGGAGGAGAAGGACACTTTTAATATATATATTTATTGTAACTGTCTGCAACTACCTGTTACCACAGGACCGATGGGCAAGCACACCCAGCCACTCTGCATACATTATGGACACCACCTGCAGCTGGGTTGAGTGACAGCAGCCCCTATTAGGGTGTCGCCCCCCAGGCTGGAGAGGGTCCCTGATTGGCTGGCTGTGGGAGGCCCAGTTACCTGCACCCCTATGCCCCACCTGGCCACACAAGCCTCATTTTGATATTGATTATTCTACACATTCTGATCTATATGCTGCTACAGGCACTACTAACACACTTCTGGATGGACTCTTGAAGTGAACACACTCTTCTCTTGGCCAGGAACCCAGATACTCTGTCTGAGGCTCCAACTTTCATATACAAACTGAGCTGTGTGCAACAACCATGGGACTCCGGTTCAATGACTGTAGGCACTGATTACTATACATACTAAAGAGAGTAATGAGGCTCTGTGTGGACAGAAGGTAAGGAGTCAGGGTGATAGGTCGCTAGTAGGTGAACAGGAGTTGATGCCAATGAAGCACAACTTCTTCACTATCAATCGTGCATGACTTGTCTTCCCTTTCTTGACTCTGAGTTTGTTGGAGAGGGGCATCAGATGTGAACTGACAGACCATTGTCAGAACGCACCTGGGAAGAGTAAGTGGTATTTCTGGGGCTCTGACGGCTGGGCATTCCAGATATATTACAACCTGGTAGTGATTGTAGTAACTAAAGTTAGTTATTCTACACTTTACCTGTAAATAGATGTATTACTAACATTCTTAGGAAGAGATGAGTTCGTAATTCCAGCGGCGCGGTGCATTGTGGGACATGTAAAAGCAAAATAAACCCGCTCGAGGCACATATTATTTGTGTCTCATTTTTGCTTGAGTGCAAGTAAATAAGCAACACAAGGAGTAATTAGTAGCATGTGGTGAATAAGGGGTCAAATTTCATGTTGAAGCAGCTATGGAATCTGTTAGTTTGTTACAACACATTTCAGCGACAGTTTGAAAGTTGGTATACCAAATTAAATAAATATCATAGATTCAGATGTACATCTTTTATCTACCACTGCATGTACATAAAAATCATCAGCACATCTTACACCATCTGCATTTAGATCTAGACAAATCTAGATTTAAATCTATAGCCAGAATAAGTTTTCTCACAGCCTTTGAAAATTTAGAGAACTAAAAATGCATGCAATGTTCATGACATGAAATCATGGAATTTGGACTATTATTACATTTCTCTAGATTACAATTTCGATTACACCTTTACCAGGGAGCATGTGCCCTTAGATAACACTGTTAGTTCTAATGGTGAAGTGAACAGCAGCCCAGGACTTGTGTGTTGTCTCAATATATTTAATTATGTAAGCTGTGAACTAAATATATTCATCACATCATTATATTGCACTACAGGAGATATGCCTATACAAATTGTTCGATGTTATGACTCACTTCTGGTGCATGCAGGTGGGCACCTGGTGTGAGCTGATGACTCACATATGGTGCATGCAGGTGGGAACCTGGTGTAAGCTGATGACTCACATATGGTGCATGCGAGTGGGAACCTGGTGTAAGCTGATAACTCACATATGGTGCATGCGGGTGGGAACCTGGTGTAAGCTGATGACTCACATATGGTGCATGCGAGTGGGAACCTGGTGTAAGCTGATGACTCACTTATGGTGCATGCAGGTGGGAACCTGGTGTAAGCTGATGACTCACATATGGTGCATGCGAGTGGGAACCTGGTGTAAGCTGATGATTCACATATGGTGCATGCGAGTGGGAACCTGGTGTAAGCTGATGACTCACATATGGTGCATGCGAGTGGGAACCTGGTGTAAGCTGATGACTCACATATGGTGCATGCGAGTGGGAACCTGGTGTAAGCTGATGACTCACATATGGTGCATGCGGGTGGGAACCTGGTGTAAGCTGATGACTCACATATGGTGCATGCGAGTGGGAACCTGGTGTAAGCTGATAACTCACATATGGTGCATGCGGGTGGGAACCTGGTGTAAGCTGATGACTCACATATGGTGCATGCGAGTGGGAACCTGGTGTAAGCTGATGATTCACATATGGTGCATGCGAGTGGGAACCTGGTGTAAGCTGATGACTCACTTAAGGTGCATGTGGGTGGGAACCTGGTGTAAGCTGATGAATCACATATGGTGCATGTGAGTGGGAACCTGGTGTAAGCTGATGACTCACTTAAGGTGCATGCAGGTGGGAACCTGGTGTAGGCTGATGACTCACATATGGTGCATGCGAGTGGGAACCTGGTGTAAGCTGATGACTCACTTAAGGTGCATGTGGGTGGGAACCTGGTGTGAGCTGATGACTCACTTAAGGTGCATGGAGGTGGGAACCTGGTGTAAGCTGATGACTCACATATGGTGCATGCGAGTGGGAACCTGGTGTAAGCTGATGAATCACATATGGTGCATGCGAGTGGGAACCTGGTGTGAGCTGATGACTCACATATGGTGCATGCAGGTGGGAACCTGGTGTAAGCTGATGACTCACATATGGTGCATGCGGGTGGGCACCTGGTGTGAGCTGATGACTCACATATGGTTAATGCGAGTGGGAACCTGGTGTAAGCTGATGACTCACATATGGTGCATGCGAGTGGGAACCTGGTGTAAGCTGATGACTCATTTAAGGTGCATGCAGGTGGGAACCTGGTGTAGGCTGATGACTCACATATATGGTGCATGCGAGTGGGAACCTGGTGTAAGCTGATGACTCACTTAAGGTGCATGCGAGTGGGCACCTGGTGTAAGCTGATGACTCACATATGGTGCATGCGGGTGGGCACCTGGTGTGAGCTGATGACTCACTTAAGGTGCATGTGGGTGGGAACCTGGTGTAAGCTGATGACTCACATATGGTGCATGCAGGTGGGCACCTGGTGTGAGCTGATGACTCACTTAAGGTGCATGTGGGTGGGAACCTGGTGTGAGCTGATGACTCACTTAAGGTGCATGCGAGTGGGCACCTGGTGTAAGCTGATGAGTCACTTATGGTGCAGGCGGTTGGGCATCTGGTGGAAGTTGACGACTCAGTTATGACGTATGACGTAGCTCAGCAGCTGATGTTACGCTGGCATGATCCGGTGTAGCAGGAAATCGCAAACCCTGTAAATCGCAAACCCCCACTTGTGATTTCCTAGGAAATCGCAAACCCCCATGCCATATATGGGCATGGGGGGTTTGCGATTTCCTAGGAAATCGCATATCCCCCCTGGAGATCGCAAACCCCCCATTCGGCGGCGGCGGCGATTTGTTTAGGGGTAAAGGGAGGAGATATTCGTCGCCGGGAAAACAAACGAACTCAGAATAGTTCAGATGTGTGCCACAGGGGTGGTACATGCTTAGTACTGAACTTTTCCACTTGGTGGTGTGCAGGAGAGTGACCTAGATTGTTGTGCCATTGGCTGGTTGAGTGGAGAGAAGGGAGGGTAATACTGAGGTATTTTCAATCTTCTTTAGAGTAGTGCAATGAGGAAGTATATTTGCATAATATAAAATATATGTTAGTACAATTACATTGCATAATTCGATGAGAAACAGATATAGATGAAAAACGTTTTTTTGTTGATGAATGTAAAAAAATGGTTCTGCTGTGGATGGGGTTTGAACCCACACCACCAAACAACTTCAGATTACAAGTCCAACACTCTAACCACTAGGCCATAGAGACCACACATAATTAGTAGTCTCACTTCAGGCTATTTGTGTATAGGACGTCACATATATTTTCGAATCGACGAACGTAAAGTAAACAAATCGCCGCCGCCGCCAGTATGGAACGCGACGTCGATTTGTTTATATTACGTTCGGCGATTAATATCGCCGCCAATGCGGCGGTAGCCTTAATGTTAATAACGCTTCGAATTTAGGGTTAATTTAATGAAATTTCACGATTTGAGTATGTAATTCTGTTAAATATGGTCGCATTGAATAGATTTGGCCCGAATCGGTCCCTAACCTGCACGTTATCCCTGGCTACAAAACACAAGGGGGTTTGCGATTTCCAGGGGGGGTTTGTGATTTCCTAGTAAATCGCAAACCCCGGGGTGTGCAATTTCCAGGGGTTTGCGATTTACTGCCACACCGGCCGACACACGCTGAACGTAAGCACCCTACATTCGGGCCGACACACGCTGAACGTGAGCACCCTACATTCGGGCTGACACATGCTGAACGTGAGCACCCTACATTCGGGCTGACACATGCTGAACGTGAGCACCCTACATTCGAGCTGACACATGATGAACGTGAGCACCCTACATTCGGGCTGACACACCGCGAATGTGAGCATCCTACATTTGGGCTGACACATGTAGAACGTGAGTGCCCTACATTCGGGCTGACACACGCTGAATGTGAGTACCCGACATTCGGGCTGACGCATGCTGAACGTGAGCACCCTACATTCGGGCTGACACATGCTGAACGTGAGCACCCTACATTCGGGCTGACACACCACGAACGTGAGCATCCTACATTCGGGCTGACACATGTTGAACATGAGCACCCTACATTCGGACTGACACACGCTGAATGTAAGTGCCCTACACTCGGGCTGACACATGCTGACCGTGAGCACCCTACATTCGGGCTGATACTTGCTGAACGTCAGCACCCTACATTCGGGCTGACACACCACGAACGTGAGCATCCTACATTCGGGTTGACACACGCTGAACATGAGCGCCCTACATTCTGGCTGACACACGCTGAACGTGAGCATCCTACATTCGGACTGACACATGCTGAACATGATCACCCTCCATTCGGGCTGACACATGCTGAACGTGAGTGCCCTACATTCGGGCTGACACACGCTGAACATGAGCACCCTACATTCGGGCTGACACATGCTGAACATGAGCGTCCTACATTCGGGCTGACACACGCTGAACGTGAGCACCCTGCATTCGGACTGACACATGCTGAACGTGAGTGCCCTACATTCGGGCTGACACATGCTGAACGTGAGCGTCCTACATTCGGGCTGACACACGCTGAACGTGAGCACCCTGCATTCGGACTGACACATGCTGAACGTGAGCATCCTACATTCGGGCTGACACATGCTGAATGTGAGCGCCCTACATTTGGGATGACAAACGCAGAATGTGAGCGCCCTACATTTGGGCTGACAAACGCATAACGTGAGCACCCTACATTCGGGCTGACAAACGCAGAACGTGAGTGGCCTAGATTCGAGCCGCGGGCGAGCGTTCAATTAGGTGATGTCGGACAAACCTTCCAACTACCGCCATCACCCTGACCTCTGTCTGTAGGTCACGCACATCCACACCCACACACTCATACACGGTCACCCACCCTACTCACATCCACACAACACACACAAACTCTCACAGACACGCTCACCAACACACACACTAACACACGGTCACCCAACCACCATACACACACCCACGCAAACACAGCCACCTACCCTACCCACCAACACCCCCACTCTACGACCCCCACACACATACACATGGTTCCTCACCCACCCAACCACACCCACATACACACATTCACCGATCCCACCCTATCACACACCCACCCAAACACAGCCACCCACCCTACCTACCAACACCCCCACTCTACCACCCCCACACACCTACACATGGTTCATAACCCACCCAACCACACCCACATACAGACGGTCAGCCATCCCACCCTATCACACACCCACACAAACACAGCCACCCACCCTACCTACCAACACCCCCAGTCTACTACACCCACACTCCCACACATGGTTCCTCACCCACACAACCACACCCACATACACACGGTCAGCCAGCCCACTCTACCACACCCACAGACACGGTCACACACCCCAACCTACCACACCCACATACATGGTCACACACCCCACCTTACCACACACACACATGGTCACACATCCCACCCTACCACACCCACATACACACGGTCACACACCCCACTCTAGCACACCCACATACACACGGTCACACACCCCAGTCTACCACACCCACACACACGGTCACACACCCCACTCTACCACACTCACACACACACCGTCACACACCCCACTCTACCACACCCACACACACCGTCACACACCCCACTCTACCACACTCACACACACACACCGTCACACAACCCACTCTACCACACCCACACACACGGTCACACACCCCACTCTACCACACCCACATACACACGGTCACACACCCCACCCTACCACACCCACATACATGCTCACACACCCCATTCTACCACACCCACATACACATAGTCACCCATCCCACCCTACCGTACCCACAGACACGGTCACACACCCCATCCTACCACACCCACACACACACGGTCGCACACCCTAGCGCACCCACACACATGGTCACACACACCACTCTACCACACCCACACACACACGGTCACACACCCCACCCTACCACACCCACACATACACACGGTCACACACCCCACCCTACCACACCCACATACACACAGTCACACACCCCACTCTACCACACCCACACACACGGTCACATAGCCCACTCTACCACACTCACACACACGGTCACACACCCCACCCTACCACACCCACACACACGGTCACACACCCCACTCTACCACACCCACACACACGGTCACACACCCCACTATACCACACCCACACACACAGTCACATACCCCACTCTACCACACCCACATACACATGGTCACACACCCCACCCTACCACACCCACACACACAGTCACACACCCCAATCTACCACACCCACACACACGGTCACACACCCCACCCTACCACACCCACACACACGGTCACACACCGCACTCTACCATACACACATACACTGTCACCACACACCCCACTACACCCACACACACGGTCACACCCCCCACCTACCACACCCACAACATGTCCACACCACCCTACACACCCACACACATACGTCACACACCCCACTTACCACACCACACACACGGTCACACACCCACTTACCACACTCACACACACACGGTCACACACCCATCACACCCCACTCTACCCACACCCACACACACGTCACACCCACCCTACCACACCCACAGACATGGTCAGACCCCACTCTACCACACCCCACACAACGGTCCACACCCCACCCTACCACACCCATAAAAAGGTCACACACCCCACTCTACCACACCCACACACACGGTCACACACCCTACTCTACCACACCCACACACACACGGTCACACACCCCACCCTACCACACCCACACACAGAGTCACACACCACACTCTACCACACCCACACAAACGGTCACACACCCCACCCTGCCACACCAACAGACATGGTCACACACCCCACTCTACCACACCCACACACACGGTCACACACCCCACCCTACCACACCCACACACACACGGTCACACACCCCACCCTACCACACCCACACACACCACGTCACACACCCCACCCTACCACACCCACGCACACGGTCACAACCACACCCTACCACACCCACAACATGGTCACACCCCCCACTCTCCCACACCCACACACACGGTCACACACCCCACCCCACCACACCCACTGACATGCACACACACTCACCTGCACACGCACACACCTACCAGACCCACACACACTGACATGCACACACACTCACCTGCACACGCACACGCCTACCACACTCACACACACACTCAGAGCACACACACACACCCACCACACTCACACACCCATCACACACCCACCCACCACACCCACCACACCCACACCACACCCACATACACACACTCACATAGCACACCCTACCACACTCACACACACACTCACACAACCACACACACCACACCCACACACACGGTCAAACACCCCACTCTAACAACCCACACAACGGTCACACACCCCACACCCACCCACAACACACAGTCACACACCCCACTCTACCACACCCACACACACCGGTCACACACCCCACTCTACCACACCCACACACTCACGGTCACACACCACTTCTACCCCATCACCCCACACACACGGTCACACACGGTACACACACACCACACTACCACAATCACAGACACACGGTCACACCCCCCCACTCAAACACCCCACACACACGGTCACACCACCCTACACACACCCACATACACACGGTCACACCCCCCACTCTACCACACCCACACACACGGTCACACACCCCACTCTACCACACCCACACACACACGTCACACACCCCACACAACCACACCCACACACATGGTCACACAACCCACTCTACACACCCACACATACACAAGGTCACACACCCCACCCACAAACACCACACACACACACGTCACACACACACTCACCACACCCACACACACAGTCACACACCCCACTCTACCACACCCACAAACACGGTCACTCTACCACACCCACATACACATGTAACACACCCCACCCTAGTCACACCCCCCACTCTACCATACCCACACACACGGTCCCACACCCCACTCTACCTCACCCACATACACACGGTCACACACCCCACCCTACCACACCCACACACACAGTCCCACACCCCACTCTACCACACCCACACATACGGTCAAACACCCCACTCTACCTCACCCACATACACACGGTCACACACCCCACCCTACCACACCCACACACACGGTCACACACCCCACCCTACCACACACACACACACATTCACACACCCACCTACCACACACACACACGGTCACACACCCCAGTCTACCACACCCACATACACACGGTCAACACACCCACCCTACCACACCCACACACACACACGGTCACACACCCCAACCTACCACACCACATACACACGGTCACACACCCCACCTACCACACCCACACACATGGTCACACACCCCACCTACCACACCCACATACACACGGTCACACACCCCACCCTAGCACACCCACAAACATAAGTCACACACCCCACTCTACCACACCCACATACACGGTCACACACCCCACTCTACCACACCCACACACACGGTCACACACCCCACACTACCACACCCACATACACATGGTCACACACCCCACTCTACCACACACACACACATGGTCACACACCCCACTCTACCACACCCATATACACACGGTCACACATCCCACCCTACCACCCCCATACACACTCAACCACCCCACCCAACAACACACGGTCACACACCCACCTAACCACACCCACTCACATGGTCACACACACTACCCCCCTCCCCACACACACGGTCAACCACCCCACCCACCCACTTACCCACCCCCACGGTCACAAACACCACCGTACAACACACACACATGGTCACACATCCCACCCAACCACACGCACCCAAACACACACAAACATATCTATGGGCAATCTAGACCTTACCATGCAACAGTAGATTGAGCATGTCATCCAAACTGTCCCTGACACGACGAGCAAGTATGTACATCGTGCTGTAATAAACAGTAGGGCATGCGGAGTGGGGCACGCACGGTGCGGTGCAATCTGGGGCAGTGTGAGATACCGTGTGTGGGTCATTGTGTGGGGCAGTGTGTGGTGTAAAGTGTCAGGCAGTGAGTGGGGCAGTGTGTGGAGCAGTGTGTGGTACAGTGTGTGGTACAGTGTGTGGTGCAGTGTGTGGGGCAGTGTGAGGTACAGTGTGTGGGGCAGTGTGTGGTACAGTGTGTGGTACAGTGTGTGGGGCAGTGTGTGGTACAGTGTGTGGTACAGTGTGTGGGGCAGTGTGTGGAGCAGTGTGGTGTGTAAAATGTGGGGCACTGTGTCGGGCAGTGTGTCGGGCAGTGTGTGGGGCAGTGTGAGGTATAGTATACTGGGCAGTGTATGGGGCAGTGTGTGGTGTAAAGTGTCGGGCAGTGTATGGGGCAGTGTGTGGTGTAGTCTGTGGGGCAGTGTGTGGGCAGCGTGTGGGGCAGTGTGTGAGGCAGTGTGTGGAGCAGTGTTTGGGGCAGTGTGTGGGGCAGTGTGTGGGGCAGTGTGTGGTACAGTGTATGGGGCATTGTGTGGGGCAATGTGTGATGTAAAGTGTGGGGCAGTGTGTGGGGCAGTGTGTGGTACAGTTTGTGGGGTAGTGTGTAGGGCAGTGTGTGATGTAGTGTGTGGGGCAGTGTGTGGGGCAGTGTGTGGGGCAGTGTGTGGGGCAGTATGTGGGGCAGTGTGTGGGGCAGTGTGTGGTACAGTGTGTGGGGCATTGTGTGGGGCAATGTGTGGTGTAAAGTGTAGGGCAATGTGTGGGGCAGTGTGTGGTGTAAAGTGTGGGGCAGTTTGTGGAGCAGTGTGCGGTATAGTTTGTGGGGCAGTGTGTAGGACAGTGTGTGGTACAGTTTGTGGGGCAGTGTGTGGGGCAGTCTGTGGTACAGTTTGTGGGGCAGTTTGTAGGGCAGTGTGTGGTGTAAAGTGTGGGGCAATGTGTGGTGTAAAGTGTGGGGTAGTTTGTGGAGCTGTGTGTGGTGCAGTGTGTGGGGCAGTATGTGGGGCAGTGGGTGGTGCAGTGTGTGGTGTAAAGTGTGGGGCAGTGTGTGGTGCATTGTCTGGGGTAGTGCGTGGTACAGTGTGTGAAGCAGTGTGTGGGGCAGTGTGTGGAGCAGTGTGTGGTGTAAAGTGTGGGGCAGTGTGTGGTGCAGTGTGTGGGGTAGTGCGTGGTACAGTGTGTGGGACAGTGTGTGGAGCAGTGTGTGGGGCAGTGTGTGGGGCAGTGAGTGGTGTAAAGTGTGGGGCAGTGCGTGGTGCAGTGTGTGGGGCAGTGTGTGGAGCAGTGTGTGGGGCAGTGTGTGGCGTAAATTGTGGGGCAGTGTGTGGAGCAGTGTGTGGGGCAGTGTGTGGCGTAAATTGTGGGGCAGTGTGTGGTGCAGTGTGTGGGGTAGTGCGTGGTACAGTGTGTGGAGCAGTGTGTGGGGCAGTATGTGGGGCAGTGTGTGGTGCAGTGTGTGGTGTAAAGTGTGGGGCAGTCTGTGGTGCAGTGTGTGGGGTAGTGCGTGGTACAGTGTGTGGGGCAGTGTGTGGGGCAGTATGTGGGGCAGTGTGTGGTGTAAAGTGTGGGGCAGTGTGTGCAGCAGTATGGGGTATGGGGCAGTTTGTGGTACAGTGTGTGGGACAGTGTGTGGTACAGTGTGTGGGACAGTGTGTGGTACAGTGTGTGGTACAGTGTGTGGTACAGTATATGGTACAGTGTGTGGGGCATTGTGTGGTACAGTGTGTGGTAGAGTGTGTGGTACAGTGTGTGGTACAGTGTGTGGTACAGTTTTGAGGTACAGTGTGTGGGACAGTGTGTGGTACAGTGTGTGGGGCAGTGTGTGGTACAGTGTGTGGGGCAGTGTGTGGTACAGTGTGTGGGGCAGTGTGTGGTAGTGTGTGGCACAGTGTGTGGTACAGTGTGTGGTACAGTGTGTGGTACAGTGTGTGGTACAGTTTGTGGTACAGTGTGTGGGACAGTGTGTGGTACAGTGTGTAGGGCAGTGTGTGGTGTAAAGTGTGGGGCAGTGTGTGCAGCAGTATGGGGTATGGGGCAGTTTGTGGTACAGTGTGTGGGACAGTGTGTGGTACAGTGTGTGGGGCAGTGTGTGGTGCAGTGTGTGGTACAGTGTGTGGTACAGGGTGTGGGGCAGTGTGTGGTAGAGTGTGTGGGGCAGTGTGTGGTACAGTGTGTGGTACAGTGTGTGGGGCAGTGTGTGGTACAGTGTGTGGGACAGTGTGTGGTGTAGTGTGCGGGGCAGTCTGTGGTACAGTGTGCGGGGCAGTGTGTGGTGCAGTGTTTGGTGTAAAGTGTGGGGCAGTGTGTGGTACAGTGTGTGGCACCCCAATGGGGCAGGTGATATGGCATGGCCCACCAACTGGACAGCCCAGGGCGGGAAAACCGGAAATATAAAAGCCAGATAACATGTCCAACAACAATATAAATCAATCAAATCCAAACAAACATATCTCAACCACCTATTATGTACAAGCCTATGGACATGTAAATAAAATACGCTAGAATAGAATTAAGTAGAAAAAAGTGGAAAACTCTTCCCAAGAAAACCCCAAAACACTAACATAGAACCTTAAGAAAACAACTAACATAGTAATAAGAATAGAACAAAATACTATGCCAAGAGGGTAAACAAAACCTGACATAGGCTACTAACCATACCAACAATCTGCTACTGAAATGCAGGCAATCAAATAACTTATCAGCAGCTACTGTTTGGTAAAACAACACCAACACTACAGCTAGCCAGCATTGAAAACAAGCCTGGGATGCTATGGAAAGTATAAATACAGCCTCAATAAAAAAATTATTAAAAAGACGTGTGGGCGCAGTGTGTGGGGCAGTGTGTGGGGCAGTGTGTGGGGCAGTGTGTGGTTTAAGTGTGGGCAGTGTGTGGCACAGTGTGTGGTGCAGTGTGTGGGGCAGTGTGTGGGGCGGTGTGAGGTAGGCCTACAGTGTGGGACAGTGTGTGGTGCAGTGTGTTGGGCAGTGTGAGGGACAGTCTGGGGGCAGTGTGGGGGCAGTGGGTGGTGTAGTGTGCGGGGCAGTGTGTGGGGCAGTGTGTTGGGCATTGTGAGGTACAGTGTGGGGGGCAGTGTGGGGGCAGTGAGGGGCAGTGTGGGGGCAGTGTGTGGTGTAGTGTGCGGGGCAGTGTGTGGGGCAGTGTGTTGGGCATTGTGAGGTATAGTGTGATGTACAGTTTGGGGGGGGGCAGTGTGGGGGCAGTGTGGGGGCAGTGTGTGGTGTAGTGTGCGGGGCAGTATGTGGGACAGCGTGTTGGGCAGTCTGGTGTAGTGTGCGGGGCAGTATGTGGGACAGCGTGTTGGGCAGTCTGGGGCAGTGTGCGGAGCAGTATGTGGGACAGTGTGTGGGGGAGTGTGCTACATTTATAAATGGCCCTTAATAATGTAGGATATGGCTTCTCCATAATGTTGTCTCGACACGGAGCTGCCTCACGAATGCAGACAATCCGTGCACAACTCACCCACAACGACGGACCTGGCGCTTCGTTCTGATCCACACCGCGTGACGACCAGTGCCAGAAGTACGATGCCCCAGGCGGCCAGCTGACTGTCGGGGCGGGCGAGCAGCTGACGGCGGGCGGGCGCCTGGCGGCGGGCGGGCAGCTGACGGTCCGGGTGGGCGGGCAGCTGACGGTCCAGGTGGGCGGGCAGCTGTGGGTCCGGGTGGGCGGCCAGCTGACTGTCGGGGCGGGCGAGCAGCTGACGGCGGGCGGGCACCTGACGGCGGGCGGGCAGCTGTCGGTCCGGGTGGGCGGGCAGCTGACAGTCCAGGTGGGCGGCCAGCTGACGGTCTGGGTGGGCAGGCATCGGGCGGTCTGGGCGGACGGGCAGCTGACTGTCCAGGTGGGCGGGCAGCTGACGGTCCAGGCAGGGGGGGGGTGCAACTGATTCTCTGGTTGGGCGGCCAGATGACGCTGTGGGCGGGCGGGCAGCTGACAGTCCGGGTGGGGAGGGCAGTCTGGTTGGGGCAGGCACCTGACTGTCCGGTTGGGGCGGGCAGCTCACTGTCCAGTGGGGGCGGGCAGCTCACTGTCCGGTTGTGGCGGGCAGCTCACTGTCCGGTTGGGGCAGGCAGCTCACTCTCCAGTTGGGGGGCCAGGTCACTGTCCGGTTGGGACGGGCAGCTCACTGTCCGGTTGTGGCGGGCAGCTCACTGTCCGGTTGTGGCGGGCAGCTGGTGGTGCCGACCTCGGTCCGCAACACGCGGCGCCATGTCAACCACTGAACCCGCTCGGACCAGTTTGCAACACGTGGAACTCTCACGCAGCACCCGTGAAGCTCTTAAGGAACAAAGCATGTGTGGTGCGAGCATCGCTAGACTCACAAGTTAACCGACAATTGAAGCTGGGCACGAAGAAACGGAACGTCTAGAAAAAAGAGCTGCATTTTTTAACCTGCAGACTTTATGTAATAAATGAATAGCAATGTTAATACACAATGACCAACAAACTGTAGTGTTGTCCCTTTGTAACAACCATGTTGTAAGAAACACGCATGTTGCATTTACGATATACGGTGTCACTAACATCAAGGCTCTTGATCAACTAAATGCTTCTGAGTGTAGGATAGAGATACCTCACAGGTCGAGCCCACTAATTATGATGGTAAGTAAACCATATAGGATAGAGCTACTTCACAGGCCGCATCCACTAATTATGATGGTAAGTAGACCTATATAGGATAGAGATACCTCACAGGCTGTGTCCACTAATTATGATGGTAAGTAGACCATATAGGATAGAGCTACCTCACAGCAGAGAGCGTGTATATAAACAGATGAGAGGGACAACTGTCATACTAGACCGTGTAACAGCTGCCAACTGTGGTGCTCCAAGTGGTGGTTGTTGAACAGTTTACGCATATGGGCAAACTCAAGGCATTGTCAATGGCAGTGAGCAATCTTCATACAGAAAACGTTAAATATCTCTAAAACTACAACACCTAGAAACAAACTGAATGAATACACATAGAAAACATGTTTACCAAAAACATTATATTAAATTGATATGGTTAGGGTTCTGGATTTCTATTAATTTGGAATAAAACTGACGTTTTCACTACGCGTACGGCAAACTCAATGCATTGTCAATGGCGGTGAGCAATCTTCATACAGAAAAAGTGAAATATCTCTAAAACCACACCATCTAGAAACAAATCGCTTTGTACACATATAGAAAACATACTCAACGGATAGATTATATTAAATTTATAAGGGTAGGGTTCTGGATTTCTATTAATTTTGAATAAAACAAATGTTTTGCACTACACATACCATCACACTCAAAGCTTGTTAAAAAAATAACCGCCAGGAACGCCACTGTAGCCTATGTTACCGATTTTCGCGGGAGTTGTCCCTCTCATCTGTTTATATACACGCTCTCTGCTCACAGGCCGCGTCGACTAATTATGATGGTAAGTAGGCCATAGAGGATCGAGCTACTTCACAGGCCACCTCCACTAATTATGCTGTTAAGTAGGCCATGTAGGATATAGCTACTTCACAGGCCGCATCCACTCATTATTATGGTAACTAGACCATGTAGGATAGAGCTACCTCACAGGCTGCGTCCACTAATTATGATGGTAAGTAGGCCATGTAGGATCGAGCTACTTCACAGGCCGCATCCACTAATTATGCTGTTAAGTAGGCCATGTCGGATAGAGCTACTTCACAGGCCGGATCCACTAAGTATGATGGTAAGTAGGCCATGTAGGATCGATCTACCTCACAGGCCGCGTCCACTAATTATGATGGTAAGTAGACCATATAGGATAGAGTTACTTCACAGGCCATGCGACTAATTATAATGGTAAGTATGCCATGTAGGATAGAGCTACTTTACAAGCTGTGTCCACTAATTATGATGGTAAGTAGGCCACGTAGGATAGAGTTACTTCACAGGCCATGTCCACTAATTGTACATGTCATTTTGCAACATGAATGATTCGTCCCAACAAGCGATCTCACTGTGTAACCACGTAACTTATAACTATAGAAAGTAACTGTCCCTCGCCGGGAACCAGTTAACAGTAGCTATCCTGACAATTACGTCATGAGGATACATTTGCTCTATTAACTATAGTAACTATAGTAACATGACTATCATAGTAAGAATCACAAGTAGTATAGAACTTAGAACTGTAATATATGTGAGTTTAGTATCGTCAATAGCCGAGTATGGTATCGTGCCAGGAGGGCATCCCTTCCAACCACACACTAATTATGATGGTAAGTAGGCCATCTAGGATAGAGCTACTTTACAGGCTGTGTCCATTAATTATGATGGTCATTAGGCCATGTCAGATAGAGCTGTAAGAGATGACTGCACATGCTGATGGCTGAGTTCCAACCGGTGTATTCAATGTCATGTACAGTGGTTCCACTGGTTCCTCCCCTGCTATCGCTGGTTCCCTGGCTGGTCACTCACCTGCCTCACACACAGCCGGTTATCTATCGCTATACACTGCAATACATTACATCCCCTTTCCTTAAGTTTGTATTTATACGATGCGGTTTGGGGTTATTATATATTGTAAATTAACAGTATCATTTTTACCTTTCATATATACTTTGTGTATTACATATGTATTCCATTATTACATAACTACTGTCATTATAGTAGTACAATAAAGATTGACAATTTGTACTCACATTTTCGAATTTCAGTTTTCATTATGTTGATCTTATACTTTTGTCATATGTTGTTCATTATTTAATACCTGTGAGTTTTTGTCTATTGATTTCTTTCTTGTTTTAGCGATACATATTATAACAATCGTACATCATGGATATACAGTTTGTCATTTGTTTGCTGGTTTTTTGGTGTTTTTTTTTTTAATCCCGCTACCGCGTTTGCTTACATTGTAGTATACAATTTGTTTAAATGACATGTTACTTGTCTTGTAACTCTCATAATCAATGTCAATTATCTCTTTCACTTGCGGTATTTACTTTACAGAATTTATCATTGAACAACTTTGTCTTATTCTAGTTTCTTTCTGTAACTGTATGGTTTTCAATCCACCCAGGTGTTTTACATTTGCGGTTTCAACTTGTCGATCCCCAACCTGTTTACGGGTGTTATGACTCTACCATGCTGGGTGACATATTTGGTTTCAGGCTTGCATATCATTATAATTTGGTCGACTTGCTTTTTGATCATGTTCCGTGTGGGCGGTTGTGTTGATGTGGGTGTGTAGTCATTTCTTGTTTTGTATATTTGTATTTGGTTTCTTTTTAGCATTTTGTTTTGTGTATTTTGTAACTCGTAATTTTGTGTCTGGTTGGCACGTGTTTTTGTTATTATTCCTTTTGCCCAACTGCCTCTGTGAGTCATGTATCGTACCTTGTCATCCACTTTTAGTGGTGTGTGTTGCTTACCAACACATCTGTCAAAAAATTTCTGTTGTTTTAGGTGCACTGTTAAAAATGATTTGTGTGTAGGGTGTTGTGCGGTTGGTTTGAACTGTTTGTTTATTGTGGGGATTTTTTCGACCGCAGACGTCTACTGATCAACAATTGTGCTGGTAATGCTTCTAACCCATTCAGTGTGGTGTTCCTGAAATTTAACAGTGAAAGGTTGTAGTCTTTATTTTCTTTGATTGCTTTCTTAATCTTCACCGTTTGTGGATGTCTTTCTATCTGTCGGTTGCTTTGTGGAAAGTGTGGGCTGGTGAATGTGGCTTTGAATCTGTATTCATGGAAAAATTTCAAGTATTCCGCGCTTGAAAAATGAGGACCATTGTCTGAGATTATGACTAGTGGTATTCCGTGTCTACCGAATAATTGCTTTAGTGCGTGTATGATTGATGTACTGGTCGTGGATATTAGTTCGACGACTTCTGGAAATTTGAAATAATAGTTGACAGCTAACAGGAATACTTTGCCATCTATTTGAAAAAGGTCTGTGCCAATCTTTTGGTGCCGCATTAAGGGAATTTGGTGTGGTTGCATCGGCTCCTTGTGTTGGGTGTTGTGACATTGCTGGCATAATGAGCATCGAGATATTATGTCCTTGAGCTGTTTCTGCATGCCTGCCCAAACACTAGATCTCTGGCTAATTGTTTACTTTTTGTCACCCCCATGTGTGTTTCGTGTAATCTGGTTAACATATTTGCATGCATCGTTTGTAGGATTAGAATGCGATTTCCTTTCAAGAGTAACCCATTGTCGGTAGTGATTTCTGACCTGTATGTGAAGAATGGTTTGGTGTGATTGTCTATCTTGTTGCTTTGCTTGGGCCACCCGGTTAGAGTGTAATTCTTTGCTTCCACCAATGTTGGATCGCTGAGTGTTGTTTGCATATTTGGCCCAGCATGTTGTCTACCAGTTCGAAGGACGCGATGTTCAAGTCCTGGTCGAACAGGTCGTTGGGCTCTACAGATGTGCTGTGGTCTCTGGACAAGGCATCTGCAATTAACATATTGGTACCCTTTATATATGTTACACTTATGTTGTAATTTAACAAGCGCATTTGCATGCGCTGCATACGAGCAGAAAGTTGGTGTCAGGGTTTGTTTAGGATAGCTACCAGGGGCTTGTTTAGGATAGCTACCAGGGGCTTGTGGTCAGTTTGTACCGTTACCTTTTTCCTGTGTTTTGATGCTAGTGCGATCGGTCTGTTTTCTTGTATTAGTGCAGCACCTAACCCCGATTTCGATGGGTCGACCTGCAGAGTGACCTCTTTGTTTACATTGTAAAACCTCAAAACTGGTGCTGTCGTTAATAATACTTTTGGCTTCTCAAATGCGGCTTGTTGTTTGGTACCCCCGTGCCATGCAATTTCTTTGTTTATGAGGATTTGCAGTGGCTTGCTGATATTGGCTAGGCTTGGGATAAACTTATTTACATAGCCGATCATGCCAAGGAAACGTATTGATGTTATGTTTTGAGTTGTGGGTAGGTCGTTTATCACCTGTACTCATTCTTTACTTGGTTTAAGGACCTCACCTGTCATTACGTGGCCTACTTAATTTCCTTCCGACTGACATATTTTAGACTTCTTGGGATTCAATTTGAGATTTACTTCTCATGCTCTGTCTAGTGCACTCCTTAGGTTTGCTTTATGTTCAGCAATAGTATTGCCATATATGAGGATGTCGTAGGTTATGACATTTACACCTTTTAGATCACCTAGTATCTTATTCATCTGATAGATAAAGATGTTGCCAGCAGTTTGTTTACCGATGGGTAACCTGGTGTACCTGAACCTACCCCATGTACACAATGTACACAATTTGGAACTTTCCTTGTCTAATTCTATTTGCCAATAGCCACTGTTGGCGTCGAGGACTGACAAGTACCTGGCATCATCTAATTTGGAAACTACTTCTTTGACCGTGCGTGTTGGATACGGTCCTCGTCTAATCGCTTTCTTTAGCTTGGTTGGATCTAAACAAATTCTGATCTTATTAGGCTTTTTGACGATTGTCACCGAATTCACCCATGCAGTAGACTCATTTACTTCAGTTATCACCCCTAATGCTATCATTCGATCAAGCTTAGATTTTACACAATTTTCAATTGCATGTGGAATACGACGGGGTGGATCTATACGAGACTCTATTTCATTGTTTACATGTATCGTTGCCCCTGTTTTAATCAGCCCCAGACCCTCAAATACATCAGAATATGACCTTACCATCTCATGAGCTGCTTGCAGTGTGTCGGTGTTGTTGACATGGGCATCCACCCTCCCAGACAGCACACAGTCGTCGGCCCGACGGCGGCCCGACGGCGGCCGCTCCGGCGGCCCGACGGTGGAAAACGCCGTCGGGCCGACGTTGTTTTGTCCAACCTCCCGCCGTCGGCCCAACGGCGGCTGCCGCCGTCGCCCCGACGGCGGCACCCGCCGTCGCCCCCGACGGCGTCGGGGCGACGGCGGCTGCCGCCGTTGGGCCGACGGAGACAAACGCCGTCGGGCCGACGTTGTTTTGTCCAACCTCCCACCGTCGCCCCGACAGCGTTTGTCAAAAGTGGAAATTTGGATTGAACCCTAACGTCGGAACACCGCCGTCGGGCCGACGAAGGCCCGACGGTGAATCAAAAGTGGAAAGGGATTGAACCCTAACGTCGGAACACCACTGTCGGGCCGACGGTGGCCCGACAGTGGCTCAAAAGTGGAAAGGGATTGATTCCCAACGTCGGAACACCACCGTCGGGCCGACGGTGGCCCGACGGTGGAAAGTCGGTGCCGACGGACCGACCAATAGCCGACGTCGGGCCGACGGCTGTGTGCTATCTGGGCCTGTAGATTCACGCGATCAGCTGCAGTAGGATGCAAGCGTCCTTTCCCAGGATCAGTGTGCCATTGTCGACTACTTGAAAGTGCATCAGGTATCCACATATAAGCACCATTGCTTCGCCACGTGGTTGGAGTCGATGTCCAGAGTATGTTATCAGTCTGCATCATGGTGTGTTCAGCTTCCTATTGGGCAGTTTGACGAATATCTTCATTGGCATTATGTTTGGCCTCTGATCCTGTATCCAATTTAAAGCATATTTATGTTTGACCAATGTTCATGTTTGTGTACCACATGTCAGATGAGGTCATGCCCTGAGATGTAATTCTGCCCACATGTAGCTTGCCGTCAATTGGCTCTACTGGCGGTGGGCATGGCCAGCTATTTGCTATGGCACGCTTTGATAAAATTACCAATTTTACCAAACCCTGCACAGGTTTTTCCTTTGGCAGGGCACTGACCTCTCCGGTGTGTGTATCCGCACCAGCCGCATAGTTCCTGTGTTGTCATGGCTGACTGGCTTCGTCTAGCCCATGGCTGGGGTTGCCTGACCACCAGTGAGGTCATGCGCGGTTGCTGGCATCTATCAATGGTGTCCACTGATATGTCTACTGCACTCGGATCATTGGATAATTGCGCTGTGGTGTGCTCGCTCATGCGGCACATATCCTCACATTGCTGTAATGTTAGATTGATAGTCTGGAGAAAATGGTCTCGTAATTTATTACACCATACCCCACACACAAACCTGTCACATAGAAGCGCTTCTTCCATGTCGCCATATTCACATTGTGGTATCATGTGTCTCAATTCCCTTATACATGCATCCATTAGCTGAGTTGTTTGGGTGAACCGGTTTAATTTATATCGCAGCACAGTTATGCTTGTTTTACCTTCACAGTATAGACGAAAAGCGGCGCCAGCTTATCCCTGTCACTTGTGGGAAATTCCATGCTGCTGTGAACTTTCTGGGCCTCCGGCCACGCCATATGCAAGAACATGCAGCATTGGATTTTTTTCGGTCTTCGAAGCTACTCCGATAGCTGTAGCGCATATGTCATAAGAATTGTACCACGTCCTCCAGTTTGCAGCCAGGTTTTCGTCGAGGTTTAGGTGGCCTGGTGCTTTGAGGCCTATCAGTGCCATCTTGGGTTCTTTTCTTTTCCATATCTGACACCATGTAAGAGATGACTGCAAACTGTCGAGGTTTAGGTGGCCTGGTGCTTTGAGGCCTATCAGTGCCATCTTGGGTTCTTTTCTTTTCCGTATCTGACACCATGTAAGAGATGACTGCAAACTGGTTTATTCAATGTAGTATTGAGCTACTTTACAAGTGTCTGTGCACACTAATTATGATGGTCATCATCATCATCATGCTGTTGGTCACGATGCGACAAAGACTGCTTTCATTACTTGACTGTCGCTCTCCATTTAGCTCTCTGTTGTGAGAGTGATGTGCATGAGTCGGTCTTAATGTCTCTCAGCTTCAGGTTTCTCTTGATGGTATCCTTGAACCGGAGATGAGGGCACCCTCTCTTTCTGTAACGAGAAGACAGTTGAAAGTAGAGGATCTGCTTTGGTAGCCTGTCTGATGACATCCTCATGAGGTGTCCAGTCCACCGGAGATTCTTTTTGATCAGAAGATCTTCCATAGAGGGAAGCCCTGTCTGTTTGAGTATTTCTTTATTTGTCACTTTGTCCTTCCAGGTTAACCTCAAGATCAAACACAGATGTCGTATCATGACGGCATGCAGCTTTTTCACCAGTTGTTTGTACACTCTCCAGGCCTCGGCTCCATATAGTAGGGTGGTAGCACGATTGCATGGTAGATCTTGCCTTTGACCTGTATGAGCACATGCTGGTTGTTCCAGAGTCTCTGGCGTAGTCGGCCGAAAGATGCGCTAGCCTTGGCCATCCTCCTCTGTATTTCAGCATCAATGCATCCATCACTTGATATAGTGCTTCCGAGGTAGGTGAATTCCGGAACAGAGTTCAGCTTGTTTCCGTCAACCATGATATCCTCCTCTTGGGTTCTTGTAGAGTTGGGTTGGTACAGCACCTCTGTCTTCTTGATCTTAATATTCAGGCCAAACTTCTTTGATGCATCTAAGAAAGTGTCCACTATTTTCTGGATCTCTTCAGCAGAGTGGGCAACCAGTGCACAGTCATCTGCGAATAGCAGCTCTC
>CM059195.1:684528-713768 GCA_030323885.1 Branchipolynoe longqiensis
ATCACTTGTTGGGCTCAGTACCTAAAATATCACACAAGAAAAACACAATATTGTACTCACATGGTTTAATCCCAAAACCAAAGTGGCTACAGACACATGTACACAGTCTGGGCTGGCTGGTGGCTAGTGGTGAGAGAGGGGAGGGCGTGGCACATGATGCCACTGCAACCCTTATTTATAGATAAAAGGGAAAAGTACCAGATCAGGTAAACCCCGCCTGTACCCCGGCAGCAGGGGGTGGGGGGGGGGGGTGGCCTGACACAGCGCCACCTGAGACCCAACACCAGGTACCAGTTCAGGATCGTGTCCTACACGCGCAAGGCCCGCAGTGTCGAGTCTGAACCATTCTACTCCAAGACCAAGTTCCCGGGGTATGAAGTCGCCCCAACCCCAAACCCCAACCCCCCAACGAAAATTCCCAAATATTTTACAGCGATAAATCGCCCCTAGAATCATGGATGTCTACCGTAGACGTTTTTCCTCATTCTAGTACCATCCAGCGCAGCCATGATTCTAACAAATAGAGTCGGAAAATATCATATAAAAATGTTTACATAATAACTTGGCTCGTCATCTTATTCTTTGTTTACAATAATAGAGTGCCCTGTGCACAGCTATAAAAAAATTGCACTAGAACTACAGAGTTATTATACGGTGATATGAGGCTCCCCACAATATATTAGGATTGTGTTAGCTACCCTTACTCCTGCTAAATTTGGAAGAATTCTTGGTTTCCATCATATATTCCTCATCAACTGTATGGTCCTCTCAATCATCTTTAACGATCACTTTATATTGATATCTGGTCGGCTGGTCCACCTTGACGTACCTGGTTCCCTTCTCGAATGTTTTTATGGTACGAGTGGTAATCCTTGGAGAACCTAGTCATGACACCACTTGTAGATCTGGACCGGTTCGGTTGTGGAATCTTGGAACATTGTCTTCACCAGCTTCGCCCCAGCCCTGTTACCCAAGGGGGTTTTATTGGCCACTTCCCATAGGTGAATGTCTCTGGGCCTTACCACCCCCTCAGTCATGTGGCTGCTTCTTGTGCAAGGCATACATGTGCTATCCTCAATAGCTGCTTACAGGCAGACTTGTGTTGCTGCTGATACCACATTCGATGCCCTATGACCAGTCCTTGACCATCATCCCACGTCTTCGGTTCTCTCGCTCCACTTCAATTGTTCATACCGAGACCATTCTTCTTCAATATATATGCCTGGTCACCAAGTTTCCCATCCATCAATTACTTTGAACCTGAATAATTAGTTTAGTACCTCATAAAATCGTAATCACTCTTTGTATTGTCTTAATACATAGCATAATTTCTTGACTGGTTCACTTAAACAACAATGCTGTGGTGTGATGTCATCGGAAACCTGTTTAGCTGTTGGTTCCAATGAAGACCTTGTCAGTTTGGCATGCATCACTCTGCTGATCTGGACATCTCTGGTGAGATTCCATGTTTATGGCAGTAAACATCTGATCAGCTCATTGTCTGTGAACCTGTGTATTAATTAAAATACATATTCTTTTAATTATCATGACACATAGCAAGTTCCCTTCATCCTGTGGAATATACTCATTAAATAATACGCCCCTTGAAAATAACAAAAGAAAAAAAACCATGAGTTTGAAAACCATGAGTTGTTTTTTTGTTTTTTTTTAAATTTTCAAATACTTAAGTTAAGCACATTGTTAAATGACAATCTATTCTCGTATTAACTAATATTTACAACATGTTTAATATGGTTATATATTTATGCATCCCAGCTTATGGCCAGTATGTTTCATGTTCATTACTTTTCAGCTGGGATTAATCTTTGCTGATATTTGCCAGATTATGCTACTATCAATCTTTCCCATTACTGATACTATTCCTCCTTCAACAATCGGTTAATGTATGTTTACCATATTTATATTATGTATGACTGGTAGTGATATTCATTACTATATATCAGATCACCATACTTGTACACAATATGTTTACATTAATCAAACCATGCACAATTAATTAAACCAGGCATGTATGTTGTTATTTCAGCATTATGTATGACTGGCAATGACCTCCAGTTTTTATGCATCAGAAAACCACATTTGCAACATATATTAAAACCAACATACAAAGTGTATTGTTTTTGGGTAGATTTGGTGCTGTCACAAGATATGAACCATGTGTTGTTCATAATTTGTTTGCTTTGTTACTGCAACCACATATACCCACTTTGTACACAAATACTGTATAACAGTAATACAAAACATTGATAACATGGCGTACTTATTGAAATGTCCATGTTTTGGAACTATCTTGTTCCTGTACATCTGATCTGGTAGTACTTCCCTTGCACACAGCCAAAACTGACCAACATTGCAATACTTATGCTAAGGTTAATACTTATACTAAGATAATAATATCTCTCTTAATGACAGGGTTATTAGGCAGACACACAAAACACAAAACATGGCTACCTATCCAGACCTTGTACTCATCTCTACACATGACTATGTATACTCATGGTTAGAGTCAATAAATATTAGTATTCAATGGTCAGTCACTACTGTGTGCAACGGCAACACCCATTATCACCCTACACACCCCAACTTAATCATAGGCATCTCTTCGCCATGTTTCTTGACAGTATATAAGGTTAGGTCACCCAGATTGCGCTAGTATGGTGCTAGTCTCATATCAGTAGCTATAATATCTCCATCCTAGTCACCTCTGTAGATTCAAATCAACATTCTGAGTTGGGTTTACTTGTATACTGCCTGCCTGCCTTACACAATATTTATTCCTGGCTGGGTACTTCTGTTGAGCTTGCCATAATGACATTTGTCACCTCTTAACCCCCCTTAGCCTAGGCCGACATACTCTATCTTTATATATCAAATACAATGCAACTTTCCTTACCCTCTTAGTAATACAGTACTCTTCAACATTAGTAACTCTGATTTTGACACCAAGCTCCTAGCCACCTTTTATCATTTCCCATTACCTGCTCCAGATTGAATTGTCCTAGTGTCACAAACCCAGATAACCAAGATGCCCAAGACCCCGCAATCCCAACTGGTGATGTTAACACTTTCCACATAGTTGCAATGGTTCATGTTTCCCCTTATTGTGTTACTAAATACCATCTCCCTCAAATAGGCTTGTAGTACAGACACCATCTAGCCCATACAAGATGACCAACACCAGGCAGAAAGTATTCTCCAACTGTCACTACCATCATGCTTATTTCAAATCAATTGTATTTTTATCAAGAGTTCAGGTCGCGACTACTGAACCCCCAACAAAACACCTTACACTCACACTATCCACCTATCCTATATCACCTACTGAAATGCAAGATCCCTGCCTCCTGGACACCAGACTGGAATATACACTAGCACCTGACATTGTGGAATTTTAAAGAAAATTGTCTAGTCTAAATACAACACTAACTGCAGAATTTGTATAATTTATATTTTCTACAATTATGTGCACTTCTTGCCTATCCACTAGTATGACCTAATATTCCTCTTGTTAACTGCGCACACTTTTAACCATATGCTAAAGACACAGCACCAGTGTCTTCATCTCAATATGTGATCGCAATACTCTCTGGCAGTCCCCAAGCTCTGGATGTGGTGTGGTCCCTGTGGCTGATGGGCGTGGTTGTGACTGACCAGACCCTTGTGGTTGGTTATGTGGCATCAATACATGTTTGCACACATTTCTTGTTTTGGGCATGCATGTGAATGGCTGTTTACATACTCCTCTATAAAAAGGAATACTACTTGTGCCCCTACACTCTACCCGTTGTCTTTGTTTCCCATACTGCACCCCAATCCCTGGGACAACACCCTGTTGTCTCTGTGTTCTCGTCCGTCTATAGTTGATACCAGCCCAATCTATATCCGGATCACATTTCTTAATATGTCTTCTGTTCAACCGTCTTTCTTCACCAGTAGACCTAACCACAGTCACCACAGCCCCCCATTGTTTGACCACCACAAAACCACCATCCCAATGGGGCTCCAGAGGACCTCTTTCCTGTGCCTTCACCAATACTGCATCTCCAACCTCTAACATGGCCGCATTGGCTTGCTTTTGTGCTCTTTTGTGAATAGTTTCTTTGTTCTTTGCATGGTTATCAATCACCTGCTGAACTGCTTTTGCCAACTCCTCTACTCTGTCTGCAAGATTGAACTTGGTTGTTCCCAGATCCCTATGAACTAACCTACTCTAGGGAATACCAGGATTCCTACCATATGTTAGGAAGAAGGGGGAAAAACCTGTAGATACAGATGTAGTTGTTCTGTGGGCTAATAGAACATCGCCCAGATACATTTCCCAACATTCACCCCGTGAGTTTACCAGTTTCCTCAACATGCCTTTAAGACTTTTGTGAAATCTCTCAATACAACCATTAGCTTGTGGTGAATAGGGTGATGTGTGCCTCACTTCTACTCCACAACTCTTCAAATAATGCATGACTAACTTATTTCTAAACTCACACCCTCGATCTGTTAAAAATACTTCTGGTGGAGAGAATCTAGGAATGTACTCCCTTACTAAGTAGTCATAAATCCCTTGTGCTGACTTATCTTTCAGTGGCTTCACCTCTACCCAACCAGTGTTATGGTCAATAATTGACAGCAAAAATCGGTTTCCATTTGGACTGACTGGGTATGGTCCTGTGAGATCTGCACCAACAATTAAGTTAGGTAGCACCGGTAATGGCAGGTGGGTTTTGGTTTATCACTGCTGGCCTGGTTTAATACACATTGGGGACATTTTGCAATAAATTTCCAGACTGCTCTAGTCATACCTGGCCACCTAAAAAATTCATGAATTCTCCCCAGTGTCTTTGCCACTGACATGTGACCCACATCTCTGTGTGTCATTCCCATCATGCTATCTCTATATTTCTCTGGTAAGACAATCCTCGGATATTCACCCTTACCTGTTGGTGCTACCAGTGAGTACAGCAACTCTCCTTCCACCACATAATGATTATTCCCTTCCAGTCCCAACTCAAATTCTTTCATTTTCATCTGTTCTACCTTCAGTTCTTCCAAATCTATCCCATAATATTCTAATGGTACCTCTTCTCCCCAGAGCGCAATCTCTACTGATGACATTCTTTCATCCTCTTCCAGCAACCTATCAGGTCTGAGGCATGATAGCATATCTGCAAAGACATTGTCCTTTCCAGACATATATTCTATGGGGCAAGCATACTCTGCTAACAGTACAGCCCACCTCTGTATTCTTGTATTTTTAATTTCCTTTGTGAAAAGGCACTTTAGCGGTTTGTGATCTGTATAGGCAGTCACCTGCGCCCCAAATAAGTAAGCACAAAGTTTGGTCAGACAATACATAAGGGCATAACCTTCCTTTTCAATTGTTGGGTAATTTAGTTGTGCTGCACTGAACCTTCCACTGACTAAGTGTACTGGTCTTTCGATGCCTCTCTCATCTTCTTGCACCAACACCCCCCCAAAGCTGTAGTCTGATGCATCAGTAAATAATTTATAAGGCTTTGCAGGATCCGGGAACTTCAATATCACACAATTTAACAGCAACTGCTTCAATTCAACCCAAGCCAATTGGCACTTTTCGTTCCACTGGAATTTAGTATTCTTGCCTGTCAACCTTGACATTGGCGCTACTACATCAGCATAATTTGGCATTAGCTGCCTGTAATAGTTGGCTGACCCCAACAGTCTACGGATCTCTCTCTTGTTGGTAGGAGGGGCCATGTCCCTGATTGCTACAACTTTATCTGGATCTGCCTTTAGCCCTTCACCACATACAACAAACCCAAGTAATTTAACCTCTGCTAGTCCAAAGTGACATTTCTCTTCCTTGACAACAAGTCCTTGTTTCCCCAACTCCTCTAACACTTCTGCCACATGTGTTAAGTGTGCTTCCTCAGTCCCTGAATAGATAATTATATCATCCAGGTATATCAAACATGAAACCCCCAAATATTTAGCCAAAATAGAGTTCATCATTCTTTGAAACACTGCTGGGGCATTACACAACCCATACTGCATTCTTTTGAATTGATATATGCCCCGGTGTGTAGAGATAGTTGTTTTTTTCTTACTTTCTTCTGCCATTCTCACCTGGTGATATCCACTTTTTAAATCAATAGTGGTAAACACCTTAGCATTTACCAGTTGATCAAATATATCTTGTATCCGTGGAAGAGGATATGCATCCTTATAAGTTACCTCATTAAGGCGCCTATAATCTCCACACAAACGAATACCTCCATCTTTCTTTGGGACTATTGTGAGTGGGCTACTCCAGGCACTACAACTTTGCTCAATGATATCATTGTCTAGCATCCTCTTAATTTCTGCTTCTACCAGCTTCTGTTTAGCTAAAGGTATCCTGTATGGTCTCTGATTTATTGGGTGAGCATTCCCTGTATCAATAACCATTTCTACTACATTAGCAGTTCTAAGTTTCTCATTCTCTTTTGGAAATAGATGCGGAAATTGTATCCGCCAATATTCTAATTCCGAAACAACACCGGCTATGCCAACAAGTGGTTAATTACGGCTAACCCATGGATAGGCTTCACCACACAATATAATCTCTTCCCTGTGATAACATAAATGGGCCTCACACTCCTTCATCATATCACTGCCAAATAAAAATTCATGTTGCAGTTCCGTCACCACATGGAACTGGCACTTCTTTCCCAATAAAAAAAGATCTGCTATCCCCTTGGTTGGAATTAAGTGTTTTGATAGGGACCTTAGTCTTAATCCTGGAGCTAACTTCTCACTAGCCATACCATTCTCTCTTAATTTATTCCAACAGTCTTCCCAAATCATGCTACGACTGGCACCTGAATCTATCAAACCTGCACATAAGATTCCGCCAAATCTTATCCGTACACATGGTCTCTGATCGAGTGCCTTTACAAGTTTCCCGACACCTGATTTGCTACTGGTGACTGTTGAGGCGCATCCCTAAATTGTTCATTCCGCAATTTTTCTTTTCTCTCCCATTCAAACTTATGAGGACAATTCCTCACTATGTGTGGGCCCTTACACAAATAACACATGAGGGGTGGACGGTTGATATCATTGCTTCTGCGTGCTTGACCACCTCTCATATAACCATGTTGATAGAACGGATTCTGCCCTACTCCATTGTACTGCCCTCCAGCACGTCTCTGACCATAACCATTGCGGAATGGTGCTCTATGCTGCTCGTGACCCACAGATAGTCTGCCATGGCTTGTCCAGGCAACCTCTTCTTTATAGCTATCATACTCTGGACTCTGCCTGCCTGCACCATCCCCTGGCCATGCTGCTTATCAGACAATGTTAATTTTCCCATGTCAGCTATTTCCTTACTTAATCGCTTCATTTCCCCTTGCATAGTTTTCATCATCTGTAATTGCATATCAACACTGTCTTCTTTTCTTGCCGCTTTCTTATCCACTACCCTAACTGCACTAACTGGAACTATACCATCAGTATTGGCTACCTTTTCTGTAGCTTGGCCTGTCCTACAGGCTAGCTCCATAGTCTCCTCCAATGTCTGTGCACTCTGCATTTCAATAAAATATCTAATAGTGACTGATGACAATGAGTCTGTGAATTGTGAGATTAACTCTTTCTTATTGACATGTGCCATCTCCTCAGCACTGTATGCTTTGTAAAGTGCATCTTTGTACCTCTGGCAATATGCAGCCTCCGACTCACCTTCCAGCTGCTTCATTTTTCGCAACTCTTTTTGTAAAAATAAACTCTCATCTTGGGTGAGAAGTAGCTTTGACACCTTTGCTCTTACTGTTTCCCATCCAGGATCCGATCCTTCCCTTAAAATTCCCAATAAAGTCTGTTGCAAGCATCCTGTAGAACTAGATACTGCCAACTCAATCACATCTCCATCTATAGCTTTAGAACCCTCCTTTGCTGTACTAATCTGTTCGAACCATTTCCTAAGTTTACTCTTATCTTGGCCATCTATCGTCTCAATCCTTTTTCCATAGACATGCAGTGATCTATATGCCTTCTTCTCTGCCTTTTCTCTCTCCCTGAAGCTTCTATCCAGTCTCCTGTCCTCCACATCTTTTCCAATAGCTATACTCATCTCTGGGTCCTTTGACTGTACTAACTGCAATGCATATAGTGGCCATAATTGCTCAATTGTACCCTCTGCCTTAACAGCCCCTGACTGTTTACCTGCTGTCACCCAGTCATTAAACAACTTTTGCATATCTGTCTGTTTCTGTCTAGTACTCGCCATGTTTAACTGTTGTAATGCAAAGAGTATAGCAAATATCAATACAATTCTCTTTTTAATTTTTTTTTATATATTAAAAATTAATTACAATCTCAACCACACAATTTGTGACTTGTAGGGGACCCTGTTATTGAAAGAATGAATTGCCACTCACAACTTCCACTATGAACATGTGATTATTAGAGCACCCTGTTATGAATGAAATAACTCATTTGACAGCATTAGATAGTCACCTTACTGAGAGCTCTTCACCAGACTGGCAGCATGTAAGCAACCCTGTGAGTTCCCAGTGTCAGTCTGCGCCTGCCTGTGCACCAGTTATCGACATCGCTGTAGTACTGAAAAGACTCCCAGACACAACCAAGCACTGAACAGAATGATGGTGGCCACAGTGTAGGCCTATGACATAAATCAAATTTTCAATTTTATATGATCTTATTTATTTATTTATTTATATATATTTTTGTTAAATCACTTAAAATGTACTTCATGTAGCTATTCTCCATTACATTCACCATGAATGATAAACAACAGTTAAGCAGTGAATAAGATGGGGTTCCCTGCATCGCCTACCAGAATCAAGTTTTATTTATTTATTTTAATTGAATTAAATTGACTTTATATAGCCATTTCCCAATACATTTACCATGCAAGCTACTAGAAACCACAATTTATATGGAAACCTACCTTTGTGTGAAACAGTATAGGCACAATGCATGGAAGTCAACAATTGCTAAGGATTCTGTCAGACACCATGAACACAATGCATGTAGGCCTATGTCACACATCTTTTCTGTTTGTTTGAATACATTCTATTTCACTGGAATGGATATCAATGGACACCTTCGATAGGGCTGAAACATAGTAGTCACATAGTTGTTATATCAATATGTTATGTCAGTATCAATAGAAGAACACCTTGTGTTGTGGTAGTGTTCTTTTTGGGTTTTTTTTAGGCAGAACTTCATGAACAGTCATCATCATGTCAATGCCAAAATTGTTTATGCTGCAATATGTTTTTAGCATTCCCTATATTCACATGAACTGCTGTCAATCCAATATTTCATTTGGCAAACATTAGGCCTAGGCCTACAACACCATGTCAATTTCCAAAAGTAAAGAGAACCAGTGAAGGACAATATAATCATAGTTTAACACATATGAATTATATTGGACACCTGAAATGCATCTAATTCCTATTTTATCAGTAGGTATTTGACAAATTAAAAAATATTTTGCTTAAAAAGGAATGTACACTATCTCAATGAACAAATAGCAACAGAAATGGCTTGGGCAGATCTTAAACCTGACAGTCATACAACTTTCATAAAGTAATATTAAGAAAGTTATAGCAGTTTAAATTAAAGTAAATATGTTCTGTAAGGGCAGAGTGTTCATGTCTTGCTTACAAGCACCAACTGCATTTCAGCATATAAAATAAAACATTGTGAATGACATAAATATCACAAAAATAATGTATGCCTACCACAAATGGAATCATACACGTCAACCCAATGTGAACCTCACTACACAGAACAAAATTACACGTCGCACACCACACTAATGTGCGCGTACGTGGCACTCTCCACACAACCACCAGTCAGCCCATGTGAAACCAACATGCGCGTACAAAAAAATGTCCATCATGTGGACAAAATCAGACACCTAGCCCAGAAGTTGGAGTTAAAATCATCATGGTCACCACTGAAAAGTTTGTTTATCTCAGAAATTTGATGTTATTAAAATCTACTTCCAAAATCACTTGTTGGGCTCAGTACCTAAAATATCACACAAGAAAAACACAATATTGTACTCACGCTACAGACACATGTACACAGTCTGGGCTGGCTGGTGGCAGTGGTGAGAGAGTGCGTGCACATGCCATGCACCCTTATTTATAGATTAAAATCCAGGTACCAGTCAGGTGACCCAGTCTGTACCCGGCAGGCCCTTGCCTGCAGAGTACCAATACAACCAGGTACCAGTCAGGTACCTGGCCTGTACCCGGCAGGTCCTTGTCTTCAGAGCATGAAATATAAACCCCCCGAAAATTCCCAAATATTTTACAGTGGTTCTAATAGACTGTCTTACCTCGTGTAGTGGGTTCTAATGGACTGTCTTACCCTGTGTAATATGTTCTAATGGACTGTCTTACCCTGTGCAGAGGGTTCTAATGGACTGTCTTACCCTGTGTAGTGGGTTCTAATAGACTGTCTTACCCTGTGTAGTGGGTTCTAATGGACTGTCTTACCCTGTGCAGAGGGTTCTAATGGACTGTCTTACCCCGTGTAGTGGGTTCTAATAGACTGTCTTACCCTGTGTAGTGGGTTCTAATGGACTGTCTTACCTCGTGTAGTGGGTTCTAATAGACTGTCTTACCCTGTGTAGTGGGTTCTAATGGACTGTCTTACCCTGTGCAGTGGGTTCTAATGGACTGTCTTACCCTGTGTAGAGGGTTCTAATGGACTGTCTTACCTTGTGCAGTGGGTTCTAATAGACTGTCTTACCCTGTGTAGTGGGTTCTAATGGACTGTCTTACCCTGTGTAGAGGGTTCTAATGGACTGTCTTACCCTGTGTAGAGGGTTCTAATGGACTGTCTTACCCTGTGTAGTGGGTTCTAATGGACTGTCTTACCCTGTGCAGAGGGTTCTAATGGACTGTCTTACCCTGTGTACTGGGTTCTAATAGACTATCTTACCCTGTGTAGTGGGTTCTAATAGACTGTCTTACCCTGTGTAGTGGGTTCTAATGGACTGTCTTACCCTGTGTAGTGGGTTCTAATAGACTTCTTACCCTGTGTAGTGGGTACTAATAGACTGTCTTACCTTGTGCAGTGGGTTCTAATAGACTGTCTTACCCTGTGTAGTGGGTTCTAATGGACTGTCTTACCCTGTGTAGTGGGTACTAATGGACTATCTTACCCTGTGTAGTGGGTTCTAATGGACTGTCTTACCCTGTGTAGTGGGTTCTAATAGACTGTCTTACCCTGTGTAGTGGGTTCTAATGGACTGTCTTACCCTGTGTAGTGGGTTCTAATGGACTGTCTTACCCTGTGTAGTGGGTTCTAATGGACTGTCTTACCCTGTGCAGAGGGTTCTAATGGTGTAGAGGGTTCTAATGGACTGTCTTACCCTGTGTAGTGGGTTCTAATGGACTGTCTTACCCTGTGTATTGGGTACTAAAGGACTGTCTTACCCTGTGTAGTGGGTTCTAATAGACTGTCTTACCTTGTGTAGTGGGTTCTAATAGACTGTCTTACCCTGTGTAGTGGGTTCTAATAGGCTGTCTTACCCTGTGTAGTGGGTTCTAATAGACTGTCTTACCCTGTGTAGTGGGTTCTAATAGACTGCCTTACCCTGTGTAGTGGGTACTAATGGACTGTCTTACCTTGTGTAGAGGGTTCTAATAGACTGTCTTACTCTGTGTAGTGGGTTCTAATGGACTGTCTAACCCTGTGCAGTGGGTTCTAATGGACTGTCTTACCCTGTGCAGTGGGTTCTAATAGGCTGTCTTACCCTGTGTAGTGGGTTCTAATGGACTGTCTTACCCTGTGTATTGGGTACTAATGGACTGTCTTACCTTGTGTAGAGGGTTCTCATGGACTGTCTTACCCTGTGTAGTGGGTTCTAATGGACTGTCTTACCCTGTGTAGAGGGTTCTAATAGACTGTCTTACCCTGTGTAGTGGGTTCTAATGGACTGTCTTACCCTGTGTATTGGGTTCTAATAGACTGCCTTACCCTGTGTAGTGGGTTCTAATAGGCTGTCTTACCCTGTGTAGTGGGTTCTAATAGACTGTCTTACCCTGTGTAGTGGGTTCTAATGGACTGTCTTACCCTGTGTGGTGGGTTCTAATGGACTGTCTTACCCTGTGTGGTGGGTTCTAATGGACTGTCTTACTCTGTGTAGTGGGTTCTAATGGACTGTCTAACCCTGTGCAGTGGGTTCTAATGGACTGTCTTACCCTGTGCAGTGGGTTCTAATAGACTGTCTTACCCTGTGTAGTGGGTACTAATGGACTGTCTTACCCTGTGTATTGGGTACTAATGGACTGTCTTACCTTGTGCAGAGGGTTCTAATGGACTGTCTTACCCTGTGTAGTGGGTTCTAATGGACTGTCTTACCTTGTGTAGTGGGTTCTAATGGACTTTCTTAGCCTGTGTAGTGGGTTCTAATGGACTGTCTTACCCTGTGTAGTGGGTTCTAATGGACTGTCTTACCCTGTGTAGTGGGTTCTAATGGACTGTCTTACCTTGTGTAGTGGGTTCTAATGGACTTTCTTACCCTGTGTAGTGGGTTCTAATGGACTGTCTTACTCTGTGTAGTGGGTTCTAATGGACTGTCTAACCCTGTGCAGTGGGTTCTAATGGACTGTCTTACCCTGTGAAGTGGGTTCTAATAGACTGTCTTACCCTGTGTAGTGGTACTAATGGACTGTCTTACCCTGTGTATTGGGTACTAATGGACTGTCTTACCTTGTGCAGAGGGTTCTAATGGACTGTCTTACCCTGTGTAGTGGGTTCTAATGGACTGTCTTACCTTGTGCAGAGGGTTCTAATGGACTGTCTTACCCTGTGTACTGGGTTATAATAGACTATCTTACCCTGTGTATTGGGTACTAATGGACTGTCTTACCCTGTGCAGAGGGTTCTAATGGACTGTCTTACCCTGTGTAGTGGGTTCTAATAGACTTTCTTACCCTGTGTAGTGGGTTCTAATGGACTATCTTACCCTGTGTAGTGAGTTCTAATGGACTATCTTACCCTGTGTAGTGGGTTCTAATGGACTGTCTTACCCTGTGTATTGGGTACTAATGGACTGTCTTACCCTGTGTATTGGGTACTAATGGACTTTCTTACCCTGTGTAGTGGGTTCTAATAGGCTCTCCTTGATAGGTATTCTCACCCTCAAGTGTCTACTCAACTGGACAGGTGAACTATGTTCAAAACAAGGAACACCATGATTGCATTTAAAAGTATTTATTCAAAAGGTATATGGGCATTCCATGGTCAGGTTTTCATGACAATCAGTGAATGTGAAGTAGGTGTTAAAGTCAATCAAGCACATTGTAACAGCACAGATAATACAGGGATAGATGATTAAGCGAAGTCATGAAAGCGTCATAATTGGCCATTTTGAAAGTGTGGTGATTGGTCACGTCATTCACATGCTATAGCCTACTGCTAGGCTTCTTTGGTCGTTTTATTTTGTATTAAATCGACATGGTTTGTGATGACTTAAAAATGCAGCCAGAACAATTTTGAAACATGACCAATGTCCCTGGGCCCGTATGCACCAATCGGGGTTAGGGCCTTAACCGCGGCTAAGGTATCCCCGCACGGCTAAATGTGAAAATTCGGTATGCACCAATCAGAGTTAGCGCTAACCATGTGATTTAACCGTGGCTAAGCTAAACCACCTTCTGAGTTGGGTTTAGGGCCTATCTGGTGCGGTTAGTGTGCGTGTGTGGGTCTCAATCTATTAAATGCGATCATATTTGACAGAATTAAATACGCAATAAGTGAAATTTTATCAATTTAACCCTAAATCCGAAGCGAAATTCACACCGCCACTACATCGGTGGAGATATTAATATTTTCGAATCGACAAATGTAAAGTAAACAAATCGCCACCGCCGCAGCAAAGTCGATATCCATACTGTCGACGTCAAGTAAAAATGGCCGCAACCGTCGCTGCCGAATCGGCGGGAATTTCTTACGCCCAAATCTATTAAATGCAGTCATATTTGACAGATTTACATACAGAATAAGTGAAATTTGGTCAAATTAACCCTAAATCCGAACCGATATTAACGCTGCCGCCGAATTGGCAGCGTTATTCATATTGTCAAATCGAGGGAATTCCCAAATCTATGAATAAACTCACGGTTAGCTATCCGCAGCGGCTAAAACATTGGCGCATACCGATTCACACATTTCTCAAACCCCCCGCTACCCTGAGGTAGCTAACCGCGGCTAGTGCCTTAGCTCCGGCTAAGCCTAACCCCGATTCGTGCATACGGGTGGTGGTAGAACCACAGATAGTAGAGGGATAGATGATTAAGTGATGCCATGAAAGTGTGATAATTGGCCATTATGTTGTCCCTATCATTGCTCATTATCACGCTTCCAATATGGCGGCCGTATTTTCAGATTGGCTCATAATTCCGAATTGTGGTTGATCCGGCGGAAAGCCCGAGGCGCCCCCTACCATCCCCTCTCCGAACCTCCCCTCACTCCCGCCATTTCCCCTGACCTGCATTCGGGCTCATATCCTCACGTCAATGGATTTACCGCACCCATCCACCCTCTTGTTGTAGGCCACTGCCTGGGGGTCGGCTCCCGGGCCTACTTCCTCCCAGGTCCTTCCGGGCCCCTCTGTGGACGTGGACAAGTTCGACTGACCTGCTCAAGAACATTTGCTTAAACCTGCTACCCCGATTGTTTGATACTGATTTGTACCTGTCTCCCTGAATAAGCCCTTCTTTCTCACTCCCACTTCCGTCTCGGGCTTCCTCTGTCCGGTGTGGCGTTTTCAGCGCCCGGTCAGTGTCAGCGGCCTGTCGTGGCTTCTGCGCATGCGCGGATTTTCGCACGTTGCGGCGATCACTGCTATTTGTTTTGTTTACACTCGGCGATTCGACGCTGATCTAGCTGCTACGTTAATATCGCTTAGAATTTAAGGTTAATTTAATTAAATTTCATTATTTGAGTATGTAATTCTGTTAAATATGATCGCATTCAATAGATTTCGGCCTAGTCGGTCCCTAACACTGCCGGGTACCGTGGCTGAGCTTGTAGCCGGCGAGGGCATGGGTGTTTTGCATATGTCTTAAAATCCGCGCATGCGCAGAAGCCACGACAGGCCGCTGACAATGACCGGGCGCTGAAAACGCCACACCGGATCACACGCTGGGAGACCCTCAAACAGCCTCACTTTGCCATCCTTATGTACAAAATCCTTGGTAACAGGGTCATAAGGTGAAAATAGCTCGAAGACAAACAAAATCTGGGAACATAGAACGTATTTACAGACATTAGTACGAGCTAGAGGTTCTATCAAGGGTTCTAGTCAAAGAGGTGGTAGAAAACAGTAGAACTCACCCCGAGCATTGGGTGAGAGGGTGGGAAAGCGAAATGAATGGCTTGACGGACTAGCCAAAAGTGGTTAGTGAGGGCGGAAGGGGGGGGGGGGGTGTCACGTGAGTAGGATACATTTATATAACCATTCAGTACTACTACTAATACCGTATTACCACTGCAGATAGTCTGGGGGGGGGGGGGGGAACAGTTTGTTTTGTAGTTTAGTGGTTACGTTGTTCACTTTGTAATCTGTAGGTGGGGAGCTCAAATCTCCTCACCTTTTAACTTATTTTTAACGTCTCCCTCTTAAAGGCAGGTTATGACCTATATAGGTTTCTGAATCATTACTGCAAGTAAATAATGCACTGAAATTGTACTAACAAATATTTTGCATTATACCAAATATATTTCATGTATTTACTACTCTAAAAAGAATTGCCGTGCATTTCTAACACAACAGGAGTAACTGACCTCAGCACTCTCCCCACACATGTTCTGTTGCATAAACTGAAAAACTGGCAAAAGTGTGTTTGGAGAGCATTTGTCGGAGTACAGCTCTAGTCCCAGCGGCCTATACCACATCCCTTTAAAAAAACATAACTCTCTATTTGCATAGTCGGTTATAATACTAACCATTACTAATATGCATAATACATATCAGAGCCGACAGTAGATATCAATTTTCCATTAAATGGTCTGGATGCAAATGATTTTTTCCGGCATATTCATTGTAACAAGAAACCAATAGTGGCCATATATTGCATTTTTGGGAGGTCGTTTTCTGATTCCGATCTCCTCTTTCACTTATACAATGATCTACACACATGGCTTAGAGATTGGCCTCCTGTGAGAGTCTTTAATATATTAGCTATAATATAAGAGGTAATGTCCGTCAGATCCCTCACTTCAATAGTAGGCAACTACTTCATGAGACCCGTTGACAAGTGACGTCAGTGTCACCACTAGACAGTAATGGTTGTTAAATAAGTAGACTGTTAAATTTCAAATAGCACTTCTCTATATATTTAGGCAGCTGATTTTATTAGTTCCATATCTAAAATACAGCCAGATCAAGAAAGTTTGCAGTTTTGTCAGAACAGTAAATATGGAAGTGGCAAAGGCATTGAATGGTTTTTCTCTCGGCTCGCCATGATTTTGTCACAGTGTGCCTCGGATGCTTCCAAAGAAATGTGAATAAATAAATGTTAAAAGGTTCTCAATAAATAAATAACCTCAGGGAACCTCATCTACTACTTTAGAACTAACATTACGGGCTATGAGTGGTCTGCACTGACCTCTCAGGCAAGTAACCACATAGACAGGTAGGCGTGAGTAGTATGGTGATATTAGGGAGCCTATACAAGCTACGTGCTGTATAGTTGTTGAACCTACCCTGTGTGTGTAAGTGCATTGCCTGTGTGTATGTAATTGTAAGCATTAAAAGACTTGCAATTCCAGGGGGATGAGTGTAGTGGTTTGCACTGACCTCTCAGGCAAGTAACCACATAGACAGGTAGGCATGGGTAGTATGGTAATATTAGGGAGCCTAGGTGGTGTAATGGTTAGCACACTGGCCCGGAATGCAAAGAGATGTGGATTCGCGTCCCGCTCTAGGCACAATATTTCCCATTTTCATCACCCCCACGACACAAGAATATATATAAAGTAATTGACAGAGATGACCTAATCATCGAGCCCCAACAGATCAATAACCAAAACTTAGAAATAGAAAACATATGGCTTGAAACTAACTTTCCAAATAAAAAGGATGACTACATAATAGGGGTCATCTATAAACACCCAGGCAGTAGTGTTGAATGCCTCAAACACTTCACTGAACAAATTGAAAACAACATGAAGAAAATTAATTTGGAAAACAAAAAGTCAATAACTTCTTTAGAACAGTACTTGAGCAAAACTTCATCCCCACCATCACATTACCAACCAGAATAGTAGACTACCAAATTTCACTTATTGATCATATACTAATAAATGCCAATGTAATAAAAAGTAATCAGAATATATCCACAGGAAATATTTACTGCGATATCACTGACCATCTACCCAACTTTATAACAATTCAATCTCACAACCCCATTAAAAAACAGGACAGACCCATTATTAGAATATTTGGGGAGAAAAACATGGCTAAATTCAAAGACCTTATTGAAACCTCAGACTGGAAAGAATACTACAAAGCAACTGAAGTAAACAAAGCCCTAACCATCTTCTACCAGATTTATAACACAGCATTTAATGCAGCCTTCCAATTAACAAAACTATAAAGACAAAGAGCAAAAGATAAAAGATGGATCACATCAAGCTTTAAAACTTGCAGCAGTAAAAGATAGGTACTTCAAAACATACAAACTCAACCCAACAGCTGAAAACTGAATAAAACACACAAAATATAAGAATATACTAATCACTTGTCTACAATCAGCAGAGGAAGGCTACTATAAAGAACTAGTCAGTAACGAGAAGCAAAATCTTTATACCCTCTGGAAAATCTTTGGAGACATCATCAACCCATATAAAGCAAAAATGAAAAATCAAATTGACAAACTAATCTATAACAATAAGACAATGACAAACAATGAAGATATCGCCAGCACATTAAATGAACACTTCTGTTCAATTGGTGAAAAACTTGCAGCAAAACACACCAGTAATAACATAGCACACAAGCAATATCTTAAACACCCAAACTCACATAGTTTTTTTCTTAGTCCCACCAATGAACAAAATACCCTAGAAGAAATAAAGAAACTAAATCCTAATAAGTCAAGTGGACATGACAATATTTTGCCAAAAATAATCAAAGAGTGTAACACTCTACTCGCACCATCTATCTCCCACATAATAAACCTATCATTTGAAAATGCTACTGTTCCTGAGAATCTCAAAGTCACAAAAGTAATACCCATCCATAAGAAAAATGAGAAATACTTAATTGATAACTCCAGGCCAATCAGCCTACTCAGTACCCTAAACAAATTAATGAAAAAACTAATGTACAAAAGAGTTTACCAATTTCTTAACAAATACAAAATATTATACAAATACCAATTTGGATTTAGAGAGAATCACTCAGCAATAATGGCCCTGACTGAAATATTAGACAATATACTACAAGACCTTGAAAATGGGAAACATGTTGCAGGAGTCTACCTAGACTTGAGCAAAGCATTTGATACCATAGACCATGACATCTTACTATCAAAACTCAGGCACAATGGAATTCGAGGCCAGGGACTTAAATGGTTTGAGAGTTACCTAAGCAATAGAAAGCAATTTGCATAAATAAGCAGTAAACGATCCAAGCTAAGCTCAATCAGCAATGGTGTTCCCCAAGGTTCTGTCGTGGGACCTCTCCTATTTCTGATCTACACAAATGATATAGTCAACTGTACAAAAGAAGTTGACAAAACAAGGTTATTTGCAGATGATACCAATGGCTTCATAACCTAAAATTCACCCAAACAACTAAAACATTCAATTACAACATTCCTTTCAGATATATTTACATGGTGCAATGATAACAAATTAACAGTAAACCTGAACAAAACATGCTACACAATATTTAAAAGCAGAAGTACAACCAGTCCTGATTACCTAAACAACATAAAGATAAACAATAACACAATAAAAATAGTCCCATCTGTGAAATACCTATGCATAATTTTAGATGAAAACCTCAACTGGGATGAACATATTGATAACTTAAATAATTCAATCATTAAAACAGCTAACTCATTCAAAATAATCAGACGACGGAAACGGACACATGAGGAAAATAAAAAATTACTATACTATGAATACTCCAAAATTCAGTATGGTATAGAGGTGTATGGGAGAGCCAAGTTATCAACCCTAAAAAAGACACAACAAAACAGAGCCTTGAAAATACTGTATAGCAAAAACTATCTCACCCCAACTAAATCACTTCATAAAGACCTGGACTTACTTATGGTCACTGACATTTATAAAATATACATTGCAAAATTTGTTTACAAGCAAAAGAATGGCCTCCTCCCTGAAATATTTGACAATCTCTTCAAAGAAAACGATTAGGTCCATTCCAATAACACACGACATATAAATCACATACATCACAAACCCACTAGAAACAAATATGGCAAAATAACAACTGAAAACCAAGGAACCAATATCTGGAACTCAATACCAGTAGAAATTAGAAACCCTAAAACTATGAAAAACTTCTGTAAAAAATGAAGGATAAGCTATCTCAATGCATACTAAATCAATTACCAGTAAAGAATATATATACTAGGACATAGTTTTCATTAACGAGTTGCATAATTTAAAATATCAAGTGGCTATTGCAAAAAACATAAGATTTACCACTATTAAGATAGCTGCAAAATAACTACTGCTACTACATGTAAGTACATGAATTCATGACACAATATACATATAATATTCCTATCATTACTTAGTTTTTTACTAACTGTGAAGAGACGCGTCAGTATCTCATCATAATCATTAGTTAAAAATGTAGCTTAAGTTTAATTATCTGTTATTGTCATCACTTGTTCATTCACATCATGGAGACCATCTAGATAAGCATAGCTTTTCTGGGATCCTTTCTGTCTGTAAGGAATTTGTATGCATTTATTGTATCACTTTAGTTTATTGTAGACATACCTTGCAGAGAGTTAAAATTAAAAAAATTGATTGATTGAATGGATGAGGGAGGGGCATGGGGGAATGAGGCAGCCATCAATAAATAGTCAGGAACATGGAGGGGTGAGAACAGAAATGGGGGGGGTAGAAAGAAGGGGGGACGGGGGGGGGACACGGTGGAATGAGGCAGCCATCAATAAATAGTTAGGAACATGGAGGGGTGAGAACAGAAATGGGGGGGGGGGGTTAGAAAGAAGGGGAGAATGGGGGGATGAGGGGGGACATGGGGGAATGAGGCAGCCATCAATAAATAGTCAGGAACATGGAGTGGTGAGAACAGAAATGGGGGGCGGGGACATGGGGAATGAGGCAGCCATCAATAAATAGTCAGGAACATGGAGGGGTGAGAACAGAAATGGGGGGGGGGTTTAGAAAGAAGGGGGGAATGGGGGGATGAGGGGGGACATGGGGGAATGAGGCAGCCGTCAATAAATAGTCAGGAACATGGAGGAGTGAGAACAGAAATGGGGGGCGGGGACATGGGGAATGAGGCAGCCATCATTAAATAGTAAGAAACATGGAGGGGTGAGAACAGAAATGGGGGGGGGGGTAGAAAGAAGGGGGGTAATGGGGGAGGATGAGGGGGGACATGGGCGAATGAGGCAGCCGTCAATAAAGAGACAGGAACATGGAGGAGTGAGAACAGAAATGGGGGGGGGGGGTAAAAAGAAGGGGTGGGATGGTGGGATGGGGAGTGATGCAGCCATCAATAGACAGGAGCACGGAGGGATAGAGAACAGAAGAGGGAGGATAGAAAGAATGGGGGGATGGGGGAATGAGGGGATGGGGAAATGAGGGCAGTTACCAATATAAATACAGGAGCAGGGAGGGATAGAGAACAGAAGAGGGAGGATAGAAAGAATGGAGGGATGGGGAAATGAGGCAGTTACCAATATAAATACAGGAGCAGGGAGGGATAGAGAACAGAAGAGGGAGGATAGAAAGAATGGGGGGATGGGGGAATGAGGCAGTTAACAATATAGATACAGGAGCACGGAGGGATAGAGAACAGAAGAGGGAGGATAGAAAGAATGGGGGGATGGGGGAATGAGGGGATGGGGAAATGAGGCAGTTGCCAATATAAATACAGGAGCAGGGAGGGATAGAGAACAGAAGAGGGAGGATAGAAAGAATGAGGGGATGGGGAAATGAGGCAGTTACCAATATAAATACAGGAGCAGGGAGGGATAGAGAACAGAAGAGGGAGGATAGAAAGAATGGGGGGATGGGGGAATGAGGCAGTTAACAATATAGATACAGGAGCACGGAGGGATAGAGAACAGAAGAGGGAGGATAGAAAGAATGGGGGGGTGGGGGAATGAGGGGATGGGGAAATGAGGCAGTTGCCAATATAAATACAGGAGCAGGGAGGGATAGAGAACAGAAGAGGGAGGATAGAAAGAATGGAGGGATGGGGGAATGAGCCAGTTAACAATATAAATACAGGAGCAGGGAGGGATAGAGAACAGAAGAGGGAGGATAGAAAGGCGGGCGGTTTGATTCTGTTTGGTTCTCTCTGGGGTCAGTATACTATTTAGGGGCGGCCAGCCTAACCACATTTTACTTTTTACAAGTTAATCTTACAATTTTAATAAAGCTTTGCCTCTTTTCCCATCGCAACTAATCCAAATGACATTATTGACCATTCATTAGATTTGACATATTATTAATAAAAGACAGGAGCATTACATCCATAATAATATTTGCATAATTACTTTATACCTCACGTATTCTATTTGGTGGCTGGGAAAATATCAGTAGCTGATGCTGAGTTTGAATGTCATATTTAAATCTAGATACATCGATCCAGCATTCAGGACTGAGAAGTATTGTAATATTTATTAAAATATCAAATCAAGAGCTCCCATTTATTCTAGAGTAAATTCTTTTATTAAAAAAAAGAAAGTATATTCCACGTGGATCTAATCTAAATATATTCTAAGTTCTATAACTGTCTCTAATTTAAATAAATTTATTTGGCAGAGGATCAAGCTCTTAAAATTCAAAGTTCAAATATATTAAATTTTTTACCATGAAGGACTAATTATAGGAATAGCTTATTAAAAGTTATAGAAGTACTTGTTCGGGTTTATTAATATTAGAAGTTACTTTAGAAACCAGCCACTGACAGTCAGCACTGTTAAATTTAAATCTAAATTAGAGTACATTACAAAGGTTTTGCAGCCACCAAGTGGTTCAGGTGAGATTTCAGAGCGAGAAAATAGCTGGAATTTTGGGGCGAGTCTCAACCAGATTCTAACCAGTCCTGACAGTAAGGGCAAATAAATATTTAAAAATTGGTGATCGTCCTTTTGATCACACAAATCAGGTTCTGGCGGGCAGTTTTTATTTCTATTTTTCTATTTTTCTGGAATATGACGTAGATGAATAGTACATAACCAGACGCGATGGCCGAATGAGTTGAACAACAGCCTCCCATTCTAGTAGATCATGGGATTCGAACTCCTGGATTTGAACCCTGGTGGATTCAAACCAATTGCAATGACTATAGCCGTGTTCACACGGGCAAAATGTGAGGCGAATCAGGCAAATCGAATCAGGTGAGGCGAATTAGGCGCCCGTTCACACGGGCACTGCGTGAGGCGGAAGTGGATATCTGCGCATGAGCAAGTCCAGACTAACCAGCGCCATTTTGGGTTCGACGACGCCGGCACCAGAGAGTGTGGGTTCGACCTAGATATGTAATGACTGAATCGTATTGGTTTGGAACGGTCAAAACTTCTGCTGGGCAGTGAAACCCTAAAAATAAATGATGAAAAAAATATCTGTGCATAGATAGCGGTTTCATTAATTAAATTATATAATATGCGCTTTTGATCGACCGGAAAGTCAACAAACTGAGGTGTCGACTGCGCATGCGTGTGAGGTGCTTAATCCGCCTCAGTGCGTCCACACGGGCAAAATAAATCGAATCAGAGAAATCGCCTCACGTAAACTACCTCGCTTAGGTGGTTTACATTATCCAGATCACGTGAATCGAATCAGCCCTAATCCGCCTCAGACGTGCGTTCACACGACAAATGTGAGGCGAACTAGGCAAGTCGCTTTCTACGAATCGATTTACATTGCCCGTGTGAACACGGCTTTAGACATTGTTTAAGAAAGTTGAATTGCTGCTAGCCCGATGTATTTTTAACAGTTGTTTTCTTTTCATTAAAAAAATTGTTTAATCAGGGGCAGACGATTTTTCAGGCACGGGCGGGGATGATCACCAATCCTTTTTTGAGGGGGGGGGTGGGGGGGGGGGGGGTAAGGTCTGACATTTGAACTGCAGTGTGAAGTCAACTCATGTACTAATGGAGGGTTATGCATACTGCCTCAGATATATCCACTGACTAAATATTCTCACTGTACATGCTTGGTTTGTAAACTTAAACATTACCATTCTATTTAGTTGGACTCTTTCTACTTTGAACAGAAACCACAAAGTTGTCAGCCTCACGTCAAACTGACACTGTGCATTGCAGGCCATACTTAATAGGGAACTGGAAGCATTTTTGTTCCGACGTTCTTCCTTTTATTTTAAATGCCATTAAGAATTGTGGTGCCCAGAAATTTCACAATGTTCCTTACCTACACATTGGAGGTGTTGAAACCACCCCATGAGTAATGTGACAGTGACTAACTTAGCAAAGTGAGCCAGTTGTAAGCTTACACTAAGTACAGGAAAGCCCTAGTAGGCGAGTTAACAATAACAGCGCCCAATGGTTAATGTTCCCTGGGTCTGCATAAACTCTCCTCACTGTCTATGCAAACCTGGCAATGATAGTTAGAGTAAATTACACTTGTAGAGGGACATCGTACAACCTGTGTGAAAGAAACTTAGGGAGAGTGTCCCCGATACCCAAATTAAATACTATTTAGACCTAGTAGTGTGTGTTTACTGTCACAAACTGTCAACTTCTCCGTGTTGACAAAGATCAGCGGCCGACAGACCAGACTAGCCGGCTCAAAATATCAACACAGCTGGTTTTATTCGATCGATCGATCAACATCATCTATGATATCAAGATAACATATGAAAGCTGGTGGTACTTAACGATTTACTGGAATTGGAAGCGGTATTACCTGCAAATTCTGGGAATGAAACCTGGAGGATTTCCACGTGGTCGATGACAGGCCGCGCTAGCCAAGTCACGGGACGTCCTTTGACGGTCTACGCACAAAGAGAATAATAATAAAAAAATTAAACAAGTTCAAAATGCGCCGATATCTTCTAATTACCAAAAAGCAAATTGTAGAATATAGGTAGAACCTACCTCGAAAGAAGCTGTGACTGAGATGAGCGGCTGCTACATGTGAGAAGCCTTTAAGTTCAGTGCCTGCTTGTTGTCGACGCTGCCCTGAGTGAAGTCCCCATACTTTGTAACTTAGGGATTACCCTGCCACATCCCAGCAAATAGCAGCTAGGCATATTGCAAATATCCCATTTAAAATCAGCACAAATGTGTCAGCTTACCTGATAGTGATAGCATGGTTCAGTGTGTTCAATCCAGTCCTAGCAATCACTTTGTTGCAAGTTCCTGCTCACAAAGTTGAGACTTTCTACATATTTTGAGCTCGATATGTGTGGAATTACATTTACAGGAAGAAGCATGGCATAGCTGGTACCTGTGTTTATTTTGCTGATTATGAAGTTTATATCACACTGTGATTGGTTAGTCTTTACTTACCTATTTGTGCATTATTAAACTGGCGAAGATCTGAGCAAATATTGTACATACATGTCTTGAGATGCACATTTGTTATTTCAGCATTTAGCCTAAGTGTTAAGTCTAGAAAAGTCTATATTTATCTCAAGATAAATCTAACTTTATTTCTAGGCATGCTTAGAGTTCCTACCTGTAGTACTGAAATTCTAAAACATAAAAAGCCAGCAAAACACTTTCATGTTCAGCTTAGCTTATTTTATTAATATTTTCCTGACCAATATAAATTTGAATAGCGAGGATAGAACAAGAACTTGCTTTTTCTGTTCAACTCTAACCATTATCTTCACTCATTAGGTAGAACAAACATAACTAATGAAAACATGATAAAATATGATAAATTGACCAGGTGATTACAAAATTCTGTTTATCTTCTTCATGTGAAGAATTACTGACATCAATATCAACTTGTGTGTACACTGATCATGTGGAAATAAAAAATAAATTTTAAAGAATTTAGTATTATTATTAATAGTTATGTACCTTGCTAGTCCTCTCAAAGAGGACAAAATGGAACCTCTGGACGGGTGCATGAGCCAACCTTGCCAACACTCATGATAAACCAAGTCCCAGCCCAGATAGTTAATAATGTGCAGGCTGCAATGTGTTGGAAACCACTAAGTCTCTTTCCTGTTCTAAGCATGCCAGCTGTCCTGTATATTTACTAAGATGGAGGCTACTGGTCACATTACAATTATATATGGGTCTCGTTGTTTAATGTTCTCCATTATGCATGTATTCATATGTAATCATCATCCAGGCAGATCTGCTTGTACAATGGGTGCAGTCTAAAATATATAATTAAATTGAATATTCTGTCTTTGTGGTATTGAGTGAAGACATGTTTGCACTAGTAGATGCCAATATAAATACTAGAAATGACAACGATTTCTACTAATGGAACTCCATCTTTAATCAATTAATTTTCTTTTGGAATTAGTCCTTCTTTTTGAACTCATGGACTTCCACCATTAATTAGCTAGCTTAACCCCAAAAACAAATCACAAATCTAAAAAGCGTCACTAGAAAATGTCTGATAAGCGCCAATAATAGTAATACATTGCTGGCTTGAATGGACCTAATATTTTCTTTGTATTCAATTTTATTTACGTGGCAAAGGTTTCAGCCATATAATCATATGCATCAAGTTTATACAAGTAATATGTATAACAGGCATAACAGGAAATGGACCATCTAACTCTCAGCCAAATTGGGACAGGAGAGTAGATGGTCCTTTACAAACAAATTGTTTATTCACATAATTATATATACTATTAGATTTCCAGTGTCCTAATAATCTTATACATTCCAGAGACACTCCTTTTCGAGCATATTCTTGAGCAGCTCCACGTCGTAGGCTGTGTGATGTTACCAGCGGCCACCAGGGTAATTTGGCGCCCTTCAGTATCAACTGTAGGCATTTGATGAACGTTTGGCTGGTCAAGGGTTCCCCATTCGTGCATACGAATGCTGGGGCACCCTCATACAGGTCTGTATGTCGACAATATTTATTCCATGCACGTATGGGACAGTAGATTGAATTAGGTACCCTAGGTAGCTCGACGTGATAGCTGTCCTCTGGTTTTCAGACAGTTTTTGTGCTACAGATGTGCACCATCAGGTGTGTCTTGTGTGCCTTGATGTCTCCACACATCAAAGTATGATCGCCATCACCCAGCATCTCGGAGTAAAATAAATTAGGTTGTCTTAACAAACATGTATAGCCAATCAATAACGCAACAATAAATACAAGTCCATATTTTCCCATTTTTCTGCATTTTAATATTATTAGTTTAACATGTTTTATTTTCAATGGATACGCTCTATTTACAATATTATACTTTAGTTTTAACACACTTTTTTAAGTGCTGACAATGCATGACAATCAAATGCCTCCCACTTGCCCCCTACTAACTTCACCAAGGATTTTGCTTAACACAGGTCATTTTTAATGGCCCCTTCTGTCTTCAACCTATTGTAGAGTCAATGTTCGAGTCTGTGCCTATGTAGGTAGGCTAAAGTGAAAAACAATACAGACGGAGAGAAAGAGAGAAAGTAAAGCAAAAGTAAGAGTGTAAGAGAGAGTCCAACTCCTCTGGTTTATTATATATAGTACATGGATTCCTGGTATAGGATCATACCATTCACTTCAACCAATAGGGAAGCAGCATTCCCAGTTCCTCCAATAGGGACTCAGCATTTCTAGTTACCATGACCACGAGTGGTCTGCCCACCACCAGAGCTGGTTGACCTGTGGCGACCACCAACCTTGACCCCTGTGTGCATTTACCCCTACCTCAGCAGAGAGCCAGGCCCTGAGTGCACTCACACCCAGACCTGCCAATCATCCCTATGTCTATAATAACCTGGCCTCTAGCATGGGCCAAGCCATATATATATACACAACATACATATACACACACTCTTGGCCAGCCACACAGAATAATAATAGAGGATTTCCATTTCCCCCCTCTGCTGATTATCGGAATATTTTACACTATGATTCAAATATAAAGTGTATAACATTACCGTTTTAAGGTTAGGGTTTTTTGGTTATGCTTATAATTATTACAAAATGTTAAGTATTCCTCAAAATGTAGCCTTTTATTCCTCCACGTTCCTTGAGATAATCCTGCCTTGAAAAATATACTCAGCTTGCGACCTAGGGAGGCCGCATCGACGTACGAGGCAATGGTTGTTGGCTCCGCTGCCACCGGGTCCATGGTGTAGCCCGCCGGGTTCATCTTGCTCAACAATTACACCCATTTCGACTATACGCTTAAGCTTGTTGTGTAATTTGTCCTGAATTGCATATGGAATCCTCCTAGGCGACACAACAACAGGTTGTACAGATTTATCAACATGAATGACAGCATTTGATTTTATGAGACCTAGACCTTGAAAAACGTCTTTGTACTTGCTTACCAGATGGTCAGCTTGCGAACTGTGGTTGTCGCCTGGGGTGGAAATGTTCGTCAGCACACTAGCCTGCGCCTCGTCGACGCGCGCCAACAAGTTCAACACAACACAAGCCTGCTTACTCAATATGGGCTGGCAGTTCCGCACCACCTGGAACGTGAAGTCTCTGCCATCGATTCCGAGTAATGCCTCACCATCCGATGTGATCCGATGCCCCGAAAAAGTCAGAAGCAAACAGCGGGTGTTCGTCAGCTGCCCGGGTGCAACTCTGTCGAAGATGTTCCTTGGCAGCACGTTCGCCTCCGACCCCGTGTCGAGCTTGAACTTGACTGGATGACTGTTCACTCAGACAGTCGCATGCCAGAGTTCCTCAACCGTTTCTGTGCTGCGGTCGATGCCACCAACAAACAGATCAGTCGTCAACACATTGACTTCCGCCGGATCCGGGTCTTGCTCAGCATTGTGAGGGTCGGGATCTTCCATGGTCAATTCGTTGACTCTGCCCAGTCTGCTCCGGCAGACCTTTCCGAAGTGCCCGATCTTCTTGCAGGCAATGCAAGCCTTGCCTTTCGCTGGGCAGACTCCCCGGCGGTGTTCGTAGCGGCAGTTCTGACAGCGGTTCTTGAACTCGCCTGCACCAGCGCTGCCAGCTTTCCAAGATGGCGATTTCCAAGATGGCGGCCCAGACGGATGAACCACCGGTGCACCGGTATGTGCAGTCACATATCTATTTAGAAAATCGATTTCCTTGACTTCAATGTCTGATTTTTTCTCCTCCAATTGATCAGAACTGAACTCTCTGAGCTCGCACATGTTTATGCACTTTTCTAATGTCAAATCAGCTATTTGCAGCATCTTGTTTCTCAAAATCGTGTTCTTTACACCAGCCACTAACCGATCACGCAACCCCGACTCCTCCACTTGTCCATACTCGCAGTCTTTCACTCTGTCTCTTAACACAGTAATATACATGGACATGTTCTCAGTAGCTTTGTTATGAGAATTAAAATGGTAGCGTGTTATTATTAAGTTGCTTTTACCGGTACAATATGCTTGAAATGCGTTGGTGAGCGGTCCAATCTTGTCTTGTTCAGCGAGCGCGATGGACATATTGGCAAAGACCTTTTGCACTTCTTCGCCAGCGACGTGAAGAAAGATACAGCATTGTACTCGGTCTGTCTTCGTTAGAACACCTGCCGCCGTGGCATATATATCATATGCTCTTATCCATGTCTTCCAGTTCGATCTTGCATTGTTGCAGAGGATGAGCTGTCCTGGCGGCCTGAGACCCGGCAGTGGGTTAGCGGGCGGCATTCTTCCTCATCTGACATCATGTAAAAGTATGTCTGAACACTTTGACTTCTGGATACTGAATGCTTTATTCACTGTCCAGGGTCCTGAACCGCAAAGCAAAGCAAAGCTAGGCGTACAGCCTTTAAGTTTGCTGATACGTGTAGGGCAAAACTTCGATTTTATTCAAAATTAATCAAAAATACATAACATTTTGTCACAAACATGGATGGATGGATGCAATATAAC
>CM059195.1:714266-734488 GCA_030323885.1 Branchipolynoe longqiensis
TATGGATGTGTGGATGTGTGGATGTGTGGATGTGTGGATGTGTGGATGTGTGGATGTGTGGATGTGTGGATGTGTGGATGTGTGGATGTGTGGATGTGTGGATGTGTGGATGTGTGGATGTGTGGATGTGTGGATGTGTGGATGTGTGGATGTGTGGAGGGGTGGCAGGGTGGAGTGTTGGAGGGGTGGAGGGTGGAGGGTGGATGTGTGGAGGGGTGGAAGAGTGGATTGGTGGAGGAGTGTGGGTTGGAGGAGTGTGGGTAGGGCATGGAGTAGGGACAGTTCCGTGGAGGTGGTGGTTACGGGCGTACACCGGCAGTTCAAGTATGTCACGTATACGTGTATGTATACATGTACGTATATCCATTTGTCAAGCGATGCAGGAAGGTATGCAACACAAAATATCGCCTCCTCAGAAAAAAATCCCAGAAAAAATACAAAAGAACTTCCACGCATGCAACAAGTCATCCTCTCGCCAAAGCATTTGGATGTATATTAATCGGGATGTATATTAATCGGGGTTAACTCCAAATGCGAACAACTACCAGGGGAGGTGGCCTGACCCAGCCAGCAGGCAGTTGTACTCACATATATGTATAGTTTTGAAAATGAGCAGAGTGACAGTCGGCTCATGGTGTAGCGGATGCGGGGAGGAGAGAATGTCTGCTCCCCAGTGAATAACATGGAAGTTAAGGTGGTTAGAGTGAAACAAATGGGGCTGCCCTCATTTATATCCACATAATAAATGATATGTCACATATATATATATATTTAGATATATATATATATATATATATATACATATGTATATACAAAATCTCCGGCGCAAGTGCAAACTTGGGCGTGCGGTTAGGGGCGGATAGGGGCGGTGGTGGCGCCACTGGTCGCATAGTGTGGCAGGCTACAGATATCAGCTGAAAAGTATAGAGTAATCACAATAATACACTAATATAATTCGCTTCTTCATCTTCATACTCACAGAATACTTATATATCACATGTACAGATATATATGTCCATCCATGCACATATATATATATATACATATATATGCCGTACTAGAATTATATGGGTATAATAACGAGGAATTCCACACTTGTTCCTCACTTCCACCCACCAGTAATCAGGCTGTGTGCCACGAGAGAGTCATCTACTGCTCCAACCTACTCAACCTCAGCTCCAACGGTGGCGCCACTGCTCACCTCTACTCATTACCCGCATTCGCTTACCGCTGAAAATTCTACATATATTTACATATGAATACATATATACATATATACACATGTACACATATATACACACATACATACATGTATAAAAATGCATCCATATATATATATATACATATGCATGCATGTCATCATCATCATGCTGTCGGTCGCAATGCGACAAAGACTGCTTTCATTACTTGACTGCCGCTCTCCATTTACATATATACTCTCTGCATGTACATATATATACAAATATGCATATATTTACATCCATACATATTATATATAGAATCCTGGTCACAGCCCCAATACCATCAAACCATGTGGGGAGACGTGACCGGACTAATTTCTTTCCTAAAAGAGCTGGCGTCTTGACCATTACACAACCCAGACATCCCCTCATCTAAGCTGCCTAGAGCTAATAGATAAGCAGGGATGATGGCACATTTGGCAGTCCTACTTTTCCATTAATATTTAATTTGCACACGACCCCTCAGTCTCGCCATTCACTAATGTAGTTTTATTGCAACCAACTCATCAGGCTGTCAGACACGATGCGACAAGGCCGACTTTCGCTCCGTGACCGCCACTTTCCATTTTATTTTGTGTGGTTGTACATTTCATAAAAGCTGCTTAGAAATTTTGAAGTGCTGCTGCCTTTTGCAAGTTACTAGCGACACTCTCTCAGGGAGCAAATACAGATCTCACCCCGGCAAAAACACTGGCAAGACAGGCGCAAACTGTTTGTCCCTGCAGTGGCTGGATGGGAGTTCCATTCATCACAACCCTTAATGCCGCCGCGGTAACATGTTGTTTTGTTAGTGTTTGCTCCCTTAAGCCCAAGTCACACCTACCCGGACGAGCGCCGGATTTGTAGCTGTACCACCCCCGGACCAGTCACCCAGACTGTCCCAGACAGCCCCGGATAAAATCGCTATTTTGGTCGTTTTTGGTCTCGCGGTCACAGCTACCTGGGTAAGCCACAGACTAGCCACGGACCAGAGGCCGGATCGCCCCATACTGAGCCAGACCACCCCCCGGACTATCCGGTGTATCCCCGGAGTAGTCACGGATCAGTCCCGGACTTGAAGTAAATAAAATTATACAAAAAGTAAACCACAAACTGTGGCTATTTGCAAAGCTAAGAGACTACATGACACAAGAAATGTCAATAAAAATCTTCAAGGGCATGGTGCTCCCCTATTTTGACTATGGAGATGTAAACTACATGGGTGCGAGAAAAGAACTACTAAAAAAACTGCAAACACTGCAGAACAGAGCCCTAAAAATCTGTCTAAGAGTAGACAAGCTGCACCCAACCTATGACATACACAAAAGAACCAAAGTGAAACTACTAGAAAATAGGAGAATAATTCATTTGAAAACATTAGCATATAGCTATAGTCAAAACAGTAAACTTCTAACAAAACCACAAAGGGCTACTAGAGCAAATAATGCACCACTACTAAAGCAGACCAGAAGCAAATAAAAGCTCATGAGAGAAGCACGCTGGAAATGGCTGCCAAGTTGTGGAATGCCCAAACGGTAAAGGAACGACAAATTCCTGACCTAAAAACTTACAAAAAATATCTGTGCAAAATAAGGCTAGGAAACCCCCAGTAAGCTGCACTGCAAAGGGGCATGTGATATGTCACGGCCCACCAGCGGGATGCCCAATGGAAGGTAACCATGCCAAAAGTAGCCAGATAACACACCACACAGCTACGTACAAGCCTATGATATGTAAATAGGAGTAGGCTAGTCTAGTAATAAGAGTAGAAAAATAAAAACATATATACCAAGAAAATCAAAAAAAACTAACATAGGCTACTAACCATACCAACCAATTATCTATCTGCTACTGAAATGCAGGCAATCAAATACCTTATCAGCAGCCACTGTGTGGTAAGATAACAGCAACACTACAGCTGGCCAGCATTGAAAACAAGCCTGGGTACCCGGGCTTATATGCTATGGACAGTATAAATACAGCCTCAATAAAAAAATAAAATAAAAAAAAAATAAAAAAAAAGACTGCTCCTGCTATATATATACAAAAATGGGGCTCATCCTGGACTGATCCGTGGTAAACCGGGCTGTCCGTGGCGCTCCGTGGCTGATCATGGCCATCCAGCGTGTCCGGTTCTTATCCGGTCAGTCCGGGAGTGGTCCGTGGCTATGTCTGGGCTAGTCTGGGTGAGTCCGGGGTTGGTCCGGGTTAAACCGTGGCTAAAACGTGGTTCATCCGGGTCGAAAATGCCTGGACAGCCCCAGACTGCCCCGCTCGGGGCACGGACTAGCCCTGGTGCACCTCTGACTACCCGGACCACTCCCGGATTAACCCCGGATCATCCCGGACGGGGCCGGATCGAGCCCGGATCGCAAAATTCCCCCAGACCGACCCGGATGTTTTAAACATTTTAAAACATCCGGGGCAGACCCCGGATGAGGCCGGACCAGCCACGGATCACTAAGGATCACCAATGACCAGCCACGGATGAGCCACGGATCACCAATGATCAACAAGGATCACCAATGACCAGCCACGGATGAGCCATGGATCATGCCGGATCGCCACGGACCACGCCGGATCACGGTCCTGGGCTCGTCCGGCCCCTGATCCGGGTAGGTGTGACTGGGGCTTTGGTTCTATCAAGAATCTGTACCGCAACTATAGACTATGAATCTAATTTAGCAGTCATTTATTGGTGCTTGTTTAACGTCAAATCGGCAGTAAAGGCTATATTCATGATGAGAGGTGTTTGAATTTTACACTGTTGTATTATTATCATTATTATTATTATCATCATTATCATCATATTTATCATTATCATTATCATCATCATAATTATTATAATTATAATTATCATCATTATTATTATTATTATTATTATTATTATTATCATTATTCATCCATCACTTTTACACTGATGACCAGACGGGGTGGCCGAATGAGTTGAGCGCCCGTCTCCGATTTCTAACCCACAGCTTTGAACCCTGATCGAGTCAAAACAATGACTTAAAAAATTGATACTTGTCGCTTCCCAGCCAGATTCTCAGCATTATTAGGACAGGGCAAGGCCTGGTTAGCTTAGTGTCAGGATAATCAAGTGGGATATCGGGTCATGGTAATGTCGAAAGTGACCATAGGTGGCGCCAGCGTCGGATTCAATTGCGTGGTAGCTCACATAGAGTAATCCGCGGGTATCGCACTTCCAACATTGAATTTAATAATGGTGATCTAGGCGTTTTTATATTCACATAATACATTCTGAGTTCCCAGCAGAGTAGCACCATAAAGTACCCCATAAGTGCGCACTGTCACAAGTCAATACCCGTCCTGATATGACCTTAGATGATGCCAGGGCGTAAAACTCCAGCAACCAACTTTACACTGATTCTTTAAAGCATGCAATCAATGCTGTGTCAAATTACATATGATGATGGCAGAATCTCACAGTCATGAAAATTGTGGCATGGTAAAACTAAATATAATGACTTGATGGCGTGATTCTAAAATACATTTGAATATATTATGCGGTACATTAAGCAGGGGAAATTTCAGTCACAGACGACTCGTCTTCCTCATTCCACTGTTCCTTGCCCTATCCTAGTAATGCCGAGGGTCTGGCTAGGAAGCGACAAGTAAAAATGTTGAAATCATTGGTTTGACTCGGCCAGGATTTGAACCCACGATCACACGATCTACGAAGATGGGAGACGGATGCTCTAAGTCTAACTCATTCGGCCATCCCGTCTGGTACTAGATAAAAGATTCACCTGTTACTTGTAGTACACGGGTGAAGTACAACGTACTGTAAATACGGGCAAAAATATATTTAGTTTGGAACAGGAACTAAAAACTGTGGCTCCAGTATCAAATGGCTACTCATATAGGCACATAGTTGGTGAAATGGGCGAGAATGCAAAAAGACAAGATGGTGGTGCTAGAACGCCATCGATTTCACTTTTAAATCTGATTAAACTAGATATTTTATTATATTTTTTAACTCAAAGGTAGCGGGGAAATAATAAGACATATGAAAAGAATAATTGTTTCTTCTTAGATTATGAAATTAGGCTCTCATTTCATTTACCCGCATTTTCGACCATTTTTATATAGGGTTGGTATTCACCCGTGTACTGCGAGTACCGGGTGAATCCTTTATCTAGTCTGGTACAGGCCTGCTGTCTTCAACAAGGCTAGCATCTCTCCTGGTTGTACATTGGTAAAAATACCACGTACACAGTACACTAACTTCAGCTATACCTCTCTAACTCAATTCCTTTATGCTAGCAACCCGTTAACAAGTTGTACATGACCTGAAAACAAAGTTGGTACAAGATCATATATGCATTGAAATTATTGCGCCGAAACCCATTTCAAAACGTAACAGACATTTGAATAATCCAATAAAGATTGATTGGTTGGTTGTTGGAGTTTTGGGTCATGGCAACATCTAAGGTCATATCAAGATGGGTACTGACTTGTGACAATGTGCACTCATAGTGACTTTATAGTGCTGCCCCCTGCAAAAATAGGCGACCAGCATCATGACCCGATATACCACTTAATCACATTATCCTGACACTGACAGTAACCAGTCCTTGCCCTATCCTATTAATGCCGAGCGTCAGGCTAGGAAGCGACAAGTATAAATTGGATAAGTCAGTGGTTTGACTCGACAGTGAACCAAACTCATAATCTCCCACACGCGAGACCCCCGATTCAGCCGCTGCGCCCTTTATGCAACAAAGATGACATATACTTGATAGAGTTATATATAGCCATTGATAAAACGTGTCCACCTCGAACTATCCAAAACCCTCTAACAAAGTTTGTTTGTTTGTTGTTTTACATCCTAGCAACATCTAAGGTCATATCAGAATGGCTACCGACCTGTGACAGTGCGTACTCATGGCGACTTTATAGTGGGAGACCAGGCCGCCAGCACCATGACCTGATATCCCACTCAGTCATATTATCCTGACACTGAGCTAACCAGTCCTTGCCCTATCCTAATAATGCCAAGCACCAGGCTAGGAAACGACAAGTATTCATTTTAAAGTCATTGGGTTGGCTCGACCAGGGTTTGAACTGACGATCCCACGGTCTACCAACACAGGAGACGGACGCTCTAACTCATTCGGCCATCCCATCTGGTCTCTCCAACAAAGAAAGAGGTATCTAGATGTATGAGCTGTCATATTTACACACCTGGGTGAATTCGTCATTTCACTTTAAACAAAATTAAAGATATATTTGAGTTTCAAATATAGGATTTCATTGGAGTCTCGTCGGCTAAGGAGAAGCCTGTGGGAAACTCGATAGGGTGTAGCGACTCAAGGTAATAAAGGCGGCTTCCACTTAAATTCACATCGTGTTGTCAAGGTCACTGCGTTATGATTACTTTTGAATAAATATAATATATAATATTATATATCACATATATTATACATATGTAGTATATATTATATATATTATATATAATATATATTATATATACTATATATTATAAATAATATCTACATTACATTATATATACGATATATGAAATAAATATCATATATATTATATATATTATTTATGCTATATATACTTTGTTTGTTGTCATTTTACGACTTCTGACAGTGTGTATTCATGACGACTTTATAGTGCTGCCCCACTGAGATACCAGGCCGCCAGCACCATGAACTGATATCCCACTCAGTCACATTATCCTGACACTGAGCCAACCAGTCCTAACCCTATCCTAATAATGCCAAGCGCCTGGCTAGGAAGCAACAAGTATACATTTTTAAGTCATTGGTTTGACTCGAACAGGGTTCGAACCCAAGATCCCATGGTCTACCAACACAGGAGACGGACGCTATAACTCATTCAGCCATCCCGTCTGGTTCCGCTATATATACTATATATACTATATATACTATATATACTATATATACTATATATAGTGGTCTGTAGTGGTCTGCACTGACCTCTCAGGCAAGTAACCACATAGACAGGTAGGCGTGGGGAGTGTGTTGATATCAGGGAGCCTAGGTGGTGTAATGGTTAGCACACTGGCCCGGAATGCAAAGAGATGTGGTTTCGAGTCCCGCTCTAGGCGCAGTATTTCCCATTTTCATCACCCCCACGAAACTGGTTGCCGTGATCAGGATCCTGTACAAGCTTTGCGCTGTATGGTTGTTGAACCTACCCTGTGTATGTATGTGTTAGTGCATTGCCTGTATGTATGTAATTGTAAGCATTACAAGACTTACAATTCCAGGGGGACGAGTGTAGTGGTCTGCACTGACCTCTCAGGCAAGTAACCACATAGACAGGTAGGCGTGGGGAGTGTGTTGATATCAGGGAGCCTAGGTGGTGTAATGGTTAGCACACTGGCCCGGAATGCAAAGAGATGTGGGTTCGAGTCCCGCTCTAGGCGCGATATTTCCCATTTTCATCACCCCCACGACATATACTATGTATACTATGTATACTATGTATACTATGTATACTATGCATACTATGCATACTATGCATACTATGCATACTATGCATACTATGCATACTATGCATACTATGCATACTATGCATACTATGCATACTATGCATACTATCATACTATGCATACTATGCATACTATGCATACTATGCATACTATGCATACTATGCATACTATGATACTATGCATTACTATGCATACTATGCATACTATGCATACTATGCATACTATGCATACTATGCATACTATGCATACTATGATACTATGCATACTATGCATACTATGCATACTATGCATACTATGCATACTATGCATACTATGCATACTATGCATACTATGCATACTATGCATACTATGCATACTATGCATACTATGCATACTATGCATACTATGCATACTATGCATACTATGCATACTATGCATACTATCTATATAGACTATATCTATTATACATTATATATAGTATAGGGCGTATAAGAGGTTATATGAGTTTAGGAAGCGGAAAATACACTACCATATATGTCCCAATAGAAGCGCACTGCGCGAATGCAGACACATAGATGCGCGTCCATTCAAAGTTAAAGAATTTCATGGATTTGTTTTTGTCGTGCCTCTGAAATAAAGTGGGATTCTCTTATTTTATGTGCATTCAGTCTCAATATGATCGTAAATTTGTATTTGTTTTTGTCGTGCCTCTGAAATAAAGTGGGATTGTGCATGTTGCCAGTAACATGGGTAATTCACGATGCTAGAGACAGTGCTAAGTGCCAGGATAACATCCATACTGAGTTGTGAGGGCTTTCTCGCCTGTAGCCAATAATAGTGTAGCTTTCATATCTCGTTGACCATGATAGGGTGCCAGGATAATTTCCATGACGCGTTGTCAGGGCTTTCTCAGCGCAGACAATAACATGATAGCGTTCTTGTCGCCATGGGTACGCATGCTTTGTGGTAAAGCTAGCCACACCCGCTGGGCATTCACTACTGGAGCGGCACACAGTGTGCATCGACTTCAATTTCGAACCCGCATGGTTTAGGCATATCGTCTGTCAAAAAAGTGGGATTGTCGTATTTTATGCGCATTCAGTCTGAATATGATCGTAAATGTGTGCGTGCTTTCAATCTTGAAATGGGGGGTGTGCTTCTATTGGGTAGTGTGCTTCTATTGGGACATATACAGTATGCTTGTTTATTATGCTCTGTTGAATGGGTGACTTGTCTCTTGATATTTGTTATTATTTTGCTCAATGTGCTGCGGGCCTGTGGTCATGCCCCATGCTGTGGTCCTGCATTGGCCAATATATACTCAGGGTGTGCGTGTGACTTGCCCCACTCGCCTGAATTTTCCTTTTACTGGGACGGGTATTACCAAGCCAATGGTTGAGATATATATAATAGTTGCCAATCCATTTACCCTCTGTTTGTTTCGTTGTTATTTCTAGCTGGAACCTATATATATATTATATATTATATATACTATACATACTATATATATTATACATACTACACATATTTTATATTATACCTATATATACCTAGATATTATATATACCTATATATTATATATTATATATATTATATACATTATATGTATTATATATATTATATATATATTATATATATATTATATATATTATATATATTACAATCTGTTCAACACACTGCACCAACTAATCACCAATGCCTGGGAGGAGGGTTCTGTACCCCAAGCAAAGAAGGATGCCAGCATTGTAACCATCTACAAGAAAGGTGATCAAACGGACTGTGGGAACTATAGATGAATCTCTCTTCTTTCCATAGCAGGCAAGTTCTTCGCCAGGATCCTACTCAACAGACTATCTATTCACATAACACCTGGTGTAGTTCCGGATTCACAGTGTGGCTTCAGAGGTAACCAGAGCACCGTGGATATGATATTTTGTCTCCGACAGCTACAAGAAAAGTGCATTGAGCAGGACCGACCACTGTACATGGTATTTGTCGATTTCACTAAGGCTTTTGATACCAGGCTATGGCAGCTACTGAGGAAGTATGGATGCCCAGAGAAGTTCCCAACTATGATTAAGGCTCTACATACAGGAATAATGGCGAATGTTAGTGTTGGAGGGGAAGTCTCGGAATCGTTCGGGGTTACCAATGGGGTCAAGCAAGGTTGTGTACTGGCCCCCACGCTCTTCTCCATCTTCCTATCAGCAATGCTCGACGAGGCTTTCTGAGATATGGGGGATGGCATCTATATACAGTCAAGACAGAGCGCTGACCTATTCAATGTCGCACATTTCAGAGCGAAGACCAAGACTACTTGGATACTGGTGAGAGAGCTGCTATTCGCAGATGACAGTGCACTGGTTGCCCACTCTGCTGAAGAGATCCAGAAAATAGTGGATGCTTTCTCCGATGCATCAAAGAAGTTAAGCCTGAAGATTAACATCAAGAAGACGGAGGTGCTGTACCAACCCAACTCTTCAAGAACCTGAGAGGAGGAGATCATGGTTGACTGAAACAAGCTGAATTCTGTTCCGGAATTCACCTACGTCGGAAGCACTATATCAAGTGATGGATGCATTGATGTTGAAATACAGAGGAGGATGGCCAAGGCTAGCGCATCTTTTGGCTTACTACGCCAGAGACTCTGGAACAACCACCATGTGTCCATTCAGGTCAAAGGCAAGATCTACCATGCAATCGTGCTACCCACCCTATTATACAGCGCCGAGGCCTGGACAGTGTACAGACGACAGGTGAAAAAGCTGCATGGCTTCATGATGCGACATCTGCATTCAATCATGAGGCTAACATGGAAGGACAAAGTGACAAATAAGAAAATGATCGAACGGACATGGCTGCCCTCTATGGAAGATCTTTGAATCTCCGGTGGACTGGTCACCTCATGAGGATGTCATCAGACAGGCTACCAAAGCAGATCCTCTATTCTCAACTGTCTTCTGGTTACAGAAAGAGAGGACGCCCTCGTCTCCAGTTCAAGGATACCATCAAGAGAAACCTGAACCTGAGAGACATTAAGACCGACTCATGGACGCAACTCTCACAGCAGAGAGCTAAATGGAGAGCGGCAGTTAAGTAATGAAAGCAGTCTTTGTTGTATCGCGACCGACAGCATGATGATGATGATGATATATTATATATATTATATATATTATGTATTATATATATTATAGAAAATATATTCTATATAATATATTCTATACTATCTCATAATTTTAATATATACTATCTACTGTAATATATCGAATATATTATATTATAGAATATAATATATAATACATACTATATAAATTTAAAAAATAAGGGCAGTGTCTACGGACAAAGGGCAGCAACAATTGACTTAAATATATATAGATATAAATATATATACATAGTTATACGTACACCGTATTCTCGTGGGTTAACGCCCATTTGTGGGTTAACGCTCAACCCCCACTTGGCCAATATTTTGTATATATAGGAAAGTGAACAGAATGACCGTTGGCTCATGGTTTGGAGGAGGCGGGAAGGAGAGAATGACCGATCCGCAGTAAATATCATGGTGGTTAGAAGTAGACTCCGAAACATTAAGGGCGCTGCCATTATTGATATCCACATAATAAATGATAGAGTATATATATACATCCAGATATATTATATATAACCTATTGTATACATATAGACGTTCGGAGAATTATTTAATTATTTATTAGGCGATTCACGCGAGTATATTATTAACGAACCGCTGTCGCGCGGCCGCGTTGCTGCGGGCCTACTGGCCCCAGCCGCTGGCGATGCTTCTCGCTGTATTTGAATCGTCAGTTGCCGCCGTTTGTTGATGATGCAGATATATGCAGATATATGCAGATGTATTCATATATATATCCAGATATATAGTACGTATAATTTATTATGCAGGTATAAATAGGCGGAGTATCTTATTATTATTATTTATTCCATCATGTTACTTTGATATATTATTATTGTCCAATCGCTGACTTGCCCAGATTTGCCCTGGTTGCCTACTACTAGCGCCACCACCGGGGGCTTTTCTCACCAATCCGCCCGGGCAAGCCACTTCCACACTGGATTTCAAACACCACACCACAGTCTACCTACTACCTGTGTGTGTACGGGTTTTTTCTGCCGTTCGTCCGGGCCAGCGGACGACGGGATCCTGAGACGACGAGAAACGGGGACTGCGCTCAACGCTGTTTGTCGTGCTACAGGACCAAAGGACGATCGATCTCTTCAAGCGGATGACGGTATCGTAAAAACATTTATAGATCGACCGTTTCTCGGCTCGACACTCTTACAGATGCCTACATACTGCATGTTAGTCGACCTCCTTCGTGTTAGAACAGCACGGTCGACGTGGATCGACGCGACAGTCCCAGGGCTGTAAACCATTATCAAGCCGTTTGATCAGGATTTTTGATTCACGCTGGACTAAACAAGTCGAGTTTCACTGATTATCGAATCGTTGTCATGCTTATATCTTTGATATGTCCACATGAATGTCGAATGTAGCAAATCACGAGTATTGCAATCAGCACTAGTTCAAATTAACGGTTGTTATGCAGCAAGGCTTTCTCCCTGCACTGCTATTAATTCTGCTAATCCGCTTAGCCATTGACCATGCTTAATCCGCTTAATGAAGCGTAATTTAGTAGGGTAGGTGCTAAAGCTTATAGGATGCCAGGCACTGGTCACTGTACCGATTGCGGCTTAACTCATACACAGGACCAGATAACCTGTGCACGTAGAAGTATCGACATACTGGCCCAGGGTAGCATGACAACGCACAGCGGCCAAGCGTCTTCTAAAAGCATGAGATCGGCAGCCTAGCATGCCGATAGCTTCGACATGGACTCGACTACCTCTGCGATGTCAGGCCTAACACTGGACGATCGTGAACGGAATGCGAGGGAGGCGATCGACACAATTAAAGCCGAGATGAGAGTAGCCGACTTGGAGGACAAACTTGAGGCGCTGAAGGAGGAGCGGGAAAGACGAATGAGGCTCCGGACGACCGCGGCAATGGACGACGGACGACGGGTCGCCGACTTTCCCGCCACCACCGCCGATCATACTTCAACCCGGCATTCAACAAGGCCCGATAGGCTGCACGCGGACGACCGGTCACGGACGATGGACGTCACTCTGCCTCCACCATCCTGGACTCGAGGATCGGACCAGGAGGATGGACACTCGACCTTCGGGCGCTCACATCGACACTCGAGAGGGTCGAGCAGGTGGAGAAGGCGGTCTTCTAGGGCGAGCAGCGACGGCAGCTCGTCACGACGAAGGAGAAGTAAGTGGTCTCTCAGGAAGTACGGGCAGGGGAAGGACGTGTGGAAAATTAATGCTCACAAACTGGTAAAGGCTTCCTGTCAATGGTGCCTGGACATTCCCTGCCTGACGATAGCCGACTACAGGGAGTTCATTGAACACGTCAGCTTTATCTCGTCAAGAGCCAGGGATGACCATTACAAGGACATCGCAGATGTGGACCACGTACTGGCTATCCGCAAGCTTGGTGAGACCGTCGGGTTCGCGGCCTTCTCCAAGGGGCACCAAGACGAAAGTATCGAAGAAGGCCACAAACTGGAACCACGGTGCGGAGAAGCGTTCACCGGGCAGGGCAGCGCGTAGGGCATGCTATGCATGGAACGGTGACAATGGATGCGTTCGTTCCGACTATCGTTTCTCCCATGCTTGCTCTCTATGTGGCTCCAAGGGACACACCCGCTCGAAGTGCAAAGACTGACGTTTGAAGATTAGGCGATCTAGAAACGTTGATTGCCAGACAGCCGAGCTGGACACTGCTGTACTCGCTGTTATTGATTATCCCAATAATGCCCCCGACGATGCTGATTTTACCTCTGACATAACGAATACTGATGTTAATGCTTCTTTCCCCCGTGACAATGATCATAGTACTGTTACCTTCGATGTTTCAGATGGGGGTGACTTGGTGGCTCTCGCTAATGTTAGTGAGACCCAGGTACGGGCAGGGGCATTGGGTGATGGTTTACGCTGGCTGCAACCAGCTGGCGCCAGTCGTGGAGATCGCTTGTTCGTTGAGCAAGGCGATCCTAGTAGCCTCCTTGTTCACATTCGGGAACGGGAGGGCGAGCCGCCCGTGACGATTGAGGTCACAAATGATTGTGTTGTTGGCTCCTGTGGGTGCGTCCATAATATCGCCGGTGTCGCTACTCAGCTTAGACCCTGTAGAGTCTTGAGCTATTTTTGCGGGGCAACACCCATCCCGATTGGTTATATATTATGATCGGAGTTACGTTCGGTTTCCGGGTGGTCAATCCCGGGTGCGCGGTGAGTTACACTCCAACGAAGACTCGCGGTAAGTCAGCCTGGGAGGGTGACATTATTGACAGGAAGTTTCGGAACGAGGAGCGTGATGGTGTCATCTCCATCATCGATGTGCCCGCAGATTGTACCCACGATGCATTTGTCGTCCCTAAGGACGACGGCGGTGGGAGGGTCGTCATCGATTGTAGTATGCCCTCGGAGGTTTCTGTCAATAACTTCACTGACCAGGTCTGCCAAAAGTTTTCTTACAGAAGTCTGGAGGATGTTACAGACATGTTGGAGCAGGGTGATGTGCTAGGAACCGTCGATATTAAGGATGCATACAGGGCTGTATCAATCCACCCCGAGGACCAGCAGCGCCAGGGTCTCCGATACAGGAGACCTGGTGAGCAACACTTTGCTTACTTTCTTGACAACCACCTCAGCATGGGCCTTTCATCAAGCCCTTACATCTTCTCCAAAATTTCTGATTTTGTTGTTAGGTGCTGCATTTGTGAGGGCCTTGACTGGGTAGTGAACTACTTAGACAACTTTTGTGTCGTCGGTGGTACCAGGCTCGAGGTCGAGCGGGGCCAGATGACATTGATAAGGATCCTTAAGAGGATGGGCTTCTTTGAGAGTTTCAAGAAGGTAAGCAAAGCGACACCAAGGTCCGCTTCCTCGGGATCGATGTTGACTCCGTGAGTCTTGAGCTCAGCCTTCCTCAGGATAAGTTATTGAAAGCAAGGGAAGTCCTACACAGGCTCCGTGGGTGGAGGAAAGCCTCCAAGAAAGAACTTTAATGTGTGGGTGGCCTGCTTGCTCACTGTGCTAAGGTCATCAGGGGTGGTAGGACTTTTACCAGATGCATCTACGACTTGATGGCCAAGCTAAAGCAGCCCTACCCCAGCGTCCAACTGAATAAGGGAGTGAGGGATGACATCGACTGGTGGCTGAACTTCGCTAGCACATTTAATGGCAAGGCCAAGATCCTGGGGAAGTTCGCCCCCGTTATATCAACGTACAGCGATGCTTCCAACTGGGGTTTCGGGGCCCTTCATGGGAACGATTGGTTGGTCGGCTCCTTCATGGGCGGAGCCAGCAAGACTCTTGAGGCCTACGTCGGCCACCACCATGTCATTCCCCCTCCTAACGTCGGTACATCACACATTAATGTCCAGGAGATGTGGGCTTTCTATGCAGCCTGCCTTCGTTGCGGTGCTGGCTGGGCCGACAGCACCGTCATGATCATGACTGATAGTGCTGTCGTTCAGGCAGCACTGAACACGGGCAGGTCGAGATGTAAGGGCATTATGTTTTTTCTCCGCAGGCTATTTTGGCTTGCGGTTGAAAATAACTTTGTCTTTAACTCCGTTTATATACGTAGCAGCCTTAATGTTATCTGTGACGCTCTCAGTAGATTGAATCAGAATGACAGCGTAGACAGGATTAGGGCAGCTGACGTCGCTGGTGCACTATACTGTGGCCACGTCTTTGAATCCTCGGCGCTAAAGGAGGGATATCGGCGCTAACAGGTTGGAGAGCTTACCTCGATCGGGCTATGGTGGTTAAATACTTCATTTGAGCCCCGGATCTATTTCCAAGGTCGAATTTTATATAGGATTAGTTAGCAGGTTCAAAAATATGGTTGTGGAACACTGAGTTTTGGAAAGTTTACCTATTGGAATACATCACTAGAAAGCCAAAAATTATATCTAATTTCCTGGATATTCATAGGACATTTAGTTGGGACCAGATTGAGTAAATTAACAGTGAATATTAGGAAATAATTCAGTAGTTACAATACATGGCTACAGGACAGAACTGCCCATGTTATAACTGTGTTGGTATAGCCATAAATCCCAAACAATAGAGGAACCTCCAGCCAACAATAGGGGTATATGCTGGTCTGTGGCCCACTCATATACTTCCACTTGCCACTGGGGGAGGTCCTGTGGGGACTGTTGTGCATCATGTAGATATATTTTTTGCATACCAATATATATATGCATAATACATAATTCACTGTGAGTATGCATCTGATGCATAATCACCACAAAGATGCTGGTACAACATTAAGAAAAACCTACCTTAGATATTATTGTATTTGATTTATTTTATTGTTGTGACAGCATATATACATATATACACATATACATATATACACATATACATATATTAATAAACACTTTATCGATTTAAAACGATATCTATAGCCTCTCAGCTTCCCAGTTCCGAGCCTCCCTCCACCACATCCCACATATTTGAATAGAAGTAAAAAGTAATAAACAAAAGTAAAATAAATCAATTAAAAATGCCAACCACTCAGCAAATATATGTTTATATATGGATACAATACAACCCCGTTAAACCAAGCTCGGTTAAACCAAACGATCAGTTAATCCAAACTTTTTTGGGCAGCCCACTACCATTTATCAGGTCAAGTCGGGTCGGATCAAGTCGGTTCGGGTCAAGTCGGGCAGGTCAAGTCAGGTCGGGTCAAGTTGGTGAGGGTGAAGTCGGCTTGGGTCGGGTGAAGTCGGGTCGGGTGAAGCCAGGTCAGTTAAAGTCGGGTCAGGTGAAGTCGGGTCGGGTGAACTCAGGTCAGTTCAACTCGTGTCGGTTCAAGACGGGTCGGTTCAAGTAGGGTCGGGTCAAGCAACGTCGGGTCAGCTAAAGCCGGATCGGGTGAAGTCGGCTCGGGTAAATTTGGGACGGGTAGAGTTGTGTCGGCTAAAGTCGAGTCGGCTAAAGTCAGGTCTGGTAAAGTTGGGTCCGGTAAAGTCGGGTCTGGTAAAGTCGGGTCCGGTAAAGTCGGGTCTGGTAAAGTCGGGTCCGGTAAAGTTGGGTCCGGTAAAGTCATGTCCGGTAAAGTCAGGTCGGGCAAAGGAGAGTCGGGCAAAGGAGAATCGGGTAAAGTAGAGTCGGGTAAAGTAGATTCGGGTAAAGTCAGGTCGGGTAAAGTCAGTTGTATTGCCATTTTTATCATTATATATTTGTTATTATTATCATCGTTATTATCATTATTATCATTGTTATTATTATTATTCTTGTCATTATTATTACCATATTATTTTAATCATTATTGGCATTATTTTTAGATTCACATATACATGTATGTATACATATACTATATATATATATAGATATAAATATACATATACACATACATATGTGTATACATATAAATATACATATACCTATGTGTATATACATATATACATATTACATATGCATCTATGTGTATATATGTCTATATATACATGCATTCACATCTACATATATGTATAGATATATACATATGGAGACCTATATATGTGACTACATAATTATATATATATATAATATATATACATATATATATATATGTGAATACATACTGTATTTAGAGATGACTGCATCACATATTGTAGAGTGGTCCTCCATTTGTCTGTTTCACTCTCAGACTTATTGCAAGGGGCCTAAGCTCTGACACTTTAACACTCAGATTTTAACCAAAAACTGCCAAGGAAAGCTTTCACACCTCAGGTTGCCAATGGTTCTCTGGGCTGCACCTCCACTGACAGCTGAGCTCACTGAGTTTGAATGTGTCAGAGCTTATGCCATTTGAATAGGTGTGAGAGTGGATTGGATTTGGTTTATAAGGGTGTGTGCCACAGTGCACTGCACACACATATTTCTGGAGGCACACACTACACAACAGAGAACTTGTTACTTGCAAATGGATTACCATTGTGAAGGATCTGGCACAGTCATCCTTACATTTAGGAACACTGGTAAGTTATTCTTCACCTGATATTGCAATATTATTTATATATTATATCTAATACATACATATGTATGTGCATATATGCATATATATGTATAGCTTTAAAAGTATGTGTACATGTACATGCATAATCAAAAATAAATTAAATATAAATGGAATGTTATTTAGGGTAATGGCAGTGTTTGGTTAAAATCTGAGTGTGAAAGTGTCAGAGCTTAGGCCCCTTGCATTGTTGCAATAAGTCTGATAGTGACACAGACTACATATGGATTAACTTAGCAGTGACAAATGGAGGACCACGCTAAGATATTTATCTATATGCAGTCATCTCGAAATACAATATGTATTTATATGCATATGTGTAGGCATGTATATATGTCTGCATATGTCTATATATATGTGTATGTATGTATATGTATGTATGTATATATGTATATATATGTAGATATATGTATATATATGTATATATATGTATATATATATGTATGTTAATATATATGTATGTGTATGTATATGTATGTATATGTATGTATATGTATAACATTTATAATATGCATAGGGGGTTTGGGTTTCCGGGGGTGTGGGAGAGGAGATTACGGCAGGGGTCGAGGGATGGAATTATGCATCATATAATTTGATGTGTATAAGTATATGTTTATGTATGTAATGTATAAATATATGTAAATGTATATGTTATATATATGTAAAAAATGAATATATATGCATGTTAATATGTATGTATATGTATGTATATGTATATATATATGTATGTATGTATATGTATGTATGTATATGTATAACATTTATAATAGACATAGGGGGTTTGGATTTCGGGGGGTGTGGGAGAGGAGATGGCAGCCATGGGGATTATGCATCAGATAATTTGATGTGTATGTATGTATATGTATATATATGTATGTATATGTATTTATATGATTGTATGTATATGATTGTATATATATGTATGTATATGTATGTATATGTATGTATGTACATGTATGTATATGTATGCATATGTATATTCATTCATTCAATTCAGACTCATGACTATGGTAGTTACATAATTTGGTCCATAGTAGGTAGATATAAAAATTGTTTATGTATGTTTATGTACATTTATATATTTTATTTTTAATTAATTATATTTTTCTTTTTTTTGTTTTTTTTTTATATTAATTTTTAATTTATTTAATTTTTTTATTTAATATTTTTATTATATTTAAATTTATATTTATTATAATTAAATTTATTAATAATATATATTATAAATAAAATATTTATTTTTTTATATTATTATTTAAATTATATAAATAAAATATTTTTTAAATTATATTTTATAAATTATATTATGCGAATAAGTATGTATATGAAGTATATGAATGTATATGAATTATAAATGAATGTAAATAAATATGTGTAAATATAAAAAAGTTATGTATGTATAGGAATGCATAGTATATTCATAGGTATGCATAGGTATGTATAGGTATGCATAGGTATGTATAGGTATATGTATAGCATTTATAATAGGCATACAGGCTTCGGGTTCGGGGTGGGAGCAGATGGCAGCTTATCGGCTCAAGGAATCCCGGCTTCCCGGTGACAGGGTTCCCGGCCTCCCGGCACCGAGACTCCTGGCACCAGGCCTCAATTCAAATAATATAAATATAAATAAAATGTGATAACCAACAGTAAAATAAATAAAATATAAATGCAATAATATACAGGGTAAGTTGAATGTTAATGTTGCTGTAACAGCAAGAAATGCCATATTTGTGGGGATTGTGCATCAGATGCATAATTACAGTGTTATTTATGAGCATAGCTTACTGACCTCCTGTGAATAGAAATAAAAAGTGAAAACCAACAATAAAATAAATCAAATACAATAATATTTAAGGTAGGTTTTTCTTAATGTTGTACCAGCAAGACAAGCCATATTTGTGGTGATTATGCATCAGATGCATAATCACTGTGAATTATTTCTTATGCATATATATATATTGGTATGCACAAAATATATCTAAATGATGTACCACAGTCCCCACAGGACCTCCCCCAGTGGCAAGTGGAAGTATATGAGTGGGCCACAGACCAGCATATACCCCCATAGTTGACTGGAGGTTCCTCTATTGTTTGGGATTAATGGCTATACCAACACAGTACTGTCATGGGCAGTTCTGTCCTGTAGACATGTGTTGTAACTACTGAATTATTTCCTAATATTCACTGTTAATTTACTCAATCCGGTCCCAACTAAATGTCCTTTGAATATTCAGGAAATTAGATATAATTTTGTCCTTTCTAGTGATGTATTCGAATATGAAAACCTCCTAAAACTCAGTGTTCCACAACCATATTTGTGAACCTGCACCATAATCCTATATGAAATTCGACCTTGGAAATTGAACCGGTACTCGAATGAGGTACTTTAACCACCATAGCCCGAACG
>CM059195.1:734985-750500 GCA_030323885.1 Branchipolynoe longqiensis
GTAATCACAGAATGTCATCTGCCTCGAGCTTTGGCGGGTTAAGAGATGGCGTGGTCACTGCTTGAAAATGTGGAATGCAAATACAGCATGCTTACAAATATGGAATGCAAATATAGTACGTTTGCAAATATGGAATGCTAATATAGTACGTTTGCAAATATGGAACGCAAATATAGTACCTTTGCAAATATAGAACTTGCTACCAACATATTACTAATGAAAGGCGAGGTTGTGTATCTAAATACGTATACTATGTTGTAATATTATGTACGATATCAGTTTATATATAATATGCGATATATGCAATATTATATATGATATAAAACTACATATTATATATGTGATGTGTATATGATGCATATACAGATGTTGATACATGCACAGACGTACACACCTCCATATATGTATGGTTAATATAAAATATATAGCATATCATCATCATCATCATCATCATGCTGTCGGTCGCGATGCGACAAAGACTGCTTTCATTACTTGACTGCCACTCTCCATTTAGCTCTCTGCTGTGAGAGTTGCGTCCATGAGTCGGTCTTAATGTCTCTCAGCTTCAGCATATATATGTATAATATATATATATATATATATATATATATATAATAGATCATATATAACCATACTGGCGCATGTATTGTACATATTATATATGTTGCACATATATTATGTATATATGTATTCTTTAATAACAGGGAATCACTGCCTGCATAGTACTTAGGTAGTGCAGGGGGGGGACCTAGTTCAGACCCAATTCATTTACATCCGTATTCACAATATAATTATAAACCCCTCTGCATGAGCCAGCATTTTGATTTACTTGGATATACTGTTGAGGCATGTTTTCCCCTCATTTTAAATTGCCGCTCTTCTCGCGGGGCGTCGGCCTCTCGTGTCAGCTGTGCACGTGATTACCTTATCGGTGGCTATCAGATAAATGCTGCTCGGCGTGCTTCGGAAATGGTCGGAAATGGTCGCTAGGCGCGGCTTGGTTTGAATAAAGCGACACCTGCTGATAAGGCGCTGATAGCGGCGGACAACGGGAGGGTATCGGCGTTTACGTTAGCAATTACGGTAGGTGTTGGTGTAGCGCCGGTTTTGTAAGGGCATACGATAATGCCAAGTGTGCGTGGTGTGAGAAGGGAGGGAGGAGGAGGGGGGGGGAGGGCGAGAGGGGGGGCGGGCTGGGGAGTTGACCGACGGGCCCCGCCGGGGGCCGTGGGGCCGAGGGCTTGGTGGCGGGGTGTGACCTCGGTTGGGTCCGCCAAGAACCCCCCGGGGGAGTGTCGGGGTGAAGCCCGCCGTGGTGAAGACAGGGGGGGGGGGGGGGGGAAGGGCCGGGATAGAAGGAGGGAGATGGGTGGAGAAAAAATGGGACTTTGGAAGAGCCTGGGGCTGATGACAGAGTAACAGTGGAGTGAAGCGGATACCTACATAGGCAGTCTGAGATGGCTAATGAGCCTAATGATGCCGATAAAAGGGAGCATCCCCCCCCCACCCCCCACCCTCCTCCCCCACCCCTTATCCCCTTATCGGTTCTAATGTGGACTGTAGATACCGTTGCTCGCCCTCCCACCACGCGGCGGTTAGATAGCGTTAGGTCGCCAACACTCGGCGCAGACGACATTCTCACACACCGGAAGTGGCTGACCTACTAAACCGGAAGTATCAACGTACCGCCCCCCCCCCCCCCAGCTTTGGATTCCCAGTCGAGATGAGGGCACACTCACAAGTCGGGACCCATCCTGATATGACCTTAGATGTTGCTAGGCCGTCAAACCCAAATTGCTGAATGATTGCTTTGTGTTTGCCCCCTTCCCCCACCCGAATACTAATAGTAATAAACTAGATCACGGTTCCGACTGCGCATGCGCTGAAAACGGCGTTGGGAGCAAAGCAAAGGCGTACACCCATTGAGTAAGCCTATACGCACAGTGAAAAACGTCAGTTTTATTCAAAATTAATAGAAATCCAAAACCCTAACCATATCAATTTAATATAATCTTTTTGATACACATGTTTTCTATATGTGTTCCAAGTGGGTTGTCTCTAGGTGGTGTGGTTTTATCAATATTTTACTTTTTCTGTATGGAGATTGCTCACTGCCATTGACAATGCATTGAGTACACTGGCTATGGCTCTAACACTAGTCTGAGTGCCTAGATCTTTCTAAATCTAAATGCACATGGCATAAGATGTGCTGATTATATTGATGTAAATGCAATGCTGGATAAAAGATTAATATCTTAATTTATTATATATATTTTTTTAGTTAGTATTCTATGTTTCAAACAAGAGCTGAGATGATCTGAAACTAGCACATTTCATAGCTGCACCCAGTGTATTAGCATGTGCCATGTGCTTTTGGGGGGTATGTTTTGCTCTGATGCATCCCACAATGCACCGCGCCGCTGGAACCGTGATGTAGTCTATACTTTTCCATTATATAACTTGAATGTATCCCCGACTACCAACTGCAAGCCAGCCCTGTCACCAAGAACTGTTTTCTTCAGATTCACTGCCCACACACCCCCTCCCCCCCCCCCCCCCACACACACACACTCAATGCACTCCGACTCACTCCACTCTCTCCTCTCCCAAATAGTCACCCAGATTCACTGCGCCCCCCTCCCCCACACACACATCAACGGTTCGCTCAGACTCACTCCCCACACGGCCTGGCCTCCCTCACACACTTAACACACACAATCCACACACAGCCTTGCCATCCCCTCCCCTCTCCCGCATCCTCACCCTCGCCCTCACCCTCCCCTTCTCTTCCCCTCACCCACCACCACACCTCGCCTGGTGCCCATCAGCTGTTGTGGCCAAGTGACCATGGTCCATTTGAACCAAGGCGATCCGTATTGCCGGCTACGAGTAGCACCTGGGCCGGGCCGGGACGGGGCGGGCCGGGTCGGACTGCCTTGCGGGGAGCAGGGGCCACCACCTCCTCTAATTGGAGCCATGCCTTTACCAGGCCTTCAACTCGCCTTCACCAGGACTTTACATGGCCTTTAGCTTTACCACGCTTTAGAAAAGAAAGTTTGATTTATTTAACGAGCGCATTGATTTTTTTTGCCTGCTATTTAACCATGCATCTAGAGCACATTGATTTTTATCATCAGCTATTGGATGTCAAACATAGGGTCATTCTGACATATTTCTTTGAAGGAAACCCGTCACCGCCACATAGGCTAGTCTTTCCGATAATCAGGTAGGGGTCTTTTATATGCACTTTCCCACAGACAGGACAGCACATATCACAGTTCTGGACCACTGGTTGGAACGGAAAATAACCCAAACTGTAAATGTGTCCACTGAGCAGGATCGATAGGATGACCCACCCCGCCACAGGTGGACACTCTACCACCTGAGTTATGTCCCGCTCCAGCCGTGTCACCACGCTTTAGAAGGCATTTAATAGACCTTTAAGCTCGCCTTCACCTGGCCTTTACCAGGCCTTTTACCTGGCCTTTAAACTGGCCTTTAGAGGGCAGTTAGTATGCCTTTAACGTACCTTTAATAGGCCTTTAACCTTGCCTTCACCAGGCCTTTAACAGCTATTTGGACCAGACGGGATTGCCGAGTGACTAGAGCGTCCCTCTCCCATGTTGGTAGATCGTGGGGTCGTGGGTTCGAACCCTGGTCGAGTCAAACCAATGACTTTAAAATTTATACTTGTAGCTTTCTAAACAACAACAAACAAGCAGAAAAACAGGTATTTAATAGTCCTTTAACCGTTTCCTTAGTTACAGCATTTAAACAAACTACAGTTGGCCAAGTGACTCTCTACCGGACGCAGTGGCCGAATCAGAGCCACCAGACGCGGTTGCCGTGCCATGCGGAAGGTCGGGAGTTCAATTCTCGGTCGAGTCAAGCAATGACTTACAAACTTGATTTGTGTTGCTTCCTAGCCAGCCACTCGTCATTATTAGGATACGGCAAGGCCTGGTTGGCTCGGTGTAAGGATAATGTGACTGATTGGGATATCAGCTCATGATGCTGGTGGAATGGTCTCCCAGTGAGACAGCACTATAAAGTCACCATGAGTGCGCACTGTCACAAGTTGAAACACGTCCCGAAATGACCTTGGATGTTGCCAAGACATTAAACTCAAACAACCAACCAACAACCAAAGTGGCGCTACCAACAATACATGGATATAGTGATTCAGAAACCACTAGACTAATAGACGAGATCACCGTTCCGACTGCGCATGCACTGAAAATGGCGTTAGCAGCAAAGCAAAAGCATACGGCCATTGTGTTTGCCGATACGCATAGGGTAAAACTTCAATTTTATTCAAAATTAATCAAAATACATAACAATTTGGCACAAACATGGATGGATGGATGCAATATAATAATATAATGAATGTGTTTATGACACAACTCTCCATAATTAAGCATGTTCAGGTAAGAAACATACAATTTCAGTCACTTTACAGGCCGATGTTTATATCACCATTGTTGATTAGACATAAGTAATTCTTGTTCTAAATATTAAAATGTCAAATGTGTCAACAAAAACTTGTTTCAAAGAAATATATAACCAATTTCTGATTAAACCTACCCATTTCCTAGCCCAACAAATGTTATTAACCATAGGATATAAATAAAATGAGTAAAACTGACTCTGGCTATGGCTCTAACAGTAACACTAGTCTGAGTGCCCAGATTTTTATCAATCTAAATGCAGATGGTATAACTATAAGAAGGGCTGATTATATTGATGTAAATGCAATGCCGGATAAAAGATTAATATCTTAATTTATTATATATATTTTTTTAGTTGGTGTTCTATGTTTCAAACAAGAGCTAAGATGAGCTGAAACTAGCACATTTCATAGATTTCAGGTTTGTTTTTCTTCCATGCATCGCACAATGCACCACGCCGCTGGAATTGTGATGTAGTCTATACAAGCACAGTTAAGTGTCAATCGTTGTGATGTGTCCAGATAAGGTGCAACCAAAGGCACCATTAAAGGATAATCAGTTTACGGATAATTATACTCGTATAATGCTTATACAGCACCGTTATATATGCTGTATAAGAATTATACGAGTATAATAACCCAGAATTCTATACTATCCAAACACCCACCCACCAGTAATCGGGTGGTTGAGCCTCGGACTACTCATTACTGCTCAGGCTGCAACTCCGACGGTGGCGCCACCTCTCACTTGATCACATATTTATCTCAGAAAAAAAAGCCATCGGACGATGCAACTCTAACAATTGATTTGACTCGGATCATTTTTCGCTTTCTGTGATTTTTCTCGGAAAACAGTAAAACGGTTTGCTTTCAAAAATTGGATAATTTGGTCTTGAAAATTTGATGCAACTTTACTGAAGGAGCCTGACCTACAGAACGTGATGGTAGCAGTGACGTCCCTCCGCCCCCCCCCCTCCTCTTCCGCCCCCCCCCCCCATTTAACCTGGACTGTAAAGACGCCCACTGGCGGCCAATTAGCGCTCTAGTGGGTGCACTGTGGTCACGTGGTCCAGGCAGCGTCTGCACCCATGTCCTCCCTCTATCGGGCCCCATCTATTAACACTTCGCTGAATGGCTCAGCAATTTATTGGGGCCAATCTCTTAACACTTCGCCGAATAGGTCAACAAGTTATCGGGCCCCATCTATTAACACTTTGCCGAATAAGGAATAGCTCAGCAGGTTATCGGGCCCCATCTATTAACACTTCGCCGAATATGGAATAGCTCAGCAGGTTATCGGGCCCCATCTATTAACACTTCGCAGAATATGGAATAGCTCAGCAAGTTATCGGGCCCCATCTATTAAAACTTCGCCGAATACGGAATAGCTCAGCAGGTTATTGGGCCCCATTTCACTTAATATGGAATAGCTCAGAAGGTTATCGGGCCCCATCTATTAACACTTCGCTGAATACGGAGTAGCTCAGCAGGTTATTACTTTCTATTTCAGCACCAATTGACCCCCAAAAACAGTCGCACTAACTAGTTTTATAGATCGATATCACTGGAAAGGGAAAATAATTGCCTTATCATGTTTTTAATTTGAAATTCTTCAGTAGAGGATATATATATATATATATATATACATATATATATATATATCTTACCTCAGTACTACGTGTCTGCCATCCAGCAATTTGCACAATCTACTCACATTGTCACAACGGGACGACTTTTGTTGAGTAGCCCCGGCAGTTTTTCTACATTAACTACTAAACCAACTAGGTTAGTATCGTTTTTGAATGGATACGTTGGTATAGTTCATGTTAACATTCGCATACATCAAGTTTGTTAAACTTCTTTTATTGAATATTAACTGATTTGCAGGTTAATTACGATGTGTTGTAACATCGTTAGAACAATGCCGTCATTGTTCTTTTTAATGCCGCCAGTTGCCGAACGGAGAGATGTTTGGCAGGAGCCACTGACATCGTTAGGATTTATTCCTGGGTTTCCTTGTGATTCCCCAAAATGTTTTACTAAAGGACTGAAGGAGGTACGCTTAAAACCTTTAGGTGTACCTCCGAGTTCCATAGTATTTTCTGATTGATCATTATTATCTATTTTTACTTTAGTTTGAACTAACCTGATTGTTATAATCTACCTTACTTTTAGTTTGAAGTAACTTATTTTGAATCGCTAACCTTTGATATTTCACAAATGAACATGCAGAATCCCTTCTTTGTGGCAATACATGCTCAATAACTGCATTAACATCTAAGTTAAATATACAGAATCAACTCTACATAATTGTTTTAGTTTTGAAAATTTGATACTTCATCGGCCTATGCAGCTTGAAGCATTTGTTTCTGCATAGAAGGGGACATTAAAGCTGCATAGTCCGATGAAATATCAAATTTTCAAAACCAAACCAATTATCTAGATTTGATTTTACATATCTAACTCAGATATTGATGCACTTATTAAGCATTTGTTTTTGCGTAGAAGGCAATACTGAGTCAATTTAACAGAACCCGTCACTGCAGAAGTCTATGGTGTCAGAGTTTTGGCATGCTTGCCAAACCTAATTTTCCACGTTTGCCATCAAAATATCTCAAAAGTTTACCATTTAAAATAAAAGTAACTTTGAACTAATGTAAAGTAGATACTAGTGATCGATCTAATATATTTTTCTCAGAAAAAATACAGAAATTCAAAACCATCGGACTATGCAACTTTAAGTAAATTTAATAGAACCTGTTACTGCTGAAGCCTATGGTGTCAGAGTTGTGGGCATGGTTGCCAACATTATGTTTGCATATTTTCACTTCAAATATCTCTTGGCTACTTAAACTAAAATTTAATATATTGATCTCCGAAAAATGACAGAAACTAAAAACCATCGGACTTCAATAACTCCGCCAGTATGTAACTTGTAAGTTCGATATGTAGGATCAAATCTGAATAAGTGTTTTAGTTTTTAAAATGTGATGCCTCCATCCAGACTATGCAGCTTTAACAAACAAAAGTAACAAACAAAATAAATCCTACATTTTGTTGGTAATGTTCCTGGCCAAATATGTCACGCATGTGCAATGGCTACTCCGCACCTGTCGAACACCGGCCCCCCTCAGACCTCCCCCCCCCCCCACTCCCACCACCATAACCACCACCACCTCTCCCACAGACATAACTGATGATGGCGCCAGGCAGGGTAGTAAAGATCCAGGTCAAAGGTTAGAGGTCAGCTGTAAGTTCAGGAGTGACTCGGCGAATCGTCAGTGAGCGGAGGCTGCTGGTGACTGGCGACTGGTGACTGGCGCTCTCTTCCAGAGTCACGACCTGTCGACTGGGGGTGTGGGTGAGTGGGGGTTTTACCTCCTAACACCACGTGAAGTTACATCAGGACGGATATGGTGTTCTCTGTGGTGGAGTGGTTAGAGTGTCTGACTTTTTTCTAGGTCGGACTCCAAATCTGAAGGTCAGTGGTTCGATTCCCTGTGCCCTCACCTCTGCCAATTTGGATTTCCACCGCTGTGTATAACTTACAGCGTCATCAAAGGCCAGTTGCTCTCATCCCATGTCTATGTGGTTTGGGAGGTTAAAAATCCCTTGGGTCGGCAAAAGTGTAGGCTTGGGCTTTCTATCGACAAACTGTCTAATGGTGAAAACAAGCCTATTCAGGTTTATCCATGATAGGCAATATAAATCTTCGAGAGAGAGAGAGAGTTATGCCAGTGCACAGTCAAGGCGGCTTTAGTGGGTTCCCCCTCTAAGATGCCATATCTGATAGTGAAGCATCAGTAAGATACCCTGCCACTTACATCATGACCTGATAGTGATGCCTCAGTAAGATAGTGTTTCACTACTGTCATGACCTAATAGTGTTGCCTTGGTAAGGTACCGTACCACTGGCATCATGACTGGATGACCTGGTGACTGTCACAAGTCGGTACCCATCCGGATATGACCTTAGATGTTACCTGGACGTAAAACTCCAACAACCAACCACCGATTGGTCAGATTGATGGCACTCGGAGACCTAAGGTAGTCAGTTCCCTGGTTAGGATGCACTCCCCAGAATGGCAGGAATGTGGTTTCGAGCCCACTCTAGGTACGGTGTCTGATCTTGCAAGAGCCGACACGATAATAGCATTTAGTTCTGGTACCTAATCCAGTGTTTTGATACTGATACTTTGATAATGATAGGGATAATACCACAATGTCAATGTGCATCTCCATTGGAAGGTTTCGTGTCCTCGCAGTCACAGCCTCCTTCTGGGTATACTGTAGAATGTTTCCTTGACTTTCATCGTCTGACCAGATATGGTGGCTGAATCAGTAAAGCCCCACTCACACCTACACGGATCAGGGGCCGGACGAGCCCCGGAACCTGATCCGGCGTGGTCCTTGGCTGGTCCTTGGTGATCTGGCATGATCTGTGGCTGGTCCGGCCTCGTCCGGGGTCCGCCCCGGATGTTTTAAAATGTTTAAAACATCCAGGGCATTTAGCGAGCTGGGCTCGATCCGGGGGTGCTCCGGGGGTAGTTTGTACCGTCCGGGGGCCATGGTTTAACCCAGACCAGCCCTGGACTAGCCCCAACATAGCCACGGACAACTCCAGGACTGCCCAGATAAGACTCGGACAAGCCGGATGAGAATGGATTAGCCACGGATCGCCATGGAGCAAATCCACTTCAAGTCCTGGAGTAGTCCGTGGACACACCGGATAGTCCTGGGGGTGGTCCGGCTCGGTCCAGGGCGATCCGCCCTCTGGGCCGGGGCTCGTCCCTGGCTCATCCGGGTAGGTGTGACCGCAAGGCAAAAAACAACCAAAATAGCAATTTTATCCAGGGCTGTCCGGGAGAGTCCGGGCGACTGGTCAGGGGTGGTCCGGCTCAAAATCCAGGGCTCGTCCGATAAGGTGTGACTCGGGCTTAAGAGCACTGGGCGCTATTTGAAGTGAAAACATAAATTAATGTTGGCATCCCCACTGAAATCCCGGAAACATTTTATTTACCTATTTAGAGGCTTTGTTTACCGAGTGCATCTGTATCTAAGTTGGATATATTTTGCTTGTGAAAATCTGACACATTCATAGTTTTTAAAGCACACCTTCTGGGCGTGGTGGCCGAATTGGTAGAGCGCAGGCCTCCCATGCGGGAGCTCGAGATATCAATTCACGGTCTAGTCAAACCAAGTAGTGTGATGTAGTGTAGTGTAGTGTAGTGTAGTGTAGTGTGGTGTGGTGTGGTGTGGTGTGGTGTGGTGTGGTGTGGTGTGGTGTGGTGTGGTGTGGTGTGGTGTGGTGAGGTCGTGTCGTGTCGTGTCGTGTCATGTAGTGTCGTGTCGTGTCATGTCATGTAGTGTCATGCCGTGTCGTGTCGTGTCGTGTCGTGTCATGGCGTGTCATGTCATGTCGTGTCGTGAGGTGAGGAAGCGAGGTGAAGTGGTGCACTGAGTGGGTTATCGGGTCATGGTGCTGGCGGGATGATTTCCCAATGGGGCAACGCTATAAAGTCGCCATGAATGTGCACTGTCACAAGTCGGTACCTGTCCTGATATGACCTTAGATGATGTCAGGGTGTAAAACTCCAACAACCAACCAACCAAAAGCACACCTACAAGCCTATGCCTTTGCCTCCACCTACAACAACACCAACGATGCGTTTCACTAAGGTTTACACTAATGCCAAGTACACACCTACCATATACGATTCGCGACTAAAACTCATGACTCGACCCGACCCGCTTAAAACTGTAAATGGGCTGATTCATTTTTCGAATCGCGAATCGCAATTGTAATCGGCCCGTTTTAGCCCTAAAACTGAGTTTTTAGTCGCGAATCGCAATCGCTAGATGTGCGCGGGGAGCGCACACCTAGCAATTTTTGTGCGCGAAACGGGCAGTTTTAGATCATAAACGGTAGGTGGGTACGCACAAACGGTAGGTGTGTACTAGGCATTACACGTACACCAACAAACTAGGTCATACCCGCCCGCCTGTGTCCACACACACCCATACAAATACCCACACACCCCTCTACTTACACCAACACACCCACCTCCCCACTCCCCAGCGATATAATTAATTCACCGACTCTTTAGGCAGACATCAAAACATACTGTAAACACATAGTAAAACACCATCACCGTAGATACTTTCCACAGGGCAACTTCACTCTAGCACCCCTCTTAAAATTAATCGAAGCATATAATATATACACGTATATATAACATTTATAAACCATAACTAACATAGCATTATATAACACTATTCATAACATGCTATATGTAACATAAACACCAGATTTATAACATATCTGTAATAATATATAATATATAGGGTATATATACATACCATATACAGTACAACCTCAGTAAGCGACCACCTCCACAAATCGACCACTCCCCTATATCGATCGCTTTCTTTGGGTCCAACAATACCGTTGTAACCATATTCTAACTCCCTAAACCGACCACCTCCCTAAGTCGACCACTTCAAGTTGGGCCCAAGGTCAGTCGATTTAGAGAGGTTTTACTCTATATCAAATGGCATGTTATAACAAGTAGTAGATTTGTAGGGATTTACGCCTTTGCAACATCCAAGATTTGTATCAACTGATGACACATATATATAACAAGTAAAGTATATATGACATAACATTTATTGGTGATTTAAGCCCTAGTAACGTGATACTGAGCACACCAGTTATATATATATGATGTTGAAACTGTCGTAGGGAGTAATGATGATGGGAAATATTGTGCCTAGAGCACAAGAGCAGGATTTGAACTCACGCTTCTTGCCATTCTGGGGCTAGCGTGCTAACCAGTATACCACCTAGGCTCCTTTCCTGGGAGGTCAATGCAGACTACTACATTATCAATAATTACTCAAAAGTTTATGTTCAATCCTATACTCCCACAATTTATCGCCAAGCGCCCAATTAATTAAATAAAGATGGCTTTAAAATGTACACTTGTCGCTTCCTAACCAGGCACTCGGAATTATTAGGATAGGGCAAGGACTGGATGGCTCAGTGTCAGGATAATGTGACTGAGTGGGATATCAGGTCATGGTGCTGGCAGCCTGGTCTCCGAGTGGGGCAGCACTATAGTTTAAAGTCGCCACGAGTACGCACTGTCACAAGTCGGTACCCACCCTGATATGACCTTAGATGTTTCTAGGATGTAAAGCTAGAATAAACAAGCATTATAGAACATAGCTATGCAGCAACATAATAATATATAACGTTATGTAACATAACTATGTAGCTAAACACAAATACTACATGTATAACGTAACATTGATGTAACAATAACCTATATAGCGTGTATAACAAATAGCATACATTACACACATATATATAATGTCATATATATGTTATATATAACTATAAGATGTTTGATGGAGTTTTGCGTAAAACTACTCCATCAACAAACATAATCCCACAATTAATCACCAAACACCCAATTAATTAAATAAAGTAGCTTTAGATATTTGATTTGTGAACCCCCCCCCCCCTCCCCCAGACGGCGGCAGGCAGTCTGTCAGCAGTGCCTCCCCCTAGCGGCAGATAAGCAGCGCGCCGCGTGTTTACCCCGGCGCCACCAGGGGGCGGGTCGGGTTACCGTGGCGCCGCATAGCGCGGGTTCCCGAGCTGCTCCCGAGCCGCTCGCCTTACCGCCCGGCGCGCCGCCTAGCGGGGACAGAGGTCATCAGCGGGCGGCACGGCCGGCTGGGCGCCGATGGCTTCTTAATGGCCAGGCCGTCTCCTCTCGCCGGGAGGGGCAGCAGGGGTCAGGGATTAGGAAGTGGGTACTGTGTGTGGTGGGGGGGGGGGGGGGGGGGGGGAGGACAGTGGGAGGAAGTGGTGGAGATGAGCGGAATAGTTCTAGTTGAATAAGGACTAGTAATTACCCAACATAGAGAGGATGAAGAAAAATGGGTGATTTACACACACAGAAGAATAAGTGGGTAGTGATAGGAAGGGTGGGGGTAGGGAGGGCGTGGGGAGATGAGTGGGGGGGGGGGGGTAGGAAGGCGTGGGAAGTGATGGGGTGGGGGCATGAGGCAGGTATAGTTCTATTTCAGTAAAGATCAATAATTATCAAACCTAGAGGGTGGCCCTGGTAGAGTCAAACCAATGGCTTTAAAAATTGATACTCGTTGCTTCCTAGCCTGGCGCTCAGCATTATTAGGATATGGCAAAGGACTGGTTGGATCAGTGTCAGGATAATGTGATATCAGGTCATGGTGCTGGCAGCCTTGGTCTGGCCATGAGGCAGCACTATAGAGTCGCCATGAGTGCGCACTGTCGCAAGTCGGTACACATCGTGATAATAATATGACCGATGAGTGATTAAAAAAAAAAAAGTGTCCTTTCGCCCTGAGGGAGCAGCAAGGGTTCTGGATTAGGAAGGGGGGAGTGGGCGGGGGGGGGGAGGACTGGAATGAGGTAAAACTAGTTCTAGTTCAGAGAGGATGCATAAAAATAGGTAATTTAAAAACAGTTGATGATAATGATCATGATAATAATACTAATAATCTAGGATGAAAGATCTCCGCGATTTCGCGGATTTCCGCGATTTTTAATATTTACTGATTAATGTTAAACAAAATGTCAAGAATCACGATGTCTATGTCAATTCGTTTGTTCGAATCCCATTCTGATATGACCGTAGATGTTGCTAGAACATACAAATCCCAAGCAAGAAAGTGTTCAGTATGGGCGATAATACGGTCACAACAATGATAGTTGAAACCTGACTTCCGGCATTTTTCCCACGATTCCCTGACAGTGTATGTCAATGGGCGAAATCCGCTTCATCGCGGAAATTCCTCGGAGGTGTAATAATCTGAGTTTGATTTCCGTGATTTTTGCCAGACACCACTTTCATCCCTAATAATAAACAATTATAATTGACAAATATCTGACTAAATACACTTCCTCCCGTTTTGGGGTGGGGATGCTAATGCAGTTTAGAGCCGTGTTTACACGGGGAATTGTGAAACGTTCTAGACAAGGCGATTTATATGAAGCGTTTTTGAGGTGCGTTTACACGGACAGAGTTTAAAGAGTGTTTTGGTGCCGGGAACCAGCAGCCTGTGGTGCGCCTGTAGCCGGCGACCACCTAATCGGGCCCTAACACTGCCGGGAACCAGCTGAATCGCTTCAAATAAACCACCTCCGGAGGTGGTATAGATGAAGCGTTTCATATGAATCGATTCAGCCCTAAAACGCCACAGAGGTGCGTCTACACGGCAAATGTGAGTCGATCTAGGCAAGTGGGTTCATATGAAACGTTTTAAATCGCCCGTGTAAACGGGGCTTTAGTCATCCGAATAAGGTCTTCACTATTCTTCCAGCCAGTGACAAATTAGAACCATTTGGACAAGTATATGGAAGTAAGACCAGGATAATAACTTTAGTATGACATGGGTTGTAAAGTATGTCCACAAGCGTTCACTACAGGGTAATGTCGGTTTGTGCTATTATAAATAAAAGTGTTTATTCATGTCTATTAGAAACATAAATACATTGTTATTCATGTCTTCACACCAACATTTCATATTCTACACACATTGGATTGGGGGGGGGGGGGGAGTCATGAAAAGGTTCATTCGTTGTACACTGTTACTCGGCTGGAAGATCACTCACTCATTAGAAGGCACATGATTTCTCCGGGGTTTTTTTCTGGCCGCCGAAACACCTCTGAAATACACTATTTGCATCCCTCTCGCGACTCAGTGGGATGTTGTGTGTCCCCACGATAATCTGAACAAAATTTCAGGGTTTTTTTTCCCCTGCACCCAATCACATGTCTGCATTAGGGAAGACATGCAGGCTTGTTGTAAAATTACTACTCACTCACCAAGAAAAGCTCTCAACAACTCACTTATATTATTAACTCACCACAATCAAATCAATCCACATTCAGTCACACATTCAGTCTCATTACTTACTCATTTCTACCCACACCCCACCTCTAGCTTCCTGCTGGTCCACCTAGACCTCTACCTACACACCCATCCCCCCCACCCCCCCCCACCCCCCCCCACCCCCCCCCCACCACCCACACCAAACCCACCCCCCCCACCCCCCCCCCCTACCCACACCCCACCTCTAGCTTCCTGCTGGTCCACCTAGACCTCTACCTACACACCCATCTCCTCCCTCCACCCCCTTCTCCCTCCCCCCACCTCTATCTCCCCTTCTACCAACACCCCACCTCTAGCTTCCTGCAGGTCCACCGCGACCTCTACCTACATACCCATCTCCTCCCTCCACCTCCTTCTCCCTTCCCCCACCTCTATCTCCCCTTCTACCAACACCCTACCTCTAGCTTCCTGCAGGTCCACCTCGACCTCTACCTATATAGCCATCTCCTCCCTCCACCTCCTTCTCCCCCCCCCACCTCTATCTACCCTCCTCCCCCGTCCTGATATGACCTTAGATGTTGCTAGGACGTAAAACAACAAACAAACCTCCTCCTACACCCTCCTCTCTCTCCCCCCTCCACCTCCACTTCCTTCCACCTCCCTCTCCACACACACACCCCTCCACCCCTGGCTTCCTCCAGTAAGCTGCAGCCCTCCGCTGCCTGTCATCCTCCAGACACTGACAGAAAACGCGCTCAGCCTCTGAGGGTCTGGAGGAGCTTTGTTGGACAGGTTTTCCCTGCAGCAGGTTCAACAACGCTCTCACACTGCCACCATCGCGCCGTCTGCCCAGACGCGGTCGCTGAATCAGGAAAGAGCGCAGGCTTCCCATGTGGAAGGTCGGGGCATTGAATAACAGCCGAGTCAAACCGATGGCTTACCAAATTGATACTTGTCGCTACCTAGCCTGGTACTCAGCATTAATAGAATAAGGCAAGGACTGGTTAGCTCACTATCAGGATAATGTGACTGAGTGGAGAAATGGGTCATGATGCTGGCGGCCTGGTCTCCCAGTGGGACAGCACTACAAAAGTTGTCATGTGTGTGCAGTCACAAGTCTGTACCCGTCCTGATATGACCTTAGATGTTGCCAGGACGTAAAACAACCAACCACCACCATCAC
>CM059195.1:751000-774333 GCA_030323885.1 Branchipolynoe longqiensis
GACAGAATTGTAAGTTGATTGCTCTTTTTCTTCATCTGCCCCCTCTTTCTAACTCCGTGAATCCATCAGGGCACCCCTCAGCACGCCCGTCGGGACCAGTGTGGTTGGCGGGTGTGGCGTCCCAGCCCGGCTCTGCCATCTCTCAGCAGACATTTGTACTCGGCGTGAAAAAGGCGCCAATTCCTCACCCGGCAGTAACTAGGGCTAAGCCAGTTTCCGGTCCCGCCACCTGATTGGTCGCGCCCCTAGTCACGTGGCAACTACGTCATCATCCCGTCTTAGATCGTGATAAGACTTCTCGCGCTGTCTCGCCGAGCCTCGTCAGGTCTCGCGGTATTATTGATTGGGCGGTGGCCGAACGCGAGGCTGGTTTTCCCGCCCTTTGAAGGAGACCAGCGGCAATGAGAAATGTCGTCTGCAGCCGGGAGAATGCGTGACAGCCCGCGAGATGGCGCCACCGGCCTCGCGCTGCGCAGTACCACGTGATGTCAGCGTAACGAGACCGAGCTCTCCTGGTCCCCAGTTAAAGTTGTATAGTCCGATGCTTTTGAGTTTCTAACATTTTCTGAGATTAAAGTTGCATAGTCCGATGGTTTTGAATTTCTGCCATCTTTCTTAGATAAATATATTTAATTGGTTGTTATAACCTACGTTACTTTAGTTTGAAGTAACTGTCATTTTGAATGGCTAACTTTTGATATATGTGAAGTGCAAACATCCTGAATTGATTTTGGCAAGCATGCTAAAACTCTTACCACATGCTTATGTAGAAACAGGTTCTGTTAAATTGACTCAGTGGCAACAAATGTTTAATAAGTGCACCAATATTTAAGTTGGATATGTAGAATAAAATGTAGGTGAATGTTTTTGTTATGAAAATTTGATGCTTCATCGGACTATGCAGGTTTAATATGTTAGGTTGATCGTAATGTTTATTCTGCTCATAACGGTTAAGTAGATGTAGTTGTGTTGTCATGATGTACCTTACTTTAGTTTGAAGTAACTTTTATTTGAAATGGCTAACTTTTGAGACATTTGAAGAGTAAACATGTGAAATTAGTTTTTGGCAAGCACACCACAACTCTGACACCATCGCCTTTGGCAGTAACAGGTTCTATTAAGGTGCCTTTTGTGTGGTGACAAATGTTTAATAAGTGCATCAGTATCTAATTTAGATATATAGAATCAAATCTAGATACTTGTTTTGGTTTAGAAAATTTGACGTTTTCATCGGACTATGCAGCTTTAAATAGAGATTGTTACCTTGACCTGCCTTGACCTGCCTTGACCTGCCTTGAATTGCCTTGACCGGCCTTGACCTGCCTTGACCTACCTTGACCTGCATTGCCCTGCCTTGACCTGCCTTGACCTGCCTTGACTTGCCTTGACCTGCATTGACCTGATTTGACCTACCTTGACCTGATTTGACCTACCTTGACCTGATTTGACCTGCCTTGACCTGCCTTGACCTGCCTTGACCTGCCTTGACCTGCCTTGACCTGCATTGACCTGCCTTGACCAGCCTTGACCTGCCTTGACCTGCCTTGACCCGCCTTGACCTGCCTTGACCTGCCTTGACCTTCACAAACAAACTGTGGCCTCACCTGAATATCAACCGACAATTCTGATGGATGTCTGATTTTTCTACAAATCTATTTTACCAACTCTGTTTTAACCCCCCCCCCTCCGCCCCCCCCCCCGCCATGTTCACAGCTGCAATTAGAAATCTTGGCACATTCACGCCGTGAAGACATTAGAATACATATTGACGTAATGAATTCAGCGTAGAACATATCTTCAAATCATCATTATGATGAATATTCACTCAGATTGGCAACAAAATAAATACCAAAGTGGCACATATTCACGCAACATAACCATCGCAGTGAATATTCACACAACATATGCATTACAGTGAATATTCACACAGCATGGGCATTACAGTGAGTATTCACACAGCACGTGAATTACAGTGAATATTCACACAGCACGGGCATTACAGTGAGTATTCACACAGCACGTGAATTACAGTGAATATTCACACAGCATGGGCATTACAGTGAATATTCATACAACACGTGCATTGCAGTGAATATTCGTACACGGAAGTCGTTGCGGCAGATATTCACACATATTTAGATGGGTGAAAGCAACATGGACACCATTATGGAGCTTAATATGCACATATATATAATATATACATATTATATATATAATATATATATATAATATATATAATATATACATATTATATATATATTATATATATTATATATATTATATATATATATATATATATATATAATAGTAAGATGTATTGTATATATTGAATAGCTTAAAGCTGCATAGTCCGATGACGCATGAACAATTCAAATCCAAAATAAATATCTAGATTTGATTCTACATATCTAACTTAGACAGTGATGCACTTATTAAACATTTGTTTCTGTATAGAAGGGGATACTGAGTAAATTTAATAGAACCCGTTTCTGGATAAAGGGCGCATTCCATATACGCGTAATGCGTAATGCGAATGCGAATGCGAATGCGACAAAAAATCGAAACGCCTTGAAACCTATGAGCTACATTCCATACACGCGTAATGCGTAATGCGAATGCGAATGCATCAGAAATTCATTATCCCGATCGGTCCCTGTAGCGATCGGTGCGTAATGCGTTATGCGTCAAGCTGGATGTGAATAGAAACCTGAGTCTGATGTCTCCATTAGTTTAACACCAGGAGAGGCGACTGAGCATTACGGAACAGCCTCACAGAGGGGTGCTAATTGGAAACACATGGTGAGCTGGGCACCAGGGAGACATAGGGTTAGGGGAAAGCTAAAAATGCTACCATATGCACAGAAATATGAATACTTATCTATAATTTGGTTATAATAAAGGTAGGAACCCCCATGTGACATACAAAAAGTTACATAGATATACATGCAATATTTGGTCACATACAGAGCAGTATGGAGAATAATTGTTTATTTTTATTTTTTAAATATAGCCAGTCGTGCGCCACATTACGCATTACGCGTATATGGAATGCTGGCATTCGCATAACGCATAACGCGTAACGCATAACGCCTTACGCATTACGCGTATATGGAATGCGCCCTTAAGCCTATCATGTCAGAGTTCTGACATGCTTGCCAAAATTAATCTTACAAGTTTGCACATCAAATATCTCAAGAGTTAGCCATTTAAAATAGAAATTACTTCAAACTAAGATAAAGTAGATTATATTGATCAATCGAACGTATTTATCTCAGAAGCATGACAGAAACTCCAAAACATGGGACTATGCCGCTTTAATCTCTGGCAACGGATTATTTATATTTATACTCCCTTGGCCCTAACAAAGGGAAAAAATCCTCCAGTGCGACTGACACTGGTCTACATCCAGTGGAGGTGAAGGAGGCCGCAGGTGGCGCCACATGTACAGTGTTGGGTCTTATAGAGCATAACAATAATGATAATAGTAATTCCCTCCCATATCTTTATACTCGCATAATTCGTTGTTCATCACATATATAAACAGCTATATATCATATGTGCACACATATATGTATATATATATATATATAGGTGAATATATGTATATATAAGCGCCAATAGGCTATATATCATATGTGCACCTATATATATAGGTGCATATATGTATATATAACTTATAAGCACCTATACATCATATGTGCGCCTATATATATATATATATATATATAGGTGCATATATATCATATGTGCACCTATTTATACATAGGTGCATATATGTATATATAAGCACCTATATATCATATGTGCACCTATATATATATATAGGTGCATATATGTATATATAAATGCCTATATATTTGTGCCTATATATTATATATAGTGCTATATTATATTATTATAATTTTATATATATATATATTTATATATATAGGTAACATATATATATATATATATATATAGGTGCATATATGTATATATAAACGCCTATATATGATATGTGCGCTATATATATATGTGCATATATGGATATATAGCTTATATGCACCTATATATCATATGTGTGCCTATATATATATATATATATATATATATATATATATATATAAATGTGCCTATATACATATGTTGTAATATATATACATATGTTGTAATATATAGCCGGGGTTAGAGGTCGCCAAGCCTCGTTCTCATTTTATGATTGAAATATGGATCGGCTGCTGATTAGTTGATAAGACGCCGGGCACAAACCAAGGCTCTTCCAGACGCAGGGCGTGACGTCACAGACCCCACGTCCAACCCCACGTGCCAGCGCTACAAGGGGTCGCCATGGCAACGAGTGCATCTAGGTGCTGGTGATGAACTAATTAGAGAGAGGGCGGCCGCTCGCGGACAACAAACCGTTATTGAGTAAATGTCGTCTGTTTTTAGTCGAGGTGACAGGAAGTTACATGCCTTCACTGAACCCTGGTGTGATTGATGAATTGATTGGGGGTTATGTCTAAGCAACATATGAGGTCACACCGTGATGAAACACACGATGAGATTCACTGATATGGTGGCCTGTATGATCTGTGGTGTGTCATTTGAAATTACCTCAATTTGGGCAGACGACATTTAGTGATATTGAAGAGTCGCTTGGGTACAGGTTGAAGAGAGTTCAGGCAAGTGGAATTGTTGTTGTTGTTGACTTTATGCCTTTACAGGGACTGGTGACGCAAACTTGGATAACTAACAGTTACTAGTTATAGCTGGCTAATACTTGGGAGCCTTGGTTACAACTTACAGTCAAGTTCGTGAACAGCGTCGACGAACACTTAAAGTCTGTGAACAGCAGCCACAAAACTGAGAACAGCAAATTGTGTCACGTCCATGAAGACTGAACATAAACCAATGCCTGTCAAACTCTGTAATGGATGACATACACTACGCAACATTCCCAACACATTGACGGTGACACCCATCATAACATGTGCAACACCAGCCCAACTAGCCGTTTCCAGATTTGGCAGGAAAATCCAAGATCCGTCAGTGAAACCACCATCTGAACTGTCGGAGACACTGCAGATATTGTCGCTGGAAGCCATCTCTGTTATTCGCTATCACCGATCAATGCTGCGCTATCCCCAATGTTGGCTAATGTCCAGTCCCAGATTAGATTGTAACACGCAGTAATACTTGCTGCACTTCGCGTTGAGCTCCAGCCGCAGCCTTGGTGGCTGGGATGTCAGCCTGAGAATGCTTGGAGAGTGAGACTGAGAGTGATCATTAGAATGCTTTGCTTTAAATTAACATGGTCTGTCAGCCTAGTGTGTCTAACTGCCACAAGGGGTGTCACCATCGGCCATTTTTACTACATGCCAATTTAGTGGTCAGTTATTTGTAAATGTTGATATAATACTTTGCCGGAACTAGACATAGATCAATAGGATCATCTTTGTCGCTATTTGGGATAGCGCCCATTTATCGCTGATCTGATGATGTGTTGACTGTTCTCTGGTTTTCTTGGTGAATCTAAAACCACCGACCTTTGCCATTGGCAATGTTGTTGGGGGTGGGGGGGGGGGGGTGTCTGCACTCGGTGATGGTTGCCATTGGTAATGCTACGTTGTGTGGCATGCACTACTTTTAGTTAGTCATACTCCACTTTGAGGCTCAAGGTATCTCACCCATTAAGATGTTATAGTTGTTTCGACTGACTTTATGTTGGGTACTGATTACGTTTTGCTTAATTGCTAAATGATTTATTTGAATGTGTCGTCTTTGTCAGCACTGATCTTCTGACAGTGTTTCAAGTATTGAGTATTTAAACAAACTTACACAAATGAAGAGTTCAGGCGCAAAACCCTGTAAACGCCGATCCAAAAATTAAGATAAACATTGGAATCAAACCTACAAAAACGTAATTATTTTTTCATTCCTACTGTTTTGATCATTGCTCTATAATAATGGAATTACAACAAAAGTGGAATTTTTCAGAATTAAAATTATTTTCATTTCAAAATCTTTCATTTTAATTGCAGTTTTGGATTGGCGTTTACAGGGTTTTGCGCCTGAACTCTTCAAATTTACACAAATTTATGCAAATTTATGTATAATGAAATACAAACTGAGCCACTCAGTATCAGTCAATTGCTTGGTTGTTGAGGTTATATGTCCTGGGAACATCTAAGGTCGTATCAAGCTGGGTACCGACTTGTGACAGAGCATCGTCATGGCAACTTTATAGTGCTGTCCCTCTGGGAGACCAGGCCACCAGTACCATGACCTGATATCCCACTTAGTCACATTATCCTGATACTGAGCCAACCAGTCCTTGTCCTGGCCTAATAATGCTATACGCCTATCAAGGAAGCGACAAGTATACATTTTAAGTCATTGGTTTGACTCGACCAGGGTTCGAATCCCACAATTGATCAAAACGTGAGACGGACACTCCGTCTGGTCGCGTCAGTCAGCATCCATGACGTTGGTGACATCACAGTGAGGCTGTGCGGAGATGCTACCAACAGAGGAGGAGGTGCTAGCAGCCATGAAGAAGACTAATCCCGATCCCGGGATGCTTTGCGGTTGACTGCCCCGTTGTGGGGCAACTTCACTAACACATCAAGCACCGGGAGAGGGCCAGTTTCACTAAACACCGCACTTCTCTGCATCCGGCTGAGTCCACGTGAAGATGGGGACACGTGACTCGCACCGGAACCGGAAACTGCTAAAACATGGCCGACCGAAGACTGACCGCAGCAGCGTTTTGAATAGCGCTAAGCCCCTGGTGGCAACTTGTGGTACTATTCGGATATATTATTGGGTTGTTTTATCATTGGGCTTGCTTGTTTGTTGTTGTTTTGCGTCCTACCAACGTTTATGGTCATATCAGGATGGATACCGATTTGGAACAGTGCGCACTCATGGTGGCTTTGTAGTGCTGCCCCACTGGGAGACCAAGCTGCTGGCACCATGACTCGATATCCCACAGTCACATTTTTCTGATATTGTGCTAAACAGTCCTTGTCCCATCGCATTAATCCCAACCATCAGTTTACATAGCGACATGTGTCCATTTTACAAGTCATTGTGTTAACTAGTGGTATTTTACATGCTAAAATCTTTATAGGAAATAGAACCCTAACTTCTGTGTGTGGAGGCCGGAAAGCACTAATGTATGATATTACTATATCTGCTTACTATATCTGCTTACTATATCAGTTCCAAGAAATAGTAACCCAACAGAAATTAAGTGTGGTAAAAGTCTAGACACATATTTTTCCATAAAGTTCACCAATCACACTTACATGGGAGTATCAACACTATTTATCTTTACATAACACCAGTGGTCACCAGTCCCTTAGATTGGGACAACTCCAAAATAGCAGGAGTTTTTACATCCCTTACTTTGAGAATTACATATTGCATCATTTTAGTTCCGCAAACTGCTACCAGGTGGGGCAGGGAGGGCTCACCACACACACACACACACACACACCCCACCTCCCACCTCCAGCCTGACACCTGGATTTGGCAGGTCCTGCAAACACTCACACACACACAACCCCAATGCATTGTCACCTGTGTGCTAACACTCCCTCAGATACTGGCATCTGTAGATCATACAATAAGAGGCACACATAACTCAGTTTCTTAACTTAATTATTGTACTCTGTGGCATTCTCCACAGACTATTTGTGTGGGTGAAGAAACCACAGTTTGCAGCAACTGTATATGTTGTCCTTAGTTTCAGCATTTACCTCGATTTATACAAGATATAATACCAACATACTTCAATTCAGTAATACATGTAAATATACCAATACAGTAATAATTTTCCAGAGTTCTTATCTCCTGTGGTTATATTTGATGTAGAACTTTAGAACAATGTGATATTAATTATCACTTCACTTAATATACATAATCTACTATGGTTTTTTTTTTGGTTTGAATATTATGCATATGTAGTCACCAACATGATAGAATGAATTAGGTATTATTAGAGAGGTTTTATAGTGGTACTTATATAATTGGAATATTATTATAATGACTTTATAGAAATAACTAGATGATTTAAATATGATTAAAACAGTTTACTAAATGCTTCACATATGAGTTTTGTAAAAAGGAGATATTTTAGAATATATTTAAACTATTTTTTATTTATGAACCAGATCTAAAACGTCGGAATATTTTACAATTGGTTTGACTCGGCTGGGACTTGAACTCCCAACCTTCCAGACAGGAAACCCACGCTCTACCAATTAGGCTACCATGTCCAGTTTTTGTCATTGGGCGATGCCGCTAGAGCTTGATAGAGCTGGCTAGAGCTGTCTAGTGCTGGCTAGAGCTGTCTAGAGCTGTATAGTGCTGGCTAGAGCTGGCTAGAACTATCTAGTGCTGGCTAGAGCTGGCCAGTGCTGTTTAGAACTGTCTAGAACTGTCTAGAACTGTCTAGAGGTGTGTAGTGCTGGCTAGAGCTGGCTAGTGCTGGCTAGAGCTCGCTAGAGCTCGCTAGAACTGGCTAACGCTGTTTGGAGCTGTCTAGACCTGTCTAAAGCTGTCGAGACCTGTCTACAGCTGTCTAGCACTGTCAAGAGCTGTTTAGAGATGTCTAAAGCTGCCTAGAGCTGGGTAAAGCTGGCTCGAACTGTTTATAGCTGTTTAGGGTTGTCTACAGCTGTCAAGGGCTGGCTAGACCTGTCTAGAGCTGGCTAGAGCTGTCAACTTGGCGTTGTTTTCTGTTCAGTTTCTACAATGGCGACTGCTCTCTCATTGTGTCAATTTGTCTTAAAGCTGCATAGTCCGATGAAATATCAAATTTTCAAAACGAAGCCAATTATCTAGATTTAATTTGACATATCTAACTTAGATACTGATGCACTTATTAAGCATTTGTTTCTGCATAGAAGGCAATACTGAGACAATTTACCAGAACCTGTTACTGCAGAAGTCTATGGTGTCAGAGTTTTGGCAAGTTTCCCAAAACTAAATTTCCATGTTTGCACTCAAAATATCTCAAAAGTTTACCATTTAAAATAAAAGTAACTTTGAACTAATGTAAAGTAGATACTAGTGATCAATCTAACATATTTATCTCAGAAAAAAATACAGAAATTCAAAACCATCGGACTATGCAACTTTAACAATATCAGTTAAAACCACACTAAACGTGTGAAGCTTGTCAGGTTCTCTCCTGATCTGCCGATAGGCGTGCATTTACTGACGTCATCCAAATATAGGACCTCTAGCGGCTCCCCACCACTGTACTCCGACTTGTGCTGTTACTGAAGTGCCCGCCTCGTATATTCACCCACGTAGCCAGTCCAACCTCAATGTTGGCATTCTCTCGTCTCCTGGCGCTGAGTTGGCGAATCGATGCCACCCTCCCCTCCCCCACTGGGACCAGCTCCTAAATCTTGCTACAGCACTGAACGCGCAACAGGAACCAGCGAGCAATTAGAGGCCCGCCCGTAGTTCTCCCGCCGCTCACTTGGGGCGCCACCCAGCCATCAATCTTGCGCGTCAGTGGGCGATAAATGGTGCAGCCGACAAACTGGAAAACATCTCATCAGAACGAGGCTGACCCGGTTTGATCGGGGAGGCTGGGAAGACGGCTGATGTATGCATTCAGTAACCCTGGTGTAGTAGCGGCGTGTGCAGAAAGTGGATGAACCTATTTAATATTGCTAGATGGGCTAGTGGTTAGAAGGTCCGCTTTATTTGTGTGATCGATGGTAGGCTGATTTAAGACTCGAAGGATGCTCTGCAGTGGAATAATCTGCAGACTGGTCATATATGTGTATATTGCCTGTTGGTGGAATCATCGAATTCTCCTATACATGACGACCACTAAGATTGGCCACAGTGAAGTACGATATGATCTGTTGTATTTTAAAGGTTGGTGGGTTGTGCCTGCCCCAGACTGAATATCTGTCAGCCTCTATCGTCTTTGTTATTCCGATGCGGGGAATTGTGTTCTAGGCTTAGTAGAAGTTAGTTTAAACTGTCCTTACTTCCCGGGTATTGTTAATCTAAGTGTGTTGTTACATTCAGTATGTTGTTACTTTAATTGTGCTGTTAGTTGCAGTACGTTGTTAACTGTAGTGGGTTGGTAGTTCACGTCTGCTCCTTGTTGCAGTGTATTGTCAGTCTGGTTGTGTTGTTAGTTTCAGTACGTTGTTAACTGAAGTGGGTTGGTAGTTCACGTCTGCTCCTTGCTGCAGTGTGCTGTCAGTCTGGTTGTGTTGTTAGTTTCAGTATGTTGGTAACTGTAGTGGGTTGGTAGTTCCCGTCTACTCCTTGTTGCAGTGTATTGTCAGTCTGGTTGTGTTGTTAGTTTCAGTACATTGTTAACTGTAGTGGGTTGGTAGTTTACGTCTGCTCCTTGCTGCAGTGTGCTGTCAGTCTGGTTGTGTTGTTAGTTTTAGTACGTTGTTAACTGTAGTGTGTTGGTAGTTCACGTCTGCTCCTTGTTGCAGTGTATTGTCAGTCTGGTTGTGTTGTTAGTTTCAGTATGTTGTTAACTGAAGTGGGTTGGTAGTTCATGTCTGGTCCTTGCTGCAGGGTGCTGTCAGTCTGGTTGTGTTGTTAGTTTCAGTACGTTGTTAACTGAAGTGTGTTGGTAGTTCACGTCTGCTCCTTGGTGCAGTGTACTGTCAGTCTGGTTGTGTTGTTAGTTTCAGTATGTTGTTAACTGATGTGTGTTGGTAGTTCACGTCTGCTCCTTGGTGCAGTGTATTGTCCGTATGGTTGTGTTGTTAGTTTCAGTTTTCTGTTACCCGCAGTATGTTGATAGTCTAATTATGGTGTGGGTTCCAGTAATTGTTGCTTACAGCGCGATGTTAGTTTATGCTGTTGTTTGTGAGAGTATGTTGTTAGTTTCTGTATGTTGTTACTTGCAGTATGTGGGTAGTTTCAGTATATTGTTTCAGTTTGTTGTTTGTACTTTGTTGAAGCGTTTTGTTGGTTTCAGTCCGTTGTTAGTCTAACTATATTGTTAGTTTCAGTCCGTTGTTAGTCTAATTATTTTGTTGGGTTCAGTATGTTGTTCGTTTCAATTTATTGTTAGTTTCTATATGTTGCTAGTTTCAGTCTATTGTTTGTCTACTTATGTTTTTGGTGTCAGTCCGTTGTTAGTCTAATTATGCTGTTGGTTTCAGTATGTTGTTACTTATTGTGTGGCATTAGTTTCAGTTTGTTATTATTAGTCACAGCGTGTTGTTAGTCTAGTTGTCCGGTTGGTTCCAGTATGTTGTGAGTCGTAGGGTGTTGTTAGGTTCAGCCAGCTGATGTTAGTGTCTGTGTGTTGTTAGTTTCAGCATGTTTCTTACAACACATGTCCGCACCCGAGGTTGTTAGTTCCAACATGTTGTTAGTTCCAGTGTGTTGTTAGATTAGGCTGTTTCGTACATAGTGCTGCTGTCTGTCAGCATGCTGCTGTTAGTTTCAGTGTGTTGTTAGTTTCAGCATGTTTCTTACAAGGCAATGTCTGGCAGCCGAGGTTGTTAGTTTCAACATGTTAATTTAAGTGTGTTGTTAGTTTAGCCTGTTCCGTGCATAGTGCTGTCTGTCAGCACGCTGCTGTTAGTTTCAGTGTGTTGTTAGTTTCGTACAGAGTGCTGTCTGTCAGCACGCTGCTGTTAGTTTCAGTGTGTTGTTAGTTTCGTACAGAGTGCTGTCTGTCAGCACGCTGGTGTTAGTTTCAGTGTGTTGTTAGTTTCGTACAGAGTGCTGTTTGTCAGCACGCTGCTGTTAGTTTCAGTGTGTTGTTAGTTTCGTACAGAGTGCTGTTTGTCAGCACACTGCTGTTAGTTTCCGTGTGTTTGTTTCAACCTGTTGTTAGTTTCAGTATGCTGTTAGTGGCAGAGTTCTGTCTGTCACCCGGTTGTTGTTAGTTTCAGTTTGTTGTTAGTTTCAGCCTGTTTGTAACAGTATGTAGTTAGTTTCAGTGTGTTGTTAGTTTGAACCTGTTCTTTACAGCGCACTGCTGCTGCCCCAGACAGTACTTGATCCCCGACATACCATCTGAGGATCACGCCTTGGGGGGTAAACCAATCATGTACCTCACCGCAAATACCGTTTGCAGCAAAGTCTGTAAAATGAAACCACTGTAGACTGAGTAAGTACCGGCCGGAAGTAGCAGCCGGGACGCGGGCCGTCAAGTACTAGAAGCAGCGCGGGGGCTTCTGGGAGGCGCGGTGCCCGGCAGCCATCAGTCTCTGCCAGCCCACGGTTTGTCTGCAGGCCGCCAGGCGTGTCGGTCCACTCGGACCCCGGCGCACCTTGGTCCCACAATACACCTCACACTTATCGACCTCTACAGAGGTGCGCCTTGGTTCTATAATGCACCTCACCCTTACCGACCTGTACAGAGGTACGCCTTGGTTCTCTAATGCACCTCACACACCACCCGGCACAGAGGTGCACCTTGGTTCTATAATGCACCTCACACACACCGCCCGGCACAGCGGTGCACCATGGTTCTATAATGCACCTCACACACCACCCGGCACAGAGGTGCACCTTGGTTCTATAATGCACCTCACACACACCGCCCGGCACAGAGGTGCACCATGGTTCTATAATGCACCTCACACACCACCCGGCACAGACATGCACCTTGGTTCTATAATGCACCTCACACACACCGCCCGGCACAGAGGTGCACCATGGTTCTATAATGCACCTCACACACCACCCGGCACATACATGCACCTTGGTTTATAATGCACCTCACACACACCACCCGGCACAGAGGTGCACCATGTTCTATAATGCACCTCACACACCACCGGAACATACATGCACTTGGTTCTATAATGCACCTCACACACACGGCCCGGCAAAGGGTGCACCATGGTTCTATAATGCACCTCACACACCACCGGCACAGACATGCACCTTGGTTCTATAATGCACCTCACACACACCACCGGCACGAGGTGCACCTTGGTTCTATAATGCACCTCAAACCACCCGGCACAGAGGTGCACCTTGGTTCAATAATGCACCTCACACACACCACCCGGCACAGAGGTGCACCTTGGTTCTATAATGCACCTCACACACCACCCGGCACAGAGGTGCACCTTGGTTCTATAATGCACCTCACACACACCGCCCGGCACAGAGGTGCACCGTGGTTCTATAATGCACCTCAAACACCGCCCGGCACAGAGGTGCACCATGGTTCTATAATGCACCTCACACACACCGCCTGGCAAAAGGTGCACCACAGTCCCATAATGCACCTCACACACACCACCCGGCACATACATGCACCTTGGTTCTATAATGCACCTCACACACAACACCCGGCACAGAGGTGCACCTTGGTTCTATAATGCACCTCACACACCACCTGGCACAGAGGTGCACCTTGGTTATATAATGCACCTCACACACCACCCGGCACAGAGGTGCACCTTGGTTCTATAATGCACCTCACACACACCGCCCGGCACAGAGGTGCACCATGGTTCTATAATGCACCTAACACACACCGCCTGGCAAAAGGTGCACCGCAGTCCCATAATGCACCTCACACACCACCCAGCACAGACATGCACCTTGGTTCTATAATGCACCTCACACACACCGCCCGGCACAGAGGTGCACCTTGGTTCTATAATGCACCTCACACACCACCCGGCACAGAGGTGCACCTTGGTTATATAATGCACCTCACGCACACCGCCCGGCACAGAGGTGCACCTTGGTTCTATAATGCACCTCACACACCACCCAGCACAGAGGTGTACCTTGGTTCTATAATGCACCTCACACACACCGCCCGGCACAGAGGTGCACCTTGGTTCTATAATGCACCTCACACACAGCACCTGGCACAGCGGTGCACCTTGGTTCTATAATGCACCTCACACACACCGCCTGGCAAAAGGTGCACCGGAGTCCCATAATGCACCTCACACACACCACCCGGTACAGACGTGCACCGTAGTCCCATAATGCACCTTTCACACCACCCGGCAAAGACGTGCACCATAGTCCGACAATGCACCTCACTCTTAGCGCACCTTAATTCCATAATGCACCTTGCACTCACCCCGCACCCCGATGCACCGCGAATCACATGGGTGCACATTTAGACACCTTTAGTCAGATACTTTACGTCCACACATCTACACAGATACACACCACATCACACATGCACACATCTACACATCTACACACCACATCACACATGTACACCTGTACACACCACATCACACATGTACACCTCTACACACCACATCACACATGTACACATGTACACACCACATCACACATGTACACCTGTACACACCTACAAACTCCATCACACATGTACACATGTACACACCACATCACACATGTACACATCTACACAGATACACACCACATCACACATCTACACACCTACAAACCCCATCACACATGTACACATCTATACACCACATCACACATGTACACGCATATACACACCTACAATCCACATCACACATGTACACACATGTACACACCTACACCTACACACCACATCACACATCTACACACACCTACAAGGATCTACATACCTAGACACCCCATCACACATCTACACACATGTACACACCGACACACCTCCAGACCCCAGCAGACCTCCACACACTTACACACCTATACACTACATCACACTTGTACATACACCTACGCACACCTGTACACACCTGTACACACCTCTGCACACCGGTACACACCTCTACACACCGGTACACACATCTCCACACCTGTACACACCTCTACACACCTGTACACACCTGTACATACCTCTACACACCGGTACACACCTCTACACACCTTTACACACATATCCACACCTGTACACACCTGTACACACCTGTACACACCTCTCCAGAACTATGCCCAGCTGTACATCATTCTACTCAGCTGTACGCCACAACGTACCCATGCACACTCGTACATACTTCCGCACCAGCCACCCCTCTTCTCCACACACCCCGTCACACCCACACCACAGCCCATACGTTCACACCTGTCCACACTTCTACACCACACCCCTTCTACCTCACAGCCCCCCCCCAGGGTGCATGGTAAGCAGCCCTCACAGCCCCCACGCCACAGGGTAAGCAGCCCTCACAGCCCGAGGCCGCACGGTAAGCAGCCCTCACAGCCCCCAGGTTGCACGGTAAGCAACCCTCACAGCCCCCCAGGCCGCATGGTAAACAGCCCTCACAGCCCCCAGGCTACACAGTAAGCAGCCCTCACAGCCCCCCAGGCCGCATGGTAAACAACCCTCACAGGCCCCCAGGCCATATGGTTAGCAGCCCTCACAACCCCCAGGCTACACAATATGCAGCCCTCACAGCCCCCCAGGCCGCACGGTAAACAGCCCTCACATCCCCGCAGGCCATACGGTTAGCAGCCCTCAAAGCCCCCCAGGCCGCATGGTAAGCAGCCCTCACAACCCCAGGCTGCATGGTAAGCAACCCTCACAGCCCCCAGGCCGCACAGTAAGCAGCCCTCACATCCCCCAGGCCGCAAGGTAAGCAGCCCTCACAGCCCCCCCCCCCCCCCCGGCCGCCGCTCGTCAAGAGTACAAACAGCATCCTCTCATTTGCTAACCTCACAGGTTTTTGTATTCGTATTCGTCTAACCAATGCCACCTGTAATGCCGGAAATAACAGTCGAAACTGGGTCACGAGTTGCTCTTCGGTAATAAATGGGTCATCGGGAGCTGCTCGAAGTGAGCTGCTCGGTAATAACTGGGTCATCGGGAGCTGTTTGGGTGTAATAGGGTCACGTGGACTGCTTGGTAGCAAATGGCCCACCGGAGCTGCTCGGCAGTTAGTAGGTCACCAGGAGCTGTAGGTGAGGTATTTGGGTATGGTACCCGACCTTCCGCTATATACTTACAAAGGAGAACTGAAGAGTTCAGGTTCAAAACTGCGTAAATGGCAATCCAAAAATGAATTAATATAACAGATTTTCATTTGAAGGTAATGTTAATTCTTACTAATTCCACTTTTGTTGTGATGAAATGGTTATTGAGCAACAAACAAAAATATAGGGATATAAAAAGATTAACCCTTTGAAGGTTTGACTCCAATGTTTATCTCAATTTTTGAATTGGCATTTACAGGGTTTTGCGTCTGAACTCCTCAATCTTAAATTTGGAACAGAAGTGTTTGCATGAACAGCGACAGAGTTAGTCCCTTTCAATTGTAGCATCAGTAGGTGTAGGCTGAGACTTAGAAGGCCATTGCACAGCATCAGTAGGTGTAGGCTGAGACTTATAAGGCCATTGCACAGCATCAGTAGGTGTAGGCTGAGACTTATAAGGCCATTGCACAGCATCAGGAGGTGTAGGGTGAGACTTATTAGGCCATTACACAGCATCAGTAGGTGTAGGCTGAGACTTATAAGGCCATTGCACAGCATCAGTAGGTGTAGGCTGAGACGTATAAGGCCATTGCACGGCATCAGGAGGTGTAGGGTTAGACTTATTAGGCCATTACACAGCATCAGTAGGTGTAGGCTGAGACTTATAAGGCCATTGCACAGCATCAGTAGGTCTAGGCTGAGACTTATAAGGCCATTACACAGCATCAGTAGACGTAGGCTGAGACTTAGAAGGCCATTACACATTTCATTTTGGATGCAAAAGTGCAAAGATTTCAATCATATTGCCAGTTTGGTCCGAATCTTGTTTCAACCTATTGCTACTTTATTGTGGGGGTGGTTCGGTTAGTGATGACATGTGGTGGGTTTCCCGCCCCTGCTACCCAACCCCTGAGTTGTGGCACTTGTTCCATTACTCCTGACATTATGTGTTCAACTGCTGGACCCTCCTACCCTAACACTGGGTTGTGGGAGTTATTCTATGACTTCTGACATTACGCGTTCTACTGCTGGCCCCTCCTACCCTAACACCGGGTTGTGGGAGTTATTCTATGACTTCTGACATTATGTGTTCTACTACTGGCCCCTCCTACCCTAACACCGTGTTGTGGGAGTTATTCTATGACTTCTGACATTACGTGTTATACTGCTGGCCTCTCCTACCCTAACACTGGGTTGTGTGAGTTATTCTATGACTTCTGACATTACGTGTTATACTGCTGGCCTCTCCTACCCTAACACTGGCTTGTGTGAGTTATTCTATGACTTCTGACATTACGTGTTATACTGCTGGTCCCTCCTACCCGCAGTAGAATGCTCCGTACACATACAGCTCAAAAAGCAGTGACGGCGTGATTTATCCGACACTACCCTCGTTCCGCATCCGGGCGAGTCGCTGCAGTGCGCGGCCAGCTGGTCGTGTCGGGGTGTCTGACTTTGCACACGGCCCACGTGCTTCTCAACGAGGGAGGCGGCAAGTCGGCCTGAATGTAACTTTACGACTTCACCCCGTAACCAGGCCCCAGTGAGTCTTGACACTCACTTAACGCATATAGATACATGTAACACTTATATATATGTGTGTGTGATGTATAGCGAATTATGCGAGTATAAAGATACGTAGGGGAATAATTATCATTGTTAAACACTGTAAGACCAACACTGGACCGGTGGCTCCACCTTCGCCCTCCTCGTCTCCACCGGATGTAAACCAGTGTGAGTCGCACCAAAGGATTTATGTACCAAAATAAATTTTGAAAAAGAAGATAATCCAATAACATCTGTGTCTACTAACAGTAACAACTAATTGCGGAGATTTTCTTGCCACAACCACGCTGCTGAAGCTGCAGAAGCTGCTGAAGCTGCAGAAGCTGCTGAAGCTGCAGAAGCTGCAGAAGCTGCTGAAGCTGCAGAAGCTGCTGAAGCTGCTGAAGCTGCCGAAGCTGCCGAAGCTGCCGAAGCTGCCGAAGCTGCCGAAGCTGCCGAAGCTGCCGAAGCTGCCGAAGCTGCCGAAGCTGCCGAAGCTGCCGAAGCTGCCGAAGCTGCCGAAGCTGCCGAAGCTGCCAAAGCTGCCAAAGCTGCCAAAGCTGCGAATTCGGGCCGAAACTGTTAAAGCTGCTGAAGCTGCTGAAGCTGCTGAAGCTGCTGAAGCTGCTGAAGCTGCTGAAGCTGCTGAAGCTGCCGAAGCTGCCAAAGCTGCCGAGGCTGCCGAATCTGCCGAAGCTGCCGAAGCTGCCGAAGCTGCTGAAGCTGCCGAAGCTGCTGAAGCTGCCGAAGCTGCTGAAGATGCAGAGTTCCAAGCAAGCATCAATTTTTCAAAGTCAAAAGACCGACCTGAGATTTGATCCTACATATCGATCTTTAAACAGTTTTTCTTCAGTGTGGTGCTCCTGCGCTAAGATGCTCGAAGAGGAATAAACAAAGGCCATGTCTTGAATTCTGGTGTGCACTCCAAAATCAAGTCGGTATGTTCTCGCTTCAAATATATCCAATGTTAATCCTTTGAAATAAGAATTACTTCAAACTGTAGATTATGATGATGCATCTATTATGGTTCTGAGAAGTATGGCATGAACTTACAGCGAGCAGGTGATGTAACTAGAGGTAGTGGTGAGGTCCTGGTGGTGGTGGTGGGTGGTGGGTGGTAGGTGGTGGTGGTGGTGGTGTGGTGGTGGGTGGTGGGTGGTGGGTGGTGGGTGGTGGGTGGTGGTGGGGTGGTGGGGTGGTGGGGGTGGTGGGTGGTGGGGGTGGGTGGTGGGTGGTGGGTGGTGGTGTTGGGTGGTGGGTGGTGGGGTGGTGGTGGGTGGTGTGTGGTGGTGGTGGTGGTGGGGGTGGTGTTGGGTGGTGGGTGGTGGGTGTGGGGGTGGTGGATGGTGGGTGGTGGTTGGTGTGGTGGTGGGTGGTGGGTGGTGGGTGGTGGGGTGGTGGGGTGGTGGGTGGCGGGTGGTGGTGGTGGGTGGTGGGTGGTGGGTGGTGGTGGTGGTGGTGGGTGGTGGGTGGTGGGTGGTGGGTGGTGGTGGTGGGTGGGGGTGGTGGTGGTGGTTGGTGGTGGGTGGTGGGTGGTGGGTGGTGGGTGGTGGGTGTGGGTGGTGGTGTGGTGGGTGGTGGTGGTGTGTGTGGGGTGGTGGATGGTGGTGGTGGGTGGTGTGGTGGGTGGTGGGTGGTGGGTGGGGGTGGTTGGGTGGTGGTGGGGGGTGGGTGGTGGTGGTGGGTGGTGGGTGGTGGGTGGTGGTGGGTGGTGGGTGGTGGGTGGTGGGGTGGTGGGTGGTGGGTGGTGGGTGGTGGTATGGTGGGTGGTATGTGTGGGTGGTGGTGGTGGTGGGTGGTGGGTGGTGGTGGGTGGGTGGTGGTGGGGTGGTGGGTGGTGGTGGGAGGTGGTGGTGGGGGTGGTGGGTGGTGTGTGGTGGTGGTGGGAGGTGGTGGTGGGTGGTGGGTGGTGGGTGGTGGGTGGTGGGTGGTGGGTGGTGGGTGGTGGGTGGTGGTGGTGGGTGTGGGGGGTGGTGGGTGGTGGGGGGTCTTCCCGCCCGGAGATTACCCACAGGGACACCCTATATACGTGTAGCCTGTATCACAGGTGTGTTGTACAACTAGTAACAATATTAGTCAATTACCGAAAAGCCACATCAGATATTTCAATGTCAGCCTTACATGCATAACACACTTGTTTTATTTAACAATGCCTCTAGAGCACATTAATGTTCATATCATCCACTATTGGACTTCAAACATATGGTCATTCTGACTTTTCTATGGAGGAAACCCGCTGCCGCCACATAGGCTAGTCTTTCTGATAAGCAGTAACGGGGGTCATTTATATGCACTTTCCCACAGACAGGGCAGCACATACCACAGCTTTTGATGAACCAGTTGTGGTTCACTGGTTGGAATAGACTACATCACGGTTCCGACTGCGCATGCGCTGAAAACGGCCGTGGGAGCAAAGCAAAGGCGTACGGCCATTGACTTTGCCTATACGCGCATTGAAAAATTTCAGTTTTATTCAAAATTAATAGAAATCCAAAACCCTAACCTTATAAATCTAATATAATCTTTTTGTTAAACATGTTTTCTATATGTGTTCCAAGCGGTTTGTCTCTAGGTGGTGCGGTTTTATCAATATTTTACTTTCTCTGTATGGAGATTGCTCACTGCCATTGACAATGCATTGAGTACTCTGGCTATGGCTCTAACACTAGTCTGAGTGCCTAGATCTTTCTAAATCTAAATGCACATGGCATAAGATGTGCTGATTATATTGATGTAAATGCAATGCTGGATAAAAGATTAATATCTTAATTTATTATATATATTTTTAGTTAGTATTCTATGTTTCAAACAAGAGCTGAGATGAGCTGAAACTAGCACATTTCATAGCTGCACCCAGTGTATTAGCATGTGCCATGGGCTTTTACTTTTTAGGGGGGGTTGTTTTGCCCTGATGTATCCCACAATGCACCGCGCCGCTGGAACCGTGATGTAGTCTATATAAAATAGCCCAAACTGCAAATGTGTCCACTGAACAGGATCGGTCGAATGACCCACACCTTCACAGCTGGACACTTTACCGCCTGAGCTACGTCTCGCCCCGCATGGCAAATTATGGGAGAATAAAGGCGCGGAAGAGAGCTAAGTGTCGATTTCCGGTTACACATGTGCACACAAAGTGTTAACTTCCAGTTGCACATGTGCAAGCAAAGTATCCACTTCCGGATACCCACATGCAAACAAGGTGTTGACTTCCGGTTACACACGTGCAAACAAAGTGTAGACTTCCGGTTACACACGTGCAAACAAAGTGTTGACTTCCGGTAACACACGTGCAAACAAGGTGTTGACTTCCGGTTACACACGTGCAAACAAAGTGTAGACTTCCGGTTACACACGTGCAAACAAGGTGTTGACTTCCGGTTACACACGTGCAAACAAAGTGTTGACTTCCAGATACCCACATGCAAACAAAGTGTAGACTTCCGGTTACACATGTGCAAACAAAGTGTAGACTTCCGGTTACACACGTGCAAACAAGGTGTTGACTTCTGGTTACACATGTGCAAACAAAGTGTAGACTTCCGGTTACACACGTGCAAACAAGGTGTTGACTTCCGGTTACACACATGCAAACAAAGTGTAGACTTCCGGTTACACACGTGCAAACAAGGTGTTGACTTCCGGTTACACACGTACAAACAAAGTGTAGACTTCCGGTTACCCACATGCAAACAAAGTGTTGACTTCCGGTTACACACGTGCAAACAAGGTGTTGACTTCCGGTTACACACATGCAAACAAAGTGTAGACTTCCGGTTACACACGTGCAAACAAGGTGTTGACTTCCGGTTACACACGTGCAAACAAGGTGTTGACTTCCGGTTACACACATGCAAACAAGGTGTTGACTTCCGGTTACACACGTGCAAACAAGGTGTTGACTTCCGGTTACACACGTGCAAACAAGGTGTAGACTTCCGGTTACACACGTGCAAACAAGGTGTTGACTTCCGGTTACACACTTGCAAACAAAGTGTTAACTTTCGTTTACAAATGTGAAAGTAAAGTGTTGACTTTCGGTTATCCACATGCAAACAAGGTGTAGACTTCCGGTTACACACGTGCACACAAAGTGTTGACTTCCGGTAATGCCTGGCCTGTTACGCCGTATTCACGGCCGTGGACGGCGCGCGCGGAGGCACGTGCCTCAGACTGCACGTGGTCACGTGTTGGCCCCTCACGTGCACGCGGAGGCCTCGCCCGGCCGTTTAACCTCTTCAGCAACGCAACACGCTCCACCCAGTTAGTTCCTCTTCCAACCACCAGGGGCAAAAGGGGCGCCACGGACGCCGGTCGCCACACCGTTATGCTATAGCCCCCTGGCGCTAATGACCGGTGTACACTACGCGACAATCTGAGCATCGAAAATGTTGGTTAGTTATTGGAGTTTTACATCCTATCAACATCTAAGGTCATATCAGGACAGTTACTGACTTGTGTCAGTGCGCACTCATGGCCACTTTATAGTGCTTACCCACTGGAAATCAGGCTGCTGGCACCCTGACCCGACTTACCAATCAGTCACATTATCCTGACACTGATCCAACAAGTCATTGCATTATCCTAATAATGTCGATCACCAGGCTAGGAAGCAAGAAGTAGAAATTTTATAAGTCAATGATTTGATTGGACCAAGAACCAAACTCTCGACCTTCCGCATGCGAGTCCCGCGCTCTACCGATTCGATAGGGGTCTACCAATAGGATTGGGCAAGGACTAGTTAGCTCAGTGTCAGGATAATATGACTGAATGGGATATTGGGTCATGGGGCTGGCAACCTGATTTTCCAGTGGGGAAGCACTATAAAGTCGCCATGACAGCCACACCATCCTATTACAACCTTATATGTTGCCAGGACATAAACCTCCAACTACCAACCAAACAACCAAAGGAGTTTGGCAAATTGTCGTATAGTGTGCTGTGCAGGTGGTCGTGTTGTATACGTCGCGCATTGTTGCGGGTGTCCGGCGGGCATTGGACGGAGTGTTTGCGTGAATCAGCAAAGTTCGTAAAGCAGAACCGGAACCACTTCTGGCATCTCGGAGAGTTTGATGGGTGAATATTGAACTTTGAACTTTATTGACGGCCTCAGCACGTTGTGGTCTGGTAAGATTAATGTCAGCTGTCTGCACATGCGCGTCCGAAGTGCGAAACTGTTTACCAAGTAACTGGATCAGTATTGCTGCGCACCTCCCGGCCACCCACTACCGCCCTAGACACACACCTGGTATTGTGCACAACCTTGGTATGGGAGGCCATGGAGCACAATATCGCCTTTACTTACAGATTAACTTACAGATTAACTTACAAATTAACTTACACATTAACTTACACATTAACTTACACATTGACTTACACATTGACTTACACATTAACTTACACACTAACTTACACATTAACTTACACATTAACTTACACATTAACTTACACATTAACTTACACATTAACTTACACATTAACTTACACAATACCTTACACATTAACTTACACATTAACTTACACATTAACTTACAGATTAACTTACAGATTAACTTACAGACTAACTTACACATTAACTTACACATTAACTTACACATTAACTTACACAATAACTTACACATTAACTTACACATTAACTTACACATTAACTTACAGATTAACTTACATATTAACTTACACACTAACTTACACACTAACTTGCACATTAACTTACACATTAACTTACACAATAACTTACACATTAACTTACACATTAACTGACACATTAACTTACACATTAACTTACACATTAACTTACAGATTAACTTACACACTAACTTACACACTAACTTGCACATTAACTTACACATTAACTTACACAATAACTTACACATTAACTTACACATTAACTGACACATTAACTTACACATTAACTTACACATTAACTTACACATTAACTTACA
>CM059195.1:774833-794984 GCA_030323885.1 Branchipolynoe longqiensis
CCATCCGCCCTAGCAATATAGCCAGAATTTAGCTCGCTCCTGAGCTTGTTACTGATAAAATGTTCATGTACAGGGTTCATAGGATTAGAATAATGACTACTATAAGTCGTAGTGCAAGAAGGGTTAATTACCTTAAAACCAAAAATAGCACCGTACAAAACGTAATTGGCGTCTGGGTCTACTTGACCCTTGGCAAAACATTCGCAAAAGACGCGACATGGTTTAAACTGGGCAGCATGCCCTCTAATCCTGTGAGTGCAAGCACAAGTCGCGTCCAAGCACGCAGTAGTAACGGAGAAAGAACATCGAGAGCCAACTAGCTTATCAGAGGCACTGACAATTAGGCCATACTCGCAGCAGGTGAGAGTCAACCAGTCTCGATTTATCCCCCTCCAGCCGGGAAATATGTCGTCGGCTATGTCGTGCCCAACTAAGTTTTTGGCCTCGTCCCCCCCCGCATGGTGGGACCCACCTGTTCCGTGGCCCCCCGCATCGGCAAGCCCATTAGGTACACCATGGCTGATAGCACACGGGTCCCCCTCTTGGTGGTGGTTAACGAGATTCGTACAAACCGTATCAACGGTGTTAGCACATATTAGGTCACGGGCGCCAGCATGGCGACGCGCAATTAGCGCGCTGGGACACATACCCACTCCGGGAACACTACAAATAGAAACAACATTGTTATATGGAACCGAATCACCGCCAGAATCAACAGGCGAATCGGCTGTTATATTGACAGGAGTCACACAATCTAGAAGGGGTTCACACAAATTCGCAGCACACTGTAAGCGATGACCCCTCCTAGCCCTGCCCCGGCCCCTAGTAATTCAGTCCTTGTGGCACTTGGCCCTAACGTGGGTTCTACTCCCACAACGAGAACACCAGTGACCGAAATTACATGTCTTGTCATCCCTAGTACAACCCTCTTCTTTATTATAGGCAAAGCATGGCTTTTTCCCATCTTTAGAAAAAAGTTGCTTAGTGTTAGTATTAGAATGGGAGTTCTTGATCCCGCCATAAGCCCCCTTGGATGAGTGTCCCCGCATGTATTCAAATGCGTAGTACTGAAGTGCGACTTCAGCATTTCCCGCACCGAAGGCCTCATATCCGTCGGTTGTCGCTAACTTCCGGATCGCCAGATCGTAGCTAGCGTGTGCGCGGTCCTGGAACTGACCCGACTTAGCCCTACCCGAGATATATTTGATATGCTTAACCACGCGTCTCAAGTCTTGCACGTCAATGTCTTTTTTATCCAAAACCCAACTGCACGACGATTCGATGAGCTCGAACGGAGAAAGTTTCTTCAAGTCCTTACGGTCTTCAAGATAACGCCGGATCGACCACTTACTCCTAAGTCTTCTCTCGTGGCTAGCCGATCTTCCGGATGACGAGCTCGAAGTCGGGGAGCGTCGGTGATGCCTGTGATGTCGGCGGTGATGGCGGTCGCTTGAGGAGCTGCGCCTTCTACTCCTGGAACGGCCCCCCTTCTTCTTCATCGCCAGGCGGGCCATGTCGCTCTCCAGCTCCCTCTCCTGCAACTCCAGCTCCGCCAATCGCTTCCTGCGCTCCAGCGCACGGATACGTCGTGTTACCGCCCGCTCCCGTTCTTCTACTTCGTCGTCCTCCGGGGCTTCTTCCTCAACCGAAGAAGCTGAGGGTGAGTCTTCCTTCCTCGCCGGTTTTGGATTTTCTGCCATGTTGCTCAGCCTCCCCGATGAACGGGCAGTCTGCCTTGTTTGCATCGAGGCCCGACCGCATGCGTCGTTCACTGGCCCAGCGTGTCCACAGCCGCACGGGCCGCAGTAGTTAATCGGCATGTATTTCGTCAAGTTCACCTAACGCCCGACTTATAGCGTCCGGTGTAAGTGACTTTGAAAAGTCAGTCAATAAGTAGTATCAAATAAATACTGTAAGATATCAATCGATGCAATAGCAAGCATAATAGTAATCCGTAAAGTGATTACTAAAACCCAGCTAAAATACATTTGAAGTGGGTAGTATAAAATAAATACTATAAGAAGCTATAAATCGAACATAAAATAAATGTAAAAGGGGGCAATATAAAATAATGCTATAAGCAGAACTATAAGGTAAGCACGAGTGACTAGTAAAGTGTGTGTGTAAGCACTTTGCCGATGTGTGTAAGCACTTTGCCGATCTCGAATTGGTTTTTAGCGCTTTGCTGCTGCGCTATGGCAGCCTCCAGAAGGTTTGGCCCGGTTCATGCGAACTCTGGCCCGAACCTAGCCGTGCTAATTGTGTGCTAATCAGTGTGAAAACAATGAAAGACTGTTCTGCTAAGTGGTTGTGAATATACCGTCATATAATCAAGCAATGGTTGGTTCATTTTGTATATTCATAAGTCGGTGACATTTTTGTTTTACTACGATACCGTCTTGTAGCTGTTCTCCGCGTACAGGAGCTGTCCAGGCTCACTAGTCGTCGACCCTCCTATTTTCGACACACTGGCGCGATCGGACGATAGCAGCAGCAACACAGGTAACATGTAGACTGTGTAATGTCTGTAGTCGACAATCATAGCAGGAAACAGCAGATTCGTAAATAAAGTCGGGTGGATGCAGATAGCTTTCAGAAGTCGTATCTGAGAAGTCCAATCCGTATCTGAGAAGTCCAATCCAAAGTAATTCGTATGAATGTGTAGAGGCGTAGTGACGCGACCGGCGCGTGCTCAGTGTATATATCGCTACAGCAGCGCCGAGTAGCGGATTTTGCCGGAACCCAACGCGGTAGTGCCAGGCACCGCCGCGATGGGCAGCACCATGCGAAACCTACATCGGCATATACGTAGTATATGCTTTGCTATATATATATATATATGCCTGGTTCGTATTGACATGCCCGGTTTGTATAGACATATATACATATACATATATACACACATATATATATATATATATATATATATATATGTATATATATCACATACTTGTCTATAAACCTGCACCTGCCCGGTCCAGGTGCGCGTTCCTCACCTATCAATCCACTCCTCGCCAGACGCACCCCTCCCGGGTTTACACTTCTGCGCACACTTCTGCGCACCCACGTGACCGCCACGTTGGAACTCTCCTGTTTACACTTTGTGCACTTCACCCCGACTGCCACTGCCCGCGTGTGGAGCGCGTAGCGGCGGGTCGGGGTGGGTGTGGGTGGGTGTGGGCGTGGATGTGTGGGTGGATGTGGGTGTCCGTGTGTGGGTGTGGGTGGGTGTGGATGTGTGGGTGAATGTGGGTGTGGGTGTGTGGGTGTGGGTGAGGGGGTGTGGGTGTGGGGGTGGGTGTGGGTGTGTGTGGATGTGTGGGTGTGTCTGGGTGGGTGTGGGTGTGATTGTGCGTGTGTGTGGGGGGGGGGTGGTGGCTGTAGTGTGTGGGGGGTACAGGAGTGTGTGTGTGTGGGTGGATGGAGGTGGGTGTATAGGGGTGGTGTATGTGTGGGAGAGGTGTAGGTATAGGTGTGGGTGTGGGTGTAGGTGGGGGTATATGTGGTTGTGATTCCTGGTTGTGGGCGTGTGTGGGTGTAGGTGTGGGTGCAGGTGTGCTTGTGGGTGGGTATGGGTGTAGGTGTGGATGTTTGTTTGCGTGTATCATTGTGTGGGTGTGGGTGTGGGTGGGTATATGTGGTTGTGATTCCTAGTCGTGTGTGTGAGGTGTGTAGGTGTGTAAGTGTGTATGAGTGTATGAGTGTGGGTGTGGGTGTGTGGGTGTGTGTATCGGTGTGTGGATGTGGACAGGAGGTGTTTGTGTGTGTGTGCTTGTGTGGGGGTGTGAGGTGTGTAGGTATGTAAGTGTGTATGAGTGTATGAGTGTATGAGTGTGGGTGTGTATCGGTGTGTGGATGTGGACAGGAGCTGTGTGTGTGTGCTTGTGTGGGGGTGTGAGGTGTGTAGGTATGTAGGTGTGTATGGATGTATGAGTGTGGGTGTGTATCGGTGTGTGGATGTGGACAGGAGGTGTTTGTGTGTGTGCTTGTGTGGGGGTGTGAGGGGGAGTTGTGGGGTGGTGTTTCTAGCTGTTTGCAGAATGTGCTTTCCTACTTGGCAGTGGTGTCTAGCTGTTTGCAACATGTTGTCTCCTGTTACTTGGTGATGGTGTCTATAGTCGTCTGCAGCTAGTACCTGCAGACTTCAACCAACCACCCCAACACTCACTAGTCCAATCACATACCCACCCGGACCCTGCCCGCGTGGTTCGAGTCCCACTCCGTGCGCAATGAGTTCATTTGTTTACAAACACACATCCCACGACACAAACGTTCATAACATCCAATCAGAAGACTTGCTTGTTGTAGTTGCAGGACTTCAAAGTGGCGGTCCAAACACAAAGTAACTAGCATGACTTTAAATGCGCATATCTGGGTTTTAGAGTTTCATTTTGATTTTCTTAGAAGCGAAGGATAAGTTACATCGACTAACAAACAAACAGCGACCTGAGATTGAGTGAACTTGCCTGTTTTGACAGACTGGTCGTTCTTTTGCTGACCCCTATGGCGAACCACCTAGGCGCCACCTAATGTCACTGTGGGGTATTGGAACCTCGCTATTGGAGGCAAGACTCTGATTGGCTGAATTGTGGGGCCTGGCACAGATTTTTTATTTAACGACGCCCCTAGAGCCCATTGCTTTTTATCATCGGATATTGGACGTTAAATATGGGGCCTGGCTAGCTTTTGTTAGGGAGTGTGGTGGATGCACATGGGAAATATAAGTGTGCCTAGTGTGGGACTCGAACCCACATCTCTTTACATTCCGGCCCAGTGTGCTGCCCCTGTGTGTGTCAGGTGGTCTCTGTGGGGCTGCTCTGCGTGTGTCACATGGTCTCCATGTGTGTGTGTCACGTGGTTTCTACGGGCCTACCCTTTGTGTGGGTCACGTGGGATGTGTGTGTGTCACGTGATCTTGTACATCCGGGACGCTGGTGGCTGGGTGTGGGCGTGTGGGTGAGTCATGGCCAACAGCTGAGGTTCGTGCAGGCGGTGGGCGATAAATCGGGCCCGGGGACCAGGAGGCTGCATGCCGGTCTGTACCCGAGCAGACACCCGGCGGGCGGCGGGCGGCGGGCGGATGGTGGGCGGGGGGTGGGCGGTGGTCGCCATGAGTGCGCACTGTCACAAGTCGGTATCCATCCTGATATGACCGTAGATGTTGCTAGGATGTAAAACAACAACAAACAAACAAACAAACTAGTTCCTCATGACTTGAGCACGTGTAGCCACCTGCTCGCCCACGCCTCAGCATATATATATATATACTTACTGCCACACATATTTGTATATAATTATATATATATATATATGTGTGTGTGGTTGTGGCTGTAAACGAACCCCATCGAATAGACACCAAAGCCGGGTCTAGGTTAGACGAGTTTTTCCTACAAATCTGGCTGGCTAACCTGATAATGTGATGGAGTGGGATATCAATGTGATATGACCATGTATGTTCCTCGGGCTTAAAACGTCAACAAACAATGAGTCGATGTTCTCACGTGTTTCTGAAATCGTCGCTGACTTGTTACAAACACGGGCCCCATGTAGCCTACTATCTAGAGGATTGTTGTCTGGGGGCGGGGTGGGTGGGGATGTGGTGTGTGTGTGTGGTGTATGTGGGGGCGTGGGGTAAGTGTGGGGGAGTGTGTGTAGGGGTTGGTGTTATGTTGTTGTGATTAGTGAGGGGTGGAGGGCGGAGGTGGAGTGGTGTGTGGGGGGTAAAGTTCTGTGTGGGGGGATGTAGTCGTGTGAGCGTGTGGTGGTGTGTAGAAGAGTGTCTGTGTAGTTTGTGAGAGTGCAGGATGTAGAATGTGAGACAAACTACAGCCACCTCCGCCCACCTCCGCCCACCTCCGCCCACCTCCGCCCACCTCCGCCCACCTCCGCCCACCTCCGCCCACCTCCGCCCACCTCCGCCCACCTCCGCCCACCTCCACCCACCTCCGCCCACCTCCGCCCACCTCCGCCCACATCCATCCACCTCCGCCCACATCCGCCCACATCCGCCCACCTAAACCCACCTCCACCGACCTCCACCCACCTCCACCCACCTCCGCCCACCTCCGCCCACCTCCGCCCACCTCCGCCCACCTCCGCTCACCTCCGCCCACCTCCACTCACCTCCGTGGGTGGAGGTGGGTGGAGTCACTCCCCCTGACCACGTGTCCCCACACCGGTGGCACAGACAGGTCGGACAACAACACGACGGGAGGGGGGGGGGGGGGATCAAGCCAGCAGTAGTCAGCGACTTGGGGTTTACGTACTAGCAACACTTTAACATTGTTTAAAGTCAGGTTAGGAGAGTACCGATTTGTGACAATTTAAACTTGTTTTAATTACAATCATCGATTAAGTAAGTGAAATGTCAACCATGGATAATTGGTCTTTCTCTTTGTCAAATCGTGGTAATGCATGATATGCAAATAATTTAATAAAGGTCAGGTGGTTTGAGCCTGTCTGAGATTGAATCCGCGCCCTCCCGTGTGGTCCCTGGGCTGTGCCCTCTCGGGCGTCCCGCCCTGGTGGGTGTGTTTACCTGGATAAGTGTGCATTTATCTGGTGAGAATCAGCACTCGTTATTCATATTCGCATAACCGATTACACACGCACATAAATAGAGAGGCTTTGATGGTGAGATCAGAGATGGCGGATGGCAGATGGCGGAGACTCGCCGTCCCGCCTGTCGTATCTACAAGTCCCGTCAGCACGCATCACCTTCTACAATCAGCATGTCTGTTTGTTTTACGTCCTAGCAACATCTAAGGTCATACCAGGACGGGTACCGACTTGTGACAGTGCGCACTCATTGCGACTTTATAGTGTTGCCCCACTGGTAGATATGGTCGCTGGCACCATGACCTGATACCCTACTCAGTCACATTATCCTGACACTGAGCCAACCAGTCCTTGCCCTATCCTAATAATGCCGACTGCCTGACTAGGAAGCGACAAGTATAAAGTGTGTGTGGTAGTGTGTGGTGGAGTGTGTGGTGATGTATGTGGTGTGTGTAGTGTGTCTGTGAGTGTGTATGTGTGGTGGAGCGTGTGTGTGGTGTGTGGTGTGTGGTGTGTGGTGGTCTGTGTGTGGGTCTCTGTTTGGGGTGAGGAATGTGTGTGGTGGTGTGTAGTGGGTAGTGTGTGTGATGGGTGGTGTGTGTGGTGGTGTTTGTGGTGTGTGGGGTGTGTGGTTGGGTGTGTATGTGGTGTGGTGGTGTGTATGTGATGGGTAGTGTGAGTGTGGTGGGGGATGTGGGGGGAATGTGTGGTGGGGAGTGTGTGGGTGTGTGGGTGTGGTGGGGAGTGTGTGGTGGGGTGTGTGTGGTGGGGTGTGTGTGGTCGGGTGTATGTGTGTGGTGAGTGTGAGGTTGCGTGTGTGTGGTGGGTATGTGGTGTGTGTGGTGGAGTTTGTGGTGGGGTACATGTGGTGGTGTGTATGTGTCTGGTGTGTGTGTCGTGGTGTGTATGTGTGTGGTGAGTGTGTGGTTGTGTGTATGTGGTGTGTGGGTGGTGTGTGTGGTGGATTGTGTGGTGGAGTGTGTGTGGTGGTGTGTATGTGTGTGGTGTGTGTGGTGGTGTGTATGTGTGTGCTGAGTGTGCGGTTGTGTGTATGTGGCGGGTGTGTGGTGGTGGGGGTGTATGTGTGTGGTGTGTGGATGGTGGTGTGTATGTATGTGATGAGTGTGCGGTTGTGTGTATGTGGCAGGTGTGTGGTGTGTGTGTGGTGGAGTGTGTGGTGGTGTGTATGGTGGTGTGTATGTATGTGTGTGGTGAGTGTGCGGTTGTGTGTATGTGGTGTGTGGGTGGTGTGTGTGGTGGATTGTGTGGTGGGGTGTGTGTGGTGGGGTGTATGTGTGTGGTGTATGTGAGGTGTGTATGTGTGTGGTGAGTGTGTGGTTGTGTGTGCGTGGTGGGTGTGGTGTGTGTGTGGTGGAGTGTGTGGTGGTGGTGTGTGTGGTGGGGTGTATGTGTGGTGTGTGTGGTGGTGTGGATGTGTGTTCTGAGTGTGCGGTTGTGTGTATGTGACGGGAGTGTGGTGGTGGTGGGGGTGTATGTGTGTGGTGTGCGTGTGGTGGTGCATATATGTGTGGTGAGTGTGCGGTTGTGTGTATGTGGCGAGTGTGTGGTGTGTGTTTGTGGTGGCGTGTGTGGTGGTGTGTGTGTGGTGGTGTGTATGTGTGTGGTGTGTGCGGCTGTCTTATTTGGCGGGTGTGTGGTGGTGGGGGGTGTATGTGTGTGGTGTGTGTGTGGTGGTGCATATGTGTATGGTGAGTGTGTGGTTGTGTGTATGTGGTGGGTGTTTGGTGTGTGTGCGTGGTGGAGTGTGTGGTGGTGTGTGTGTGGTGTGTATGTGTGTGCTGTGTGTGCCGTTGTGTTATTTGGCGGGTGTGTGGTGGTATTGGGGGTGTATGTGTGTGGTGTGTGTGGTGGTGTGTATTTCTGTGGTGAGTGTGCGGTTGTGTGTCTGTGGTGGGTGTGTGGTGTGTGTTTGTGGTGGAGTGTGTGGTGGTGTGTGTGTGGTGGTGTGTATGTGTGTGGTGTGTGTGCGGTTGTGTTATTTGGCGGGTGTGTGGTGGTGATGGGGGGGGTGTATGTGTGTGGTGTGTGTGGTGGTGTGTATGTGTGTGGTGAGTGTGCGGTTGTGTATGTGGCGGGGGTGTGGTGTGGGTATGGTTGAGTGTGTGGTGGGGTGGTGTGTATGTGTGTGGTGTGTGTGCTGTTGTGTTATTTGGCGGGTGTGTGCTGGTGGGGGGGTGTATGTGTGTAGTGTGTGTGGTGGTGCATATGTGTGGTGAGTGTGCGGTTGTGTGTCTGTGTGTCTGTGGTGGGTGTGTGGTGTGTGTGGTGGAGTGTGTGTGGTGGTGCGTATGTGTGTGGTGTTTGTGCGGTTGTGTTATGTGGTGGGTGTATGTGTAGTGGTGGTGGGGGTGTGTGTATGTGTGTGGTGTGTGTGTGGTGGTGCTTATGTGTGTGGTGAGTGTGCGGTTGTGTCTGTGGCGGGTGTGGGGCGAGGTGCGAGTTACAAGCTCAGGATGAGGCTTTGGACAGGTAGATTTGTAACATCGCCACCAGGGCTGACTGTGAGAAGGCGAACATCACACACATATCCGTCCAACGTGACATGTGCAGCTTTGAACTGATCCCTGAGCATGGAACTCGGACCGAAACCAGTCATTCATTAACAGTCACTCACAGTCACTCACATCCACTCACAGCCACTCGCAGTCACTCATAGTCACCACTGCAACTCAGTCACTCACAGTCACTCACAGCCCCGCACAACCACTCACAGTCACTCACAATTACTCACATTCACTCACAGTCACTCACCGTCACTCACAGCCACTCACATCCACTCACGGCCAATCGCAGTCACTCATAGTCACTCACTGCAACTCAGTCACTCACAGTCACTCACAGCAAGGGACAGCCACTCACAGTCAGTCACAGTTACTCACATTCACTCACAGTCACTCACAGTCACTCACAGTCACTCAGATCCACTCACGGCCACTCACCCCCACATGCACTCACTGCAACTCAGTCACTCAGTCACTCACAGTCACTCACAGCCACACACAGCCACTCACAGCCACTCACAGTCACCCACAATCACTCACAGTCACTCACAGTCACCTAGAGTCAAGCAAAGTCACTCACATTCACCCACAGTCACTCACAGTTACTCGCATCCACTCACAGTCATTCACAGCCACGCACAGCCACTCACAGCCACTCACAGCCACGCACAGTCACTCACAGTCACTCACATCCACTCACAGTCACTCACTGTCACTCACTCACACTCACTCACAGTCAGTCACAGTCACTCACAGTCACCTACAGTTATGCAAAGTCATTCAGAGTCACTCACAGTTACTCACCGTCACTCACAGCCACACACAGCCACACACAGCCACTCACAGTCACTCACATTCACTCACAGTCACTCACAGTTATTCACTGTCACTCACAGTCACACACACATCCAGCAACAGCCAGCCACAGCCAGTCACAGTCACTCACAGTCACTCACAGTAAGTCACAGTCACTCACAGTCACCTACATGCATGGAAAGTCACTCCCAGTCACTCCCAGTGACTCACCGTCATTCACAACTCAGTCACTCACAGTCACTCACAGTCACTCACATTCACTCACAGTCACTCACAGTCACTCAGAGTCACTCACAATCACTCAGAGTCACTCACAGTCACTCACCTTCACTCACAGTCACTCACAGTTACTCACTGTCACTCACAGTCACAAACACAGCCAGACACAGCCACTCACAGTCACTCAGAGTCACTCACAGTAAGTCACAGTCACTCACAGTCACCTACAGGCATGGAAAGTCACTCGCAGTCACCCCCAGTGACTCAACGTCAGTCACAACCACTCGCAGTCACTCGCAGTCACTCGCAGTCACTCGCAGTCACTCACAGTCACTCTCAGTCACTCACAGTCCTTCACATTCACTCACATTCACTCACAGTCACTCACAGTCTCCAACAGTCACTCACAGTCACTCACAATCACTCACATTCACTCGCAGTCACTCACGCTCACTCACAATCACTCACAGTCACTCTCAGTCACTCACATCCACTCACAGTCACTCATTCACTCCCGGTCACTCCCAGTCACTCCCAGTCACTCACAGTCCCTCTCCGTCCCTCACAGTCACTCCAGTCACTCACATCCACTCACAGCGACTCCCAGTCAGTCTGTCACTCCCAGTCACTCGGAGTCACTCCCAGTCACTCACCGTCACTCACAGCCACTCGCAGTCACTCCCAGTCACGCCCAGTCACTCCCAGTCACTCCCAGTCACTCACAGTCACTCCCAGTCACTCACAGTCACTCTCAGTCACTCATAGTCAATCACAGTCACTCACATTCACTCACATTCACTCACAATCACTCACATTCACTCACAGTCACTCACATTCACTCACATTCACTCACAGTCACTCGCAATCACTCACATTCACTCACAGTCACTCACAGTTACACAGAATCACTCACAGTCACTCACATTCATTCACATTCATTCACAGTCATTCACAGTCACTCCAGTCACTCACATTCACTCACATCCACTATCACAGTCACTCACAGCCACTCAGTCACTCTCAATCACTCACTGCAACTCAGTCACTCACAGTCACTCACAGTCACTCACAGTCACTCACAGTCACTCACAGTCACTCACAGTCACTCACATTCACTCACAGTCACCACTCACAGTCACTCACAGTCACTCACATCCACTCACAACCACTCCCAGTCACTCAGTTACTCCCAGTCACTCCCAGTCACTCCCACTCACTCACCATCACTCACTACCACTCACAGTCATTCCCAGTCACTGCCAGTCACTGACATGCACTCACAGTCACTCACAGTCTCTCACAGCCACTAACAGCCACTCACAGTCACTCACAGTCACCAACAGTCACTCAGAGTCACTCACAGTCACTCACAGTCATTCACCATCACTCACAGTCACTCGCAGCCACTGACTGCAACTCACTCACTCATAGTCCGTCACATTCACTCACATTCACTCACAGTCACTAACAGTGACTCACAGTCATTCTCAGTCACCCAGATTCACTCACAGTTACTCACATTCACTTAGTCATTCGCAGCGACCCACAGTCACTGACATTCACTCACAGTCACTCACAGTCATTCACCGTCACTCACAGTCACTCACAGTAATTTGCAGTGACTCACACTCACTCACCACCCCCACTCACCACCACCTCTACCACCCACCTATCTAACACCACCCCCACCCCCACTCACCACCACCTCTACCACCAACCTATCTAACACCACCCCCACCCCCACTCACCACCACCTCTATCACCCACCCATCTACCACCACCGCCACCCCCACATACACTCACCACCACCTCTATCACACACCCATCTACCACCACCCCCACCCCCACATACACTCACCACCACCTCTATCACCCACCCATCTACCACCATCCCCACATACACTCACCACCACCTCTACCACACACCCATCTACCACCACCCCCACCCCCACATACACTCACCACCACCTCTATCACACACCCATCTACCACCACCCCCACATACACATACACTCATCATCATCATGCTGTCGGTCGCGATGTGACAAAGACTGCTTTCATTACTTGACTGCCGCTCTCCCATTTCATGAAACCTGCCTGCAAAAGTGTTGAAATGCTGCTGGCTTTTGAAAGTTACCAGCCGCACTCTCTCGGGGAGCAAATATAGGTTTCACACCGGCAAGAACATGTCCAGACAGTGGCTGGTCGGGAGATGTTTGGAGTTCCATACATCAACCGCCCTTGATGCTACCACTGTGACATGGTTTTCTGTTCAGGGTTTGCTCCCTTACCCTTCGGTTCTGTCAAGAACCTGTACCACAAGGCAGTGGTTTACAACTCTGCAGGGCAGGGGCGTCAAACTGCCTGAGGTATTGCAATACCTGCATACACTGTCACATACACTCACCACCACCTCTATCACCCACCCATCTACCACCACACACAACCACTCCACCACTTCGATGCAACCACTTCCACCCTACTGTGCCCACACCGGGCCCCCCACCCGCCCCCCCACACGGCCCCCACACAACCCCCATCCGGCCCACACCCGTCCACACCCGGCCTCTCTTGCTTGTTGCTGCTTGTTGCTGCTTGTTGCTGCTTGTTGCTACTTGTTATTGCTTGTTGCTGCTTGTTGCTGCTTGTTGCTACTTGTTGCTGCTTGTTGCTGCTTGTTGCTGCTTGTTGCTGCTTGTTGCTGCTTGTTGCTGCTTGTTGCTGCTTGTTGCTGCTTGTTGCTGCTTGTTGCTGCTTGTTGCTGTTTGATGCTGCTTGTTGCTGCTTGTTGCTACATGTTGCCTCTTGGTGCTGCTTGTTGCTGTTTGTTGCTGCTTGTTCCTGCTTGTTGATGCTTGTTGCTACTTGTTGCTGCGTGTTGCCTCTTGTTGCTGATTGATGCTGCTTGTTGCTGCTTGTTGCTGCTTGTTGCTGCTTGTTGCTACTTGTTGCTGCGTGTTGCCTCTTGTTGCTGCTTGATGCTGCTTGTTGCTGCCTGTTGCTACATGTTGCCTCTTGTTGCTGCGTGTTGCTGCTTGTTGCTGCGTGTTGCTGCTTGTTGCTGCTTGTTGCTGCTTGTTGCTACTTGTTGCTGCGTGTTGCCTCTTGTTGCTGGTTGATGCTGCTTGTTGCTGCTTGTTGCCTCTTGTTGCTGATTGTTGCTACATGTTGCCTCTTGTTGCTGCTCGTTGCTGCTTGTTCCCCCTTGTTCCTCCTTGTTCCTGCTTGTTCCGCTTGTTCCGGCTTGTTCCGGCTTGTTCCTACCCTGGTCGGTGCGACTCCAGTGCCCCACGTCCGACTGTCGGCCACAATGAGTGTGCCGACTGTCTGCTCTGTTAGTGTTACAGTTAGTCCAGCCGACAGCCTGCTTGGTGAAGCTTCATGCCGCGTACATGTACAGTTTACACGCGTCAGCTCCAATAATTGACACCAGTCTAATTTGATAAAACTCCATAACACACTCCATGTGAGCAGAATGGCCAGCCCGTTAAGACAAGGTACTCAGCCCCAGCTCCAGCCTCGTCTTGTCCAATCAGCCCAACCAGTGGGCCACACCTGGTTCATCAAAGGATGTGGTAAGGGCTGGCCTGTCTGTGGGAAAGTGCATATAAAAGACCGCTTACTGCTTATTGGAAAGAGTAGCCTATGTGGTGGTAGCGTGTTTCCTCCAAAGAAATGTGTCAGAATGACCATATGTTTCACATTCAATAGACGATGATAAAAGTCAATGTGCTCTAGAGGCGTCAATAAATAAAACAAACTTTTTTGTCCAATCAGCCCAGGAGCAGTATGCGTATTGGCCGAATCGGTAGAGCGTGGGACTCGCATGTGGGAGATCGGGAGTTCGGTTCCTGGTCGAGTCAATCCAATGACTTATAAAATTTATACTTGTGTCCTCCTCACCAGGCGCTCGGCATTAATACTAATAGGATAGGGCAAGGACTGGTTGGCTCAGTGTCAGGATAATGTGACTGAGTTGGATAGTGAATCATGGTACCAGCGGCCTGATTTCCCAGTGGGGCAGCACTATAAAGTCGCCATACGTTCACACTATCACAAGTCGGTACCCATCCTGATATGACCTTAGATGTTGCTAGGATGTAAAACATCAACAACCAACCACACAGCAGGCGGCCATGAGGTGGGGTGGCTTTATTAGTTCACTGGTTTCCCGCTATGCACGTGAAGAGCGCGCGTGGAGCCGCGTTCCAACCAGTCACGTGGTGTCCTGGATAGTGAAGTCGGCCGCTGTGACGCCCGTTTCAATGTGAATTAGATCAAACATAGATTAAGCCCTGGTAGCAAGGTTTAATCGGGGGAATTGTTCTCGCTTATTGTGTACCATGCAGTCTGATTGGCAGTGCCGTTAGATGGATGGATAGATGTTGGAGCTTTACGTCCGGGCAACATCCAAGGTCATATCAGGACAAGTACCGAATGTTGACAGTGTGCACTCAGTGCAACTTAATAGTGCTGCCCCACTGGGAAACCAGACCGTCAGCACCATGACCCAATATCTCACACATTCCCATTATCCTGACATTTAGCCAACCAGTCTTTCTCCCATCCCGTTAGTGCCCCGCGCTAAGCGAGGAAGCGATAAGTATAATTTTGTAAGTCATTGGTTTGAATCGACCAGGGTTTGAACCAGTTGGTCGGTGGCCATTTAGTCACCAGGTGGTCCAACTTCCGGTAGTGACACTGAGTGGCGCAGTATGTCGATGTGTGACGTCACTGTTTTCTGTGCACCTCACAGGTCACGTGACCCAGTCATGCGTCACGTTTGGAAGGTCAGGTTCCTATGGATACGCGTCGCCCCACCGCTCCCGTGATAAGTCTGTTGATCACGTGATCAACAATAACCAATCAGCATGCCATTTTCATTAGTGTGCGCTCTCCCCAACAGGGTGAGACAATTCATCGTGTATACCTACCAACCGACTCTAACCATCCCTTCTCCCCTCCCTCTCCCACCCCTCCATCCGTAAGCCTGCCTCCCTCGTGCTTCCAACCTCCCTCCAGCCTCCCTGCAACCTCCCTGCCTCCCTCGTGCTTCCAACCTCCCTCCAGCCTCCCTGCAACCTCCCTGCCTCCCTTCAGCCCTCCCGCCTCTCTCCTGGCTTCCCCCTCCTCCTCCCTCTTCCCCCTCCCCCCACATCCGCCAGCCTCCCAGTGCCCAGTCGGCAGTGTGTGTAGGGGAGGCGCTATGAACAAATGTCTCCGCACTTCCGGTTGTATTACTCCACTTCCGGTTACACAGCACAACGCTAGGTGGTGCCCGACATGGTTGAGTGACGCCGGAATACCAGGCGGGGGTGGGGCGGGGCACCCCGGAGCACCTGTTGTGATGGCAACACTTTCCTAATGCCGTCCTGATATGACCTTAGATGTTGCCAGGACGAAAAACTCCAACAATCAATCAACCTTTCCAAATGAGTAACAGAAACACCACCTCAAATGATTGGTTCCCCGACTGCTTACACGAATGCTATCCACATCTACGTAACTTGCTATCCGGACCATACTTCGTCCACACCTCTCTATCTCCTCTGCGCTGGCCTTGCTCCTCCTTGATAATGTCTGAAAAGAGTTCCAGGAACCAACCAGTATTTCACTTTCTACTCTTACTCTGTCCATCTCTTTGGCTTGCTGACTGGTCACCAGAGAGCAAGTAGACACGGTCTTTGACTCAACTCTCCTCATTTGTCTTTCCTATACTCTACCCTTCTTTTTTTCTCCCGGGCTTACTACTCCCCTGATCAAGGGAGTTGTTTGCTTGGGTGGGGCCCTTTACCTTATCGTTTCTCTCACTTTGTTCTTGTTGCCGGAACTGCTGGACCCACCTTTACCTGCCCCTTCCTCCTGAACCCTTGCTGCTGTTGACTGGAGACAAGTGTTCTGCTACCGCCGGACTGGAGTGATTTGGGGCCGCCCCGACGATTCATCATTTTGATTGTTATAAGACGTCTCCAGCTCCTACAACCATCAAACCAGAAGATTAATCTTCAACCAAAGATTGGACCGATTTATCCAGGTTGGAGAGCTTACCTCGTTCGGGGTATGGTGGTAAATGTACCTAATTCGAGTACCGGTTCCATTTCCAAGGTCGAATTTCATATAAGATTAAGGTGCAGGTTCACAAATATGGTTGTGGAACACTGAGTTTTGGGAAGTTTTCATATTGGAATACATCACTAGAAAGCAAAAAATTATATCGAATTTCCTGAATATTCGTAGGACATTTAGTTGGGACCGAATTGAGTACATTAACAGTGAATATTAGGAAATAATTCAGGAGTTACAACACATGTCTACAGGACAAAACTGCCCATGACAGTACTGTGTTGGTATAGCCATCAATCTCAAACAATAGAGGAACCTCCAGCCAACCATGGGGGTATATGCTGGTCTGTGGCCCACTCATATACTTCCACATGCCACTGGGGGAAGTCCTGTGGGGACTGTTGTGCATCATGTAGATATATTTTTTGCATCCCAATATATATATGCATAATAAATAATTCACTGTGATTATGCATCTGATGCATAATCACCACAACGATGGCTTGTCTTGCTGGTACAACATTAAGAAAAACCTACCTTAAATATTATTGTATTTGATTTATTTTATTGTTTTGACAGCATATATACATATATACACATATACATATACACACATATACATATATTAATAAACACTTTATCGCATTTAAAACGGTATGTATAGCCTCCCAGCTTCCCGGTTCCAAGCCTCCCTCCACCACATCCCAAATATTTGAATAGAAGTAAAATGTAATAAACAAAAGTAAAATAAATCAAATAAAAATGCCAACCACTCACCAAATATATGTTTATATATGGATACAGTACAACCCTGTTAAACCAAGCTCGGTTAAACCAAATGATCGATTAATCCAAACTTTTGTTGGCAGCCCGCAAAATACTACCATTTATCATATAAAAAAGTTGGTTGAACCAAAGTTGTTTAATCCAAATTATCAGTTAATCCAAACAGAATTTCACGCCCAGGCCACTTCCGTTACAGTTAAACCAAACTTGCATGTGGTTATAAGGTCACATGAGCTCCCACTGACTTTTTTGTATGATAAATGGTAGTATTTTGAAGGGACCCTAAAAATGTGTTATTATTATCGTCGTTATTATCATTATTATTATCATTGTTATTATCATTATTATTGTCATTATTATTACCATATTATTTTAATTATTATTGGCATTATTTTTAGATCTACATATACATGTATATACATATAATATATATATATAGATATAAATATACATATACACATACATATGTGTATACATATAAATATACATATACCTATGTGTATATACATATATAAATATTAGATATGCACCTATGTATATATATGTCTATATATACATGCATTCACATCTACATATATGTATACATATATACATATGGAGACCTATATATATGACTACATAATTATATATGCATATATATATATATATGTGAATACATACTGTATTTAGAGATGACTGCATCACATATTGTAAAGTGGTCCTCCATTTGTCACTGGTAAGTTAACCCATGTGTAGTCTGTTTCACTCTCAGACTTATTGCAAGGGGCCTAAGCTCTGACACTTTAACACTCAGATTTTAACCAAAAACTGCCAAGGAAAGCTTTCACACCTCAGGTTGCCAATGGTTCTCTGGGCTGCACCTCCACTGGCAGCTGAGCTCACTGAGTGTGAATGTGTCAGAGCTTATGTCCTTTGAATAGGTGTGAGAGTGGATTGGATTTGGTTTATAAGGGTCTGTGCCACACTGCACTGCACACACATATTTCTGAAGGCACACACTACACAACAGTCAACTTGCTACTTGCAAATGGATTACCATTGTGAAGGATCTGGCACAGTCATCCTTACATTTAGGAACACTGGTAAGTTATTCTTCACCTGATATTGCAATATTATTTATATATAATATATAATACATACATATGTATGTGTATATATGTATATATACATATAACTTTAAAAGTATGTATATGTATACATGTACATGTATAATCAAAAATAAATTAAATATAAATGGAATATTATTTAGGGTAATGGCAGTGTTTGGTTAAAATCTGAGTGTGAAAGTGTCAAGAGCTTAGGCCCCTTGCATTGTTGCAATAAGTCTGAGAGTGACACAGACTACATATGGAGTAACTTAGCAGTGACGAATGGAGGACCACTCTAAGATATGTGATGCAGTCATCTCTAAATACAATATTATTTATATGCATATATATAGAGTCATGTATGTATGTCTGCATATGTATTTATATAGATGTGTATGTATGTATGTATATGTATATATATATGTATATATATGTATATGTATGTTAATATATATGTATATGTATGCATGTGTATGCATATGTATGTATATATATATATGTGTATGTATAACATTTATAATAGGCATAGGGGGTTTGGGTTTCGGCGGGGAGAGGAGATGGCAGCCTATCGGCGCCGGGAATCCTGGCTTCCCGGCACCAGGGTTCCCGGCCTCCCGGCGCGGAGACTCCCGGCACTAGACCTCAATTCAGATAATATAAATATAAATAAAATGTGATAACCAACAATAAAATAAATGAAATAGACATGCAATAATATAATGGGTAAGCTTTTATTAATGTTGTTGTACCAGCAAGAAATGCCATATTCATGGGCATTATGCATCAGATAATGTTATGTGTATGTATGTATATGTATGTATGTATATGTATGTATATGTATGTATATATATGTATGTATATGTATATTAATTCATTCAATTCTTTATTTCAGACTCATGACTATGGTAGTTACATAATTTGGTCCATAGTAGCTAGGTATACAAATGGATGTGAATAGGATATAGGTAATAGTATGTATGTATATGTATATGTATGCATATGTATGTATACGTATGCATATGTAAGTATATGTATGTTTATCTATGCATATGTATGCATATGTATGTGTGTATGTACATGTATGTACATATATGTATATGTATGTGTATGTATGTATATGAATGTATATGAATGTATATGTATATATATGTATGTATAGGTAGGTATAGGTATATGCATAGCATTTATAATACGCATACAGGGTTCGGGGTGGGAGGAGACAGCCGCCTATCGGCGCAAGGAATCCCGGCTTCCCGGCGCCAGGGTTCCTGGCCTCCCGGCGCCGAGACTCCCGGCACCAGCCCTCAATTCTAATAATATAAATATAAATAAAATGTGATAACCAACAATAAAATAAATGCAATAATATACAAGGTAAGTTGAATGTTAATGTTGCTATACCAGCAAGAATTGCCATATTCGTGGGGATTATGCATCAGATGCATAATTATTTATTAGCAGAGCTTACTGGCCTCCCGTCCCCAGGACTTCTGGCACCGGCCTTCCCTTAAATAATATGAATAGAAATAAAAAGTGATAACCAACAATAAAATAAATCAAATACAATAATATTTAAGGTAGGTTTTTCTTAATGTTGTACCAGCAAGACAAGCCATATTTTTGGTGATTATGCATGACAGTGAATTATTTCTTATGCATATATATATATTGGTATGCAAAACATATATCTAAATGATGTACAACAGTCCCCACAGGACCTCCCCCACTGGGAAGTGGAAGTATATGAGTGGGCCACAGACCAGCATATACCCCATTGTTGACTGGAGGTTCCTCTATTGTTTGGGATTAATGGCTATACCAACACAGTACTGTTATGGGCAGTTTTGTCCTGTAGACATGTGTTGTAACTCCTGAATTATTTCCTAATATTCACTGTTAATTTACTCAATCCGGTCCCAACTAAATGTCCTACGAATATTCAGGAAATTCGATATAATTTTTTGCTTTCTAGTGATGTATTCCAATATGAAAACTTCCCAAAACTCAGTGTGCCATAACCATATTTTTGAACCTCCTAGCTAATCCTGTATAAAATTCGACCTTGTAAATTGATCCGGGGTTCGAATGAAGTATTTAAC
>CM059195.1:795484-815211 GCA_030323885.1 Branchipolynoe longqiensis
GACCATGATGATGCTTACATTGTAGAAGGCTACATGACCATGATGATGCTTACATTGTAGAAGGCTACATGACCATGATGATGCTTACATTGTAGAAGGTTACATGACCATGATGATGCTTACATTGTAGAAGGCTACATGACCATGATGATGCTTACATGTTAACAGATTGTATGTCCATGATGATGCTTACCTTGTAGAAGGTTACATGACAATGATGATGCTTACCTTGTAGAAGGTTACATGACCATGATGATGCTTACATTGTAGAAGGCTACATGACCATGATGATGCTTACATTGTAGAAGGTTACATGACCGTGATGATGCTTACATTGTAGAAGGCTACATGACCATGATGATGCTTACATTGTAGAAGAATACATGACCATGATGATGCTTACCTTGTAGAAGGTTACATGACCATGATGATGCTTACCTTGTAGAAGGTTACATGACCATGATGATGCTTACATTGTAGAAGGTTACATGACCGTGATGATGCTTACATTGTAGAAGGTACATGACATGATGATGCTTACATGTAGAGGTACATGACCATGATGATGCTTACATTGTAGAAGGTTACATGACCATGATGATGCTTACATTGTAGAAGGCTACATGACCATGATGATGCTTACATTGTAGAAGGCTACATGACCTGATGATGCTTACATTGTAGACAATTACATGACCTTGATGATGCTTACATTGTAGAAGGCTACATGACCTGATACACAAAAAACCTGATGACTACATTGTAGAAGTACATACCTGATGATTCTTACATTGTAGAAGGCTACATGACCATGATGATGCTTACCTTGTAGAAGGCTACATGACCATGATGATGCTTACATTGTAGAAGGTTACATGACCGTGATGATTCTTACATTGTAGAAGGCTACATGACCATGATGATGCTTACCTTGTAGAAGGTTACATGACCATGATGATGCTTACATTGTAGAAGGTTACATGACCATGATGATGCTTACCTTGTAGAAGGTTACATGACCATGATGATGCTTACATTGTAGAAGGTTACATGACCTGATGATGCTTACATTGTAGAAGGTTACATGACCTGATGATGCATACCTTGTAGAAGGTTACATGACCGTGATGATTCTTACATTGTAGAAGGCTACATGACCATGATGATGCTTACCTTGTAGAAGGTTACATGACCATGATGATGCTTACATTGTAGAAGGTTACATGACCGTGATGATTCTTACATTGTAGAAGGCTACATGACCATGATGATGCATACCTTGTAGAAGGTTACATGACCTGATGATGCTTACATTGTAGAAGGTTACATGACCTTGATGATGCTTACCTTGTAGAAGGTTACATGACCATGATGATGCTTACCTTGTAGAAGGTTACATGACCTGATGATGCTTACATTGTAGAAGGTTACATGACCGTGATGATGCTTACCTTGTAGAAGGTTACATGACCATGATGATGCTTACATTGTAGAAGGCTACATGACCATGATGATGCTTACCTTGTAGAAGGTTACATGACCATGATGATGCTTACATTGTAGAAGGTTACATGACCGTGATGATTCTTACATTGTAGAAGGCTACATGACCATGATGATGTGTGATGCTTACCTTGTAGAAGGTTACATGACCTGATGATGCTTACATTGTAGAAGGCTACATGACCGTGATGATTCTTACATTGTAGAAGGTTACATGACCATGATGATGCTTACCTTGTAGAAGGCTACATGACCATGATGATGCTTACCTTGTAGAAGGCTACATGACCATGATGATGCTTACCTTGTAGAAGGTTACATGACCTGATGATGCTTACATTGTAGAAGGCTACATGACCATGATGATGCTTACCTTGTAGAAGGTTACATGACCATGATGATGCTTACCTTGTAGAAGGTTACATGACCATGATGATTCTTACATTGTAGAAGGCTACATGACCGTGATGATGCTTACATTGTAGAAGGTTACATGACCTGATGATGCTTACATTGTAGACAATTACATGACCATGATGATGCTTACCTTGTAGAAGGTTACATGACCATGATGATGCTTACATTGTAACAGGTTACATGACCATGATGATGCTTTCATTTTCGAAGAGGATTCCACTCATGGAAATGATGATGCTTACCCTATAGAACTTAGAAGGCTACATGACCATGACGATGCTTACCTTGTAGAAGGCTACATGACCATGATGATGCTTACATGTTACCAGATTGCATGTCCATGATGATGCTTACCTTGTAGAAGATGATTCCATTCATGGCAATGATGATTCTTACCTTGTAGAAGGCTACATGACCATGGCGATGCTTACCTTGTAGCAGACTACATAGCCATGATTATGCTTCCCATGTAGAATGACACATGACCATGATGATGCTTACATTGTACCAGACTAAATGACCATGACGATGCTTACCTTGTAACAGACTACATGACCATGACGATGCTTACTTTGTAGAAGAAGATTCCACTCATGGCCATGATGATGAACAGTGGCCGGAAGAGTGTGTAGAATAGCGTTTTGCTCATGGGTTCGAACTCTTTGCTCTTGAAGTCCTTCTTTTGTCGTGTCGCCATTCCGACGTTGGAGATGATTTTCGCTGTTCCTTTAAACGTGCGGGCTCCACTCGATGGCATTCGCTTTGGGCCTTCGGATTCTGTGAATTTATTTTGTAGTGTTTTATTGATTGGTTGATGGTTTAACTCTGTACTAGCAGCAAGGATCATATTATTAAATTTGTTAGAAACCTAGCATTTAACAATTGAAACTTTGATATAAATGGAGCCTCCATTTTTCGCATCTAAATATTATTTTTAATTCTTTAAAAGTGGCCAATGGAAACTATCGGGACTTGAAATTTGGAACTTCACCAATTATGGCAAACAGACATATATCTAATAGATATATCATTATATATATAGAAAATAATAACATATAGTAAAAGATTTGTATAATATACTATGCAAATATAAACAAAGAACTATCTTGGCTACTTCCAATCCACACTCATATAATTATATCTACAACCAATAACACACTACTATATATATATATATATACATATATATATATATATATGTGTGCTCTATAATCGATTATGGGAATATCAACAAGGACACTAGCTATCTTCAGTTCCCTATAGTGTAGTATACTCACTAGATCCTATCTAACTGGCCCTGTGTAGTTACAGTATTGGCCACACTGGCGCCACCCATGACGGGCTCAAAGCACTGTATTCCAGCTGTTTCTGGTCATTAAGACGTTTGGGTGGTCAAATGTTAATGTCATTGGTCATACATCAATTTACAAAGCCTCTCTGGTTCCATTTCTACTGAGATGTAAAAGTGTATTAAAGTATTATTATAACTGGCCGATGGCTTTGAGTTTTTGCATATATATATATATATCTTTTTGGTAGTTAGTTAACAATAAAGACACCTACAAAACAAACATTTACCGATCCTAATTAAATCCCTAAACAATATCACACATGGATAACTCCAGCACGACTAAACCACAAAGATGACGTCACACCTGACCCATCCTCGGAGCCCACTTCCGGTTTCCTCACTTCCTTCTCCTCCAGAATCATGATCCGTTTCCGGTGCATCACAGTGGCCGCCACTTCATCCATCTTGGGTTATGTTCAGGTTCCGCAAACCTCAGCGCAACTTCTCGATTTTTCTTTTAATTAAATGTAATGAAATGTTCTCAGTGCAACTTCTCGACTTTTCTTTTATTTAAAGGTTAATAAAATGTTGGGGTTTTTCCGCCCCCTACCAATTCGCTGCGTGGCGCAAGCTTTGGTCGCCCTGTTTTTGTCCACCAATTCTCTGCAAACTTTGGTCGCTCTGAGGGGAGAGTGAAGGGGTTCCGACTACCACCCGACAGGTGGCGCCACCAGAGTGTCCTATCACACTTTTTTTCCCGCTTTGTATTCAAATCGCAGTAACGGCAGTATCTATGGCCCGTTTGCAGTAAAGGCAGGTGCAGTAAGCCTAGTAAATGCAGTGAGTGTAGTAAATGCAGTAGATGACGAAAATACAGTAAATGTGGAAGATGCAGTAAGTGTAGTTAAATGCAAAAAAAAGCTAGTAAGAGCAATACATGTAGTCAAGTCTGTAAATGCAGTAAATGCGATATACGCAGTATGTGCAGTAGATGCAGTAATTGGAGCACGCACAGCAAATGTAGTAAGTTAAGTAAGTGTAGTAAATGCAGTAAAAGCAGTAAGAGCAATAAATATAATCAAGTCAGTAAATGCAGTAAGTGTGATAATCGCAATATATGCAGTAGATGCAGTAATTGGGGTAGGCACAGCAAAGATAGTTCAGTAAGTGCAGTAAGTATAGTAAATACAGTAAAAGCAGTAAGAGCAATAAATATAATCAAGTCAGTAAATGTTTCAATCGTAATATGTGCAGTCGATGCAGTAATTGGGGTAAGCACAGTAAAGATAGTAAGTGCAGTAAGTGCAGTAGGCAAAGTAACTGTAGTAAATGTAGTAAAAAGCAAAAGGAGCAATAAATGCAATTGAGTCAGTAAATGCAGTACATGCAATAAGCGCAGTATGTGCAGTAGATGCAGTAATTGGGGTAAGCACAGTAAGTGCAGGAAGCACAGTAAGTGTAGTAAATATAGTAAAAACAGTAATAGCAATAAATGTAATCAAGTCAGTAAATGCAGTAAACGCAGTAGATTCACTAATTGGAGTAAGCACAGTAAATGTAGTAAAGCACAGTAAGTGTAGTAAGCACAGTCAGTGTAGTAAGTTCCCAGCAAGTGTAGCAAACGCAATCAATGCAGTAAATGCAGTAAATGCAGTAAGAGCAAGAACAGCAGTAAATGCAGTGAGCGAAGTGAGAGTTTGCAAAGTGTCACGAGCACACGATCTCTGCGTCAACGAATCCAAGATGGCCGACTCCCCGTCTTCACACGTCTCTAAGCAAACTCGTGATCAAAGTCTCCACAGAAATATCTGCTTGAAAATCCAATGAACGTCAGCCATTCATGAAGGTCGCTGGTGACACAGACACTAGGAGAGCACGGAGAGAAACGGAGAGACACGGGGGACACGGAGAGACACGGGGGGGACACGGAGAGACACGGAGAGACACGGAGAGACACGGATAGACACGGGGGACACGGAGAGTCACAAAGAGACACGAAGAGACACGGAGAGACACGGAGAGACACGGAGAGTCATGGAGAGTCACGGAGACACGGGGGTACACGGAGAGTCACAAAGAGACACCGAGAGACACCGAGAGACATCGAGAGACACCAAGAGACACCGAGAGACACCGAGAGTCACGAAGAGTCACGGAGAGTCACGGAGACACGGGGGGACACTGAGAGTCACGGAGAGACACGGAGAGGCACGGAGAGACACGGAGAGACACGGAGACATGGGGGGGACACGGAGAGTCACAAAGAGACACGAGAGATGGAGACACGGAGACACGGGGGCATGCAGACACAGGGGACACGGAGAGACACGGAGAGACACGGGGGGATGCGGAGAGACATGGAGAGACACAGAGAGACACGGAGGGATGCGGAGAGTCACGGAGAGACATGGAGAGACACCGAGAGACACAGAGACATGGGGGGCATGAGACACGGGGGACACGGAGAGAGACTGAGAGACAGGGAGAGATACTGAGAGGAATGGAGAAACACAGAGAGACACGGAGAGACGAGGTGACACGAGAAGACACAAGGAGAGACGAGGAGACACGAGGAGACACGAGGAGACACGAGGAGACACGAGGAGACACGAGGAGACACGGCAACTGGCTCAGAACAAGGCCACAGTGGCCTCCAAGGGAGCTGGTGCTCGAAATCTGTTACTCAGTGAGCTGGTATTTTGGCGAGCTGGTATTGGCGACCTGATGTTAATGAGCTGGTGCTTGCGAGCTGGTACTTTGTGAGTCGATACTCCACAGCTGGTGTTCAGTGCGACCTGGTACTTTGTGAGTTGGTACTTTGTGAGTTGGTACTTTGTGAGTTGGTACTTTGTGAGTTGGTACTCCACAGCTGGTATTCAGTGCGAGCTGGTACTTTGTGAGTTGGTACTTTGTGAGTTGGTACGTTGTGAGTTGGTACTTTGTGAGTTGGTACTTTGCGAGCTGGTACTTTGTGAGGCGTACTCCACAGCTGGTATTCAGTGCGAGCTGGTGCTTGCGAGTTGGTACTTTGTGAGTTGGTACTCCACAGCTGGTATTCAGTGCGAGCTGGTACTTTGTGAGTTGGTACTTTGTGAGTTGGTACTCCACAGCTGGTATTCAGTGACCTGATACACGACAAACTGGTAGCTGAAAGTCAGTTAGCTGGTTGTCAGTGAGCTGGTGCTTTTGAGCTGGTACTCAGTTATCTGGTACTCAGTGACCTGATACACGACCAACTGGTACCTCAAACTTAGCTGGTTCTCAGTGAGCTGGTGTTTTTGAGCTGGTACTCAGTGAGCTGCCACTCGTTTTTTAGCATGTAAATTGCTGAGCTGGTACTCAATTAGCTGGTACTCGGCAAGCAGGTAATCGGCGAGATGACACTCGGTGAGCTGGTACTCAGTGAGCTGGTACTATGTTAGCTGGTACTCGGCACGCTGGTACTTGATGAGCTGGTATTCAGCAGTAATCGCGAGCTGGTGCTTGGTGATCTGGTACTCGGTTAGCTAGTACTCAGTGTGCTAGTACTCGGTTAGCTGGTGCTGGTGAGCTGGTGCTGGTGAGCTGGTTCCTAAGCTGTTCGCCTTACGCTGGTTTGCAGACTAATCCGGGCCCCGCTGAACACTAGCTCAGGTAAGACGCAGCGCGGGGGGGGGGGGGGGGGGGGGGGGGGGGGAGGGAGGAGATGGGTGGAGGGAGGGTAGGGGGTTAGAAGGGAGGGTGGGAGGGGAATGAAAGGGGTGGGAGGGGTGGAGGGAGGGGGGGTGTAGATGGGAGGGGAGCTATAGGAGGGGAGAGGAGGGAAGGGGAAGGGAGAGTGGGGGTGGGGGGATGCGGAAGGGAGGGAGGGGGTAGAAGGGAGGGGGAGGGAGGGAGGGGAGCTATAGGGAGGGGAGAGGGAGGAATGGGAAGGAAGAGTGGGGAGGGGAGGGGAGGGGAGGGGTGCGGAAGGGAGGGGGGGGGGTGTGAAGGGAGGGAGGGAAGGGTGGTGTGGGGAGGGGAGGGAACGATGGGGAGAGGAGGGGGTGATAGCGGATAGGAGGGCATTTGGAGGGGAGTCGACGAGTGGTGGTGAGCATGTGAGGGTGGAAGGGAAAGAAGAGGGGAGGGAGGTAGGGAGGGGTAGGGGGGGAAGGGGGAGAGGGAAGGCAGGAGTGGAGGAGGAGGGGTGAAGAGATGGAGAAAGGAGAAGGAGGGGAAGGGGAGGTGGATGGGCTACATTGGGTGGGAGGGGGGGGGGGGGGGGGGGGGGGGGGGGGGGGGGGGGGCTAGGGTTGCAGGGGGGAGGGGGTGTTCAGGAAGGGTTGCAGGCACCCAAAGGTTGGGGAGGGTGCCGGGGGTAGAGGATATGTGGTGAACAGAGGGGGAGGCCGATGGGGGGGTGGGGGGGAGGAGGGAGGTGGGGGGAGGGGGGAGGGGGTAGTACATGAGTGGGTTGTGAAGCGACTGAGCGGATAGGGGGGGAAGGGGGGGGGGGGGGGGGGGGGTAGTAGAGGAGTGGGGTGTGAAGGGACCAGATGGTTCGCGTAAGACCAGCTTGAAACAGGGTGACATTCGATATGTGTATACACACACATATACAGGTGAACCTAGATCCAACGGACTAATAGGGGGGGAGCAGTTGTCCGTTAAAGGCGTTTGTCCGTTGCAGCGAAGAAATTTTCTGGAGGGTATGAAAATAAACACAAAATACAGAACTAAGGTTCATAAAAAGTGCTACCCACGATCACTTAGTAAACAATGTAAATAGAGGCTGGGGTTCAGAAGACTGGGGTTCAGGAGGCTGGGGTTCAGAATGCTGGGGTTCAAGAACCTTGCGTTTAAAAAATGTGTCAAGTTTCAACTGCTTGCCTCGCTTAAAGTGCGCAAATGTTCAGATATTCACTCTAGCGGATTGTGTCCGTTGGATCCGGAATCCGTTGCATTGGTGTCCGTTCGATCGAGGTTCATCTGTATATACAAATCTATATATATATATATTACCAAATGAGTTTCAATTAATTGATATGATATATCCACATCAAAATAGAAAATTAAACGGAATAGAATATATAATACAAAATGAAATAAAAACGTAATCTAATGAATAAATTAATAATAGTCCATTGACAAGAAGTCCTTATAAACACATCAACACTACTGGCTAGTCTGTTCCTAGCTGCTGATCTGTTCATGGCTGAAAATGTGGTCCAAACACACCTAATGTAAAAAAGATTTAAAAAAGATTATTAATAACGAAGTTCCTACTTAAGCGAGACCCCCCCCCCAACTTTAATGTTGTTGGAGTTTTAGATCCTGGAAAAATCTAAGGGCATATCTGGATTAGTATCGACTTGTGACAGTGTGCACTCATGGCGACTTTATAGTGCTTCCCCACTGGGAAAACAGGCCACCAGCACCACTCAGTCACATTATCCTAATGGTGCTGTCACACTATGACGTTTCGCCCCAACACGCATCGACGTGTTGCCTTTTTGGTCGAAACGTCGGGACGCATCGGGACACGTTAAGGGCGTGTTAACGGCGTGTCAGTACACGTCAGTACACGTCGGTACACGTTGAGTGATAGCAACATGTGTACCGACACGTCGGTACCCGTTGGCAGCCGTCGGCACGTGCTGATCGTTTTCTGCTTGCACAAAACTTTCGACGCGGACCGACGCGCTCCAACGGGTTGGAGCGCTCGTTACGGACGCGTTACCAACACGTTGACACCCGTGTTGGCGGAACGCCGGCGGAACGCTGGCAGATTGTTGATCAACGTCAGTACCGTTGGCATTTTTTTCGCCAAACTGCGACCGTTCCGTCGGCGCATCTGCAACGTCCCATCGACGGGTAGTGGGCGCGCCATTGGCGTTGCTCCAGCGTTTCTCGGCGCGTTGGACGTGTTGCCGGCGCGCCTGGATGCATTGGTTGCAGGTGTGGACACGCTGCCGGCGCGTCCTGACGTGTTGGTGGCGGGTATGTATGCGTTGACACGCTAGTAACACGATACCAACGCGCTGCCTACACGCCACCAACACGTAACAGGCATGCCACCAACACGCCACCAACACGCCACCAACACACTACCAAAACGCCAATGACACGCCACTAACACGCCAATAACACACCACCAACATGCCACTATCACGCTGCACCCCGTCAAACTTTCTCCCACAATGCCGAAAAGTTGGCCATGTCTCTAGTCCTAGCAAATGTCTTGCGCGTTGGCGGCGCGCTGGGGGAAACGTCGTAGTGTGACAGCACCATAACACTCAACTAACGAGTCCTTTATCTAACGACTCCTATTTATGCTGAGCACCAGCCTAGGAAGCGACAAGTGTCAATTTTATAAGTCATTTGTTTAACTCGACCGGGAACCGAACTCCCCATCTCCCGCACGCGAGGCTAGCGCTCTACCGATTAGGCCACCGCGCCCGGTCCAACTTTAATGTAGCAACCTAACATGTCATATCCATGACGTGTGCTGTATTCTTTTTATAACATTCGATGTATTTTGTTATCACTCTATTTAGTGTATAATATAAGTGTCATTAGAGCTGGAACAAAAACCAGTGCCTCGGCTTTGACAACAGAGGAATAACACCTTTTTTTTTAACACAAAAAAATAGGTGGATTCCAGTAGGCGAATGTCTTTATTGTGTCATACACATATGTACACGTCACAGTTATTGTACATACTGTCTCTATACACACAGTTCTTTTCTACCTTACCCCCATTCCAGTCACGTACACCCATCTATGTCCCAAAATGCATAGAAGAACTTACAGTTTCACCCTAGAAACCAATCGACACGACCTCACATTGTACACGCTGACTGAACTGTGGTGCAGCAAGATGGTGGCCACATGGTACATGCTGACTGAACTGTGGTGCAGCAAGATGGTGGCCACATGGTACATGCTGACTGAACTGTGGTGCAGCAAGATGGTGGCCACATGGTACATGCTGACTGAACTGTGGTGCAGCAAGATGGTGGCCACATTGTACATGCCGACTGAACTGTGGTGCAGCAAGATGGTGGTCACATTGTACATGCAGACTGAACTGTCGTGCAGCAAGATGGTGGCCACATGGTACATGCCGACTGAACTGTGGTGCAGCAAGATGGTGGCCACATGGTACATGCCGACTGAACTGTGGTGCAGCAAGATGGTGGCCACATGGTACATGCTGACTGAACTGTGTGCAGCAAGATGGTGGCCACATGGTACATGCTGACTGAACTGTGGTGCAGCAAGATGGTGGCCACATGGTACATGCTGACTGAACTGTGGTGCAGCAAGATGGTGGCCACATGGTACATGCTGACTGAACTGTGGTGCAGCAAGATGGTGGCCACATGGTACATGCAGACTGAACTGTGGTGCAGCAAGATGGTGGCCACATGGTACATGCTGACTGAACTGCGGTGCAGCAAGATGGTGGCCACATGGTACATGCTGACTGAACTGTGGTGCAGCAAGATGGTGGTCACATTGTACATGCTGACTGAACTGTGGTGCAGCAAGATGATGGTCACATTGTACATGCTGACTGAACTGTGGTGCAGCAAGATGATGGCCAGCTGGTACACGCTGACCGAACTGTGGTGCAGCAAGATGGCGGCCACATGGTACATGCTGACTGAACTGTGATGTAGCAAGATGGCAGCCACATGGTACACGCTGACTGAACTGTGGTGCAGCAAGATGGCGCCACATGGTACATGCTGACTGAACTCCAAAGGAGAGATGCACATCTGCTATCTCTTATGTTTATCAGAGCCAAGGATGAAAACTACATGGACCATACTACCAGAGTTACCAGGCAGGGGGATGCTACACTCCTCAAAGTTCCTAAACCACTCACAAATATACTGACAAGAGCCCCTATCTACAAAGGCAGCAAATTATGGAATGAACTCCCAGTCAGAATTAGACATGCACAAACACAACTAGAATTCAAGAACCTGGTAAGAATTCACCAAGCCAATCAGGCCCTTCTACAGGCCTAGTGATGAGGTCGCCATATTTAATTATCTATCTATTATAAGCACCTATGGCCACCCCACCCCCTCCCACCACCCCACGCGCTCCTTTACCTGCTGCCAACAAACCAAGTTATCCACCGTACAAATTATTTGCCCAGCAAATTCGGAAAATGTGTATCAGTCTGGTGGTGTTGCTACAGACCGGGGGCCCTATGGTACTGGGACGGCTCACTCCCTATCTCTCCCATGGTTTCGCAGCGCCACCTTGTGGTGGGTTTGATCAACCCAGCTGCTGGTTGGTGTTTCACATGTAAACACATACAATTATATTATACATGAGACGGGTAAGTATGAATACACATCAATATGAAATTGCTATGAACAAACACACATCATCATCAGCATCATCATCATCATCACACATCTTTCACATTCATATATACATTTATACATATAATATAGCATCTGTTTAACCAAGAGAACAGCCAGCACAGCAAGTGGTGGGTTTTATCATTTTGATTACACAGTTCGGGCTGAGTGAGCCGTCTTGGTAGGGTCTTTGTATAAACATAGACACTAATAAAGTCTATACTAGACTACTAAATGACTGAAACGTACAATCCTCCAAGCATTGTTTATCCCATCATTACTAACAACCTACTTACTCAAACTACTTCATGTAGTCAAAAAACACCCGAGGTATTCACCTTTTAAGCATAACCCTACAAGCTAACCACACTCTATCTAACAGAATAAACAAACCATTCTACTAACACTCCATCTCAAAATGTTAACTCCAACGACATGATAATTTTGCAACTCATAACATAGTAGGCATACAAACCTATGAAGGAAAACTATGCACCTAACCACTCAGTAATGTAAAGGTCTAATCAATACACGTGTATGTGTCTAAGTGTGTATGAATACAACATATAACTACTATTTTATGTGAATTGTCAAACTATACCATATGTAAGTCTTTCAATGTTTGATATTGTTATTTCAGCGGATTTGAGCTAGCTGCTGATGACAATATCAGACTACATATACATATATTGTAAATAACTGTATTGTCACATGGCTGGAAGACCAGTGCCACAGTGCTGACAAAAGACTATATTCAATGAATAAACTATATTTACAACAACAAAAACTGTGGTGCAGCAAGATGGCGGCCACATGGTACATGCTGACTGAACTGTGGTGCAGCAAGATGGTGGCCACATGGTACATGCTGACTGAACTGTGGTGCAGCAAGATGGTGGCCACATGGTACATGCTGACTGAACTCCTGTATAGCATGATGATGGCCACATGGTACATGCTGACTGAACTGCGGTGCAGCAAGATGGTGGCCACATGGTGCACGCTGACGGAACTGCGGTGCAGATTATCCCACACCACATTGTGTAAGCACTCTCCGACAACGGTCACCGAGTTGAGACAAGAACCGGCATTCCCAAACAAATTGTCGCCTAACGTGAGCCGGTTTTAGTGTTCTCCCCCAATTAGACTCCCCCTACCCCCTTCCCCCCCCCTTCCCCCATGACACCCCCTCCATTATGCCGCTTCATTTGACACTTGTCATGATGCGATGATATTATTGATTGTATTTACTTTCGGCCTTCGCATTGTCGTACGCAGGTTGCACAGGTAACTGGTGCTTCTGTATTGTTTAACTGTCTGAAATAGTGGTAAAGTTTTGCATCCAGGTTGTTGATAAGTTAGACTGGTTCCTTCTTGTCCTATTTTGTTTAACTCTCTAAGTATTGGAAACTGATTCATACAGGTAATACACATATATGACTGGTCCCTGGTTCTCCTATTTTGTTTAACTGTCTAAGTATAGGTAATGGTTGTATGCAGGTAGTACACAGGTTAGACTGGTCCCTGGTTCTGCTGCTTTGTTTAAATGTCTAAGTATTGCTCAAATTTATAAAGATAGTACACAAGTTAGACTGGTCCCGGTTCTCCGGTTTTGTTTAACTGTCTAAAGCCGTGTTCACATGGGAAAAGTTTACGCCGATTTATACAAGGCGGATAATATGAACCGAATTAGTGTCGCATTCACACAGGCAGTACTTGGGCCGGAAATTGATATCAGCGCATGAGCAGGTCCATACTAAACAGCGCCAGTTTCGGTTAGTCGACGTCGGCATGAGAGAGTGTGGGTTCGACCTAGATATATAGACTGAATCATATTGTTTTGGAAGGGTCAAAACTTCTGCTGGGCAGTGAAAACCTAAAAATAAATGATGAAAAAAATATATGTGCACCTCTAGCAGGTTCATCGACCAAATTATATTATATAGTGTGACGTGCTTAATCCGCCTCAAGTAAGTCGGTTGCGTTCACACGGGCGATATAAGTTGAATCATAGAATTCGGTTCATATAAACCACCTACTTAGGTGGTTTATAAAATCCAAATTATATGAGTCGATTCAGGTTTAAACCGCCTCAGCCACACGTTCACATGCCAAATGTGAGCCGAACTATACAAGTCGATTTTTATGATTCAAATTAACTGCCCTGTGTGAACACGGCTTAAGTGTTGGTAAGGGATGTATTCAGGTAGTAGACGAGTAAAGCCTTGTTCACACAGCACAACTTTAGGCCGAACTAGAGGAGGCGAACTAGAGGAGGCGAACTAGTGTCGTGTCCACACCGGAGCGGTTTAAGGCGGAAGTGGATATCTGTGCATGAGCAAGTACAGACTAACCAGCGCCAGTTTGGGTTCGTCGACGTCGCACAAGAGAGAGTGGGTTCGACCTAGATATGCATAGACTGAGTCGTATTGTTTTGGAACGGTCAAAACTTCTGCTTGGCAGTGAAACCCTAAAAATAAATGATGAAAAATATATATGTGCACCTCTAGCCGGTTCATAGACCAAATTATATTATATAGTGTGACGTGCTTAATCCGCCTCAAGTAAACCGCTACTGTCCACACAAGCAAGGTGGGCCGACTTAAGCTAGTTTGCTTCATCTATACTACCTCGAGAGGTGGTTTACTTGAAGCGAACTTGGTGATTCGGCTCATGCCTAAGTCGCCCTAAAATCATGTCCACACGACCAGTTTGAGGCGAACTATAGGAGGCGAACTAGTTAAGCCGACGTAACTCGCCAGTGTGAATGGGCCTTTAGACTTGTCCCTTGTCCTCCTATTTTGTTTAACCATCTAAGTATTGATAAAGGTTGTATGCAGATAGTGCACAGGTTAATCTGGTCCATGGTTTTCCTGTGTTGTGTAACTGTCTAACTATTGTAAAGGGATGTATGCAGGTAGTCCACAACTTAGACTGGTCGCTGGTTCTTCTGCTTTGAATGTAAGTATTGTATCCAGATTGCACACAATCTACATTCTCCTGTTTTCTGCAATTTTATTCAATACATTGAATGAACAATCTTGTAGAGATATTCTGTTGCTGTGTCTGACCGCCGTGCTTCTCGTGTCTTTCAAATAACAATGTTCACTGGAGTCTAATTTATCATTTTCACAGATCTGCTGTTGGCATATTGTTTGAGTCCATGGACCAAGTTGGCTGAGCTCGCTGATTTGTTAGCACAGCAGCCTCTTGTGCCACCTGTTGTGAACCGCGCCACCTGCCGGCATAGCTGCGCACCTCCCCCAGCCCCCCAGCCTCCCAGCCCCCACCCTGCCCCCAGCCACCCACCCCCGGCTCCTCTCCCCGCACAGAGCCCTTCCTCTGTCCATCAAGTAGGTGAACAATCTACCAACCAGTTATTGCTCGATATGGACTTTGAGGCCAATACCAGTCTAGGCTGAGTATCGGTGAATGTCAGGAGCTCAAGCATCTTCAACCCACATAGAACAAGCACGACATACTACACAGTTCAGGTACTGTGAAAGGCCACGTACAGCCAGTTCCGCGTGGTCCATCTCTTGTCCGCAGCGCAGAAAGACAATGACAAGAAGAAACATATGTTTCCACGTCTAACTCTGAATCTCCACCCACCGCGTGGTGGTGAGGCTCAAGTTGGGACTACTACACTACAGGAACTATCAATTCTGATGAGTAGAAGTTAAAATTACAATGTATTTAAATATATATATAGGTTTTATCAGAATATGCAAGGAAGACCAATCTGTCCGCGATTGAAATTTCCCCTGCGTAGTCAACTAATGTACAACAACATAAAGCCCAAGTCACACCTACCCGTACAAGCCCCAGATTTTTAGCCGTGCAACCCCCGGACCACTTCATGCCGGATGAGCCCCAGACAACCCCCAGACTACCCGGATGAGCCCCGGACAACCCCCGGATGAGCCCAGACAACCCCCGGATGATGACCTGAAATGCAGGACTCATCCTGGGGTAGTCCGTGAGTAATATGTGGTCATCCATCCCTATCTGTGGCAATCCGTGGTTAATCCGTGGTCATCTGGCCTGTGCGGGTCTTATCCGGGCAGTCTGGGAGTGGTCCGTGGCTCTGTCGGTGCTAGTCCCGGCTAAACCAGGGCTAGTCCGGGCTAAACCGTGGCTAAAACGTGGCTCTTCCGGTTTAAAAATGACCCGGACTGCCCCGGACGGGACACGGACTACTCCCGGACCACTCATGGACTACCCGGACCACCCCCAGATTACACCCGGATGATGCCGGATCAAGCCCGGATTACAATATTCCCCGGATCGCCCTGGATATTGTATACCCTTTAAGACATGCGGGGCCGAGCCCGGATGAGGCCGGACCAACCAAGGATCACCAAGGATCACCAAGGACCACCAAGGACCAGCCACGGATGAGCCACGGATCGCCACGGACCACGCCGGATCACGGGTCGGGGCTCGTCCAGCCCCTGATCCGGGTAGGTGTGACCTCGGCTTAAAGACACAAAAACAAGGGAGAGGTGCTCAGTCGACGCACCGGGAAACTGCACGAGTGGAAAGGTGCGCGTTGGGCTGCTTTGGACATGATTAGTTCATTCTTTCCACGTTAGGCGCTGGAGGGTCACCTAGTATGACGTCACAAATCTGCTGATCGCGGCCGCCAGATGGCGCGTTCCCCACGCGTCACTCTGTGCACAGGTGGGCTGTGTGTATTTCATAGTGTGTACTGCAGGTAGGTAGGTGAGTGGGACCAGTGTAGCTGTTGTAATCTGCGGCGTGATCATTCTGTATGCATACATAAAGACGTATATTTATATAATATATAGTAGTACAGAGTTATGTGTGGTCTACTCTAATGTATGGGGCAGAGACATGGACAATCTCTAAGAAAATGTACAAACGTTTAGCAGCATTTGAGATGTGGACTTATCGAAGGATGATGAAAATATCATGGACAAAGAAGATCACCAACAAAGAAGTTCTCAGAAAAATTAAAAATAAGAAAAGCTTGTTTGCCACTATACAGACAAAGAAACTTATTTATTTTGGCCACATCATTCGTCAGAGTTCAATATACCGTACATTGTTGGAAGGGAAGGTGAATGGCAGCAGAGGGAGAGGGAGACCAAGAACATCATGGTTTACAAATATTTCACAGTGGACAGGCTTGAATTATTCACAGTCTATCAGAACAGCACAACATCGGGACAAGTGGAGAACCATTGCATCCAACCCTCGACTAGAGGATGGAACTATTGATTGATTGAGTACAGAGAGTTTGCGTAACGGCCGCTGAGGCGTGGGCGAGTAGGTGGTGCCACACGGGGAGGTGACGTCATACCAGTAGATGGCTTAAAGTTGCATGGTCCGATGAAACATATTTTTTTCAAAATCAAACCACATACTTACATTTCATTCTATATATCCAACTTATGTGCTGGTGCATTAACTAAGTCTTTGGGGCAGCATATGCAGAATAATCAGTGAATTTATTACCCCCATCCCTTTGGGCACCTACTTTGAGACAGCCATTAGGCAGGGAGACTACTAACCATTTTAGGTCAATCTTGTGACCTTATTAGTCCTACCCTCATTCCCAGTACCATATATTGCATTAGTCAGGTTCCACACTACCTACACATTAATAGGTCATTCCTCATCACATGACCATCGTGAGATGTGAATCTGGGCTACAACAGCAAGACTTTTGACAAGCTTGCTGAAATGATTTTGGGTTCTTTTAACTCAAATTGCTCCAAAACTAGCCATTTACCATCAAAATGACTCGGGAATAATGAATAGTAGGTTATAATTGTCAACTTGATATATTTATCTAAAAAATGATGCAAAAATTCGAAAGCCATCGGACTATGCAACTTTAATGAATACGAGGTAACCATCCAATGACTTAGTGGCTGTGGAGTAGATGGGATCTTCCGGCTTATTATACTCATATAATGGCTTATACAGCATATATATTGCTGTCATTCATCATCATATATGTATATTGTAAATGTCAAGAGCACACGATCCTCATCTAGTCCACTATACTAGAACGTGCATCAACATCTATCCCGACACACCAGACGGGATGGCCGAAGGAGTTGAGTGTCCGTCGCCTGTTTTGGTAGATCGTTGAATTCTAACCCACTGGTTCGAACTGTGATCGAGTCAAACCAATGACTTCAAAATTGATACTTGTCGCTTCCTAGCCAGTCACTCGGCATTATTAGGATAGGGCAAAGACTGGTTGGCTCAGTGTCATGATAATGTGACTGAGTGAGATACTAAGTCATGGTGCTGGCGGCTTGGTCTCCCAGTGGGGCAGCACTATAAAGTCACCATGAGTGCGCACTGTCGCAAGGTTGTACCCATCCTGCCGCCAGCACCATGACCTGATATCCCACTCAGTCACATTATCCTGACTCTGAGCAAACCAGTGCATGCCCTGTCCTAATAATGCCAAGCACCTGGCTAGGAAGTGACAAGTATAAATTGTTAAGTCATTGGTTTGACTCGACCACGGTTCCAACCCGTGGTTTCAAATTCCACGATCTACCAAAATGGGAGGCGGGTGCTCAACTCATTCGGTCATCCCCTCTGGTGCTAACTTCTGTGTTCAACTGTGACAGGTGACCCCACGCGTCATGAATTATTCATGCTGTACAGTTTCATTTAAGGGCGCATTCCATATACGCATAATGCGTAATGCGTAATGCGTTATGCGTTATGCGTTATGCGAATGCCATCATTCCATACACGCGTAATGCGTAATGTGTTATGCGGCACACGACTGGCTATATTTAAAAAATAAAAATAAACAATTATTCTCCATACTGCTCTGTATATGACCAAATATTGCATTTATATCTATGTAACTTTTTGTACGTCACATGGGGGTTCCTACCTTTATTATAACCAAATTATAGATAAGTATTCATATTTTTGTGGCTCTGGTAGCATTTTTAGCAACCCGAACCCCCACCACCACCACTACCATATGTTTCCACTCAGCAGCCTTGGAGACTGCTTCCTAACAGGTCCGCGCTCCACCTTGTCCCGGCTGTCCGTAATTATCAGTCGCCCCTCCAGCCTTATATCAATGGACAAATGCGAGTGATGCTTTTCTATTCGCACCACCTTTACGCATTACGCATTACGCACCCATCGCTACATGGAGCGATCGGGATAATGGATTTCTTTCGCATTACGCATTACGCGTGTATGGAATGTAGCTCATAGGTTTCAAGGCGTTTCGATTTTTTGTCGCATTCGCATTCGCATTCGCATTACGCATTACGCATATATGGAATGCGCCCTTTAGTGCTGTAAATTCTATGAATATAATCTCAGCTGCATCACCTAACAAAGACGCCAGCTGTGCAGGGTTTGTCGTCAGAGTTATATGCAGAATGTGACCCTGTGTTGCATAAATATTAGTGTGGCACCACAACTGCCTGCCAATCTGCTGCGCCCAGCCACCCGTTAACAGGTGACTGTCATTCTTAACGGAGCTACAGTAGGGTTAGCTGACTGTCACTGTACACATAGCTATATTAGGGTTAGCTGACTGTCACTGTACACAGAGCTATAAGTCGCTGTCAGTCTGCACAAAGCTACAGTAGGGCTAACTGACTGTCACTTTGAGCTCAACTGAAGAAGTCGCTGTCACTCGGCAAAGAGCTGCAGTAGGGTTAACTGATTGTCACTCTGCACTCAGCTAAAGAAGCATCGCCTGTCTGTCACTGTGCAGCAGGTCACACGATACACGATACACGATACACGATACATGAGTGATGGGCCTCCCCAGGCTGCTGACCGTCCTCGCCCTACTCTTCTTACAAGCGCGACCTGGTAAGTCTCAACTGTGTACTGGCCCTGCCCTGCCCTCACCCTGCCCTCACCGTAGTCTCACCCTGCCCTCACCTTACCCTCACCCTGCCCTCACACCGCCCTCACCCTGCCCTCACCCTGCCCTCACCCTGCCCTCACACCGCCCTCACCCTGCTCTCACACCGCCCTCACTCTGCCCTCACTCTGCCCTCACCTGCCCTCACACCGCCCTTACCCTGCCTTCACACTGCCCTCACCGTACCCTCAACCTGCCCTCACCCTGCCCTCACACCACTCTCACCCTACCCTCACACCGCGCTCACCCTGCCCTCACCCTACCCTCACCCTACCCT
>CM059195.1:815710-986594 GCA_030323885.1 Branchipolynoe longqiensis
CTCTCCATAATTAAGCATTTTGAGCTAAGAAACATACAATTTCAGTCACTTTACAGGCTGATGTTTACATCACCATTGATTAGTCAAAAGTAATTCTTGTTCTAAATATTAAAATGTCAAATGTGTCAACAAAAATTTGTTTCAAAGAAATATATAACCAATATTTGATTAACCCTACTCATTTTCTATTTCTACATATGTCATTAACCATAGAATATAAATAAAAACATGAATAACATAAATAAAACTGACTCTGGCTATGGCTCTAACACTAGTCGGAGTGCCTAGATTTGTCTAAATCTAAATGCACATGGCATAGGATGTGCTGATTATATTGATGTAAATGCAATGCTGGATAAAAGATTAATAGCTTAATTTATTATATATATTTTTTAGTTGGTATTCTATGTTTCAAACAAGAGCTGAGATGAGCTGAAACTAGCACATTCCATAGCTGCACCCAGTGTGTTTTTTTTATTTTTTTTATTGAGGCTGTATTTATTCTGTCCATAGCATGTAAGCCTGGGTACCCAGGCTTGTTTTCAATGCTGGCCAGCTGTAGTGTTGGTGTTGTCTTACCAGACAGTAGCTGCTGATAAGTTATTTGATTGTCTGCATTTCAGTAGCAGATAGATAGTCTGTTGGTACGTTTAGTAGCCTATGTTACTTTTTTGGGCCCTCTTTGCATTGTATTTTTGTTATATTCTTATTACTATGTTAGTTGTTTTCTTAAGGTTCTATGTTAGTGTTTTGGGGTTTTCTTGGGAAGAGTTTTCCACTTTTTTTTCTACTTAGTTCTATACTAGCCTATTTTATTTTATTTACATGTCCATAGGCTTGTACGTAATAGGTGGTTAAGTTATGTTTGTTTGGATTTGATTTGATTTATATTGTTGTTGGATATGTTACCTGGCTTTTTTATTTCCGGTTATCCCGCCCTGGGCTGTCCAGTTGGTGGGCCGTGACATATCACCTTCCCCCTTGTGGTGCAGTTCAGTTGGGGTTCCCAGTTTTTATTTTGCACAGATATTTTTTGTACGTTTTTAGGTCAGGGATTTGTCTTTCTTTCACCGTTTGCCCATTCCATACCTTGGCGGCCATTTCCAGTGTGCTCCTTTCATGGGCTTTGATCTGGCTTCTGGTCTGCCTCAGTAGTGGTGCCTTACTTGCTCTGGTGTCCCTTAGTGGTTGGGTTAGACGCTTAATGTCTTGGCTATATCCATATGCTAATGTTTTTAGGTGGATTATCCTTCTGTTTTCTAGTAGCTTTACTTTAGTTCTTTTGTGTAGGTCATAAGTGGGGTGTAGTTTGTCCACTTTCAGGCATATTTTCAGGGCCCTATTTTGTAGTATCTGCAATTTTTTAAGTAGCTCTTTTTTAGCACCCATGTAGATTACATCCCCATAGTCAAAGTAGGGGAGTACCATGCCTTTGAAGATTTTTATTGACATATCTTGTGTCATATAGTTTCTTAGTTTAGCAAATAGCCATAGTTTGTGATTTACTTTTTGTATGATTTTTGTTACACACAGATTGTAGTTTAGCTGGCTATCTAGTTCTAGGCCTAGGTATTTGTAGTGATTTACACTTTCCAGTGTTTGGTTTCCTAGTGTGCATTGTAGGTTTCTTCCTGTGATTGCTGTATGTGAGAAGAGTACTGTTTTAGATTTATTTGTATTGATGGTTATTTTATTGGATTCACACCAGCTATCCAGCTTTAGCAGGAGGTTGTTCAGTTTGGTTGCTACCTCCTCTACTGTGCTTCCTTCTGCATATACGACAGTGTCATCCGCATATAGCTGGAGACATTCTGTCTCCAGCCATTTTTCTAGGTCATTTATGTATAGTATAAATAGTAGTGGTCCCAGGACTGATCCTTGGGGTACACCACAGGTGACAGTTTGTTGGTCTGAGAGTGTACCATTTACATTAGTTTTTTGCTGCCTGTTGTTTAGGTAGCATTTTATCCAGTGTATTGATTTGGATTTAATGCCCATGTTGTTTATTTTTCTTATTAATATGCTGTGGTCTACAGTGCCAAAGGCTTTGCTAAAGTCGATGAAGGCTGCTCCAACTAATTTCTTTTGGTTCAATGATGCCAGCACATCACTTGTTAGGTTTGCTATTGTTTTTGATGTGGACTGTAGTTTTCTGAAACCTCCTTGCCTCTTGTTTAGTATATTGGTTTTTTCCAGGTGCTCATTTATGTGCCTGTGGAATATTTTTTCAATTAGCTTGCCTGGTGTTTGCAAGATTGATATTGGTCTGTAGTTCCCCATGTTTTGTTTGTCACCACTTTTGTGTATGGGGGTGATGGTTGCCATCTTCCATACTGTGATGAAGTGTCCCTGCTCAAATGATATGTTGAACAGGTCGACCATGGTATCTGGGATGGCTTGGAGTGCCTCTTTTATTATTTTGTGGGGATTCCATCTATTCCACTTGGTTTGTTTTCATCTATGTCATTTATTAGCTGTGTTAGTTCTTCTAGGTCAGTTTTGCAGGTAGGGATTTCATCCTGGTTATTTTCTGACTTGTTTTCCCAGATTCTTGTGAATTTCTTTGATAACCTTTGTCCTACCATGGCAAAGTGTGTATTTAGTTTGTTTGCTGCATCACTATTTGTGTGCGTATTTCCATTCTTATCCTGGAAGCTTATCCGTTCTTCGATCTTATTTTTGGGGAATAGTAAGCTTACATTTTTCCAAACTTGTTTGCATTGCTTCCCCAGTCCATGTCTTGTTTTATTATATATTTCCTTTTTGCTGCCCTTACTGCTTTGAGGGAGTTGTTTCTGGCAGTATTATAGGCCCTTTTATCCTCTGGGTCTTTAGTGCGTTTCACTTTGTCATCTAGCCTTCGTTTTGTTGCAATATGCATTAACAGTTCCCTGTCTACCCACGAGTCTTGGTTTCTCTGTATTTTTAGTTTCTTTATGGGACACATCTCATCTAATGATTGTTTTATTTCTGTGACAATGTTATTCCAGTAGATATCAGGGTTATTTTTGTCTGTTGTGAGGTTGTCTATATTTTCATATAGGTGGTTTTTTAGTGTTTCTTTTGAGTAGTTTCTTAGGGATCTGCCCATCTTATATTTATATTGGCTTGTGCTTTTGAGTTTTTTCCTCGTTACATATATTAGCTGATGGTCACTTATACCCCAGCTTCTAGTGCCCCATTTTGTGGCATGGTTTGAGTTGGTTAGTGTGCCATGTGCCATGTGCCATGTGCTTCTCGCGGGTTTGTTTTCCTCTGATGCATCCCACAATGCACCGCGCCGCTGGAACCGTGATGTAGTCTATAGGTGGTGCCCCTGACAGACGCACCTGCCGACCGGAACCGGAAGTGGTCAACTGGAGAAGCCAGCAGGTGGCGCCTCGTTACGATAAGGCTTGGATGCAGGCGGAACTGGAAACTTGGAGGTGAATAAAGTTTGTTTGTTAGAGTTTTACGTCCTGGCAACAGTTAATGTCATATCAGGACGGGCTGAATTAAGTGGTATAGAACATTGGCTGATATTTATACACATGCATGTAATGGGTTATACACCACATACAATATACTGTTCGCACGCAGTGTGTGCTGTTCTATATTCACCATCTCCACATCAGTGTTTCTGGTTCCCTAACTGCCCTTCGACACCAACCAGCGGCTTTCTTACTCCACACTTCCAGTTCCTGTTTTCGTCTCCGCTAAGTCCTCACCTCTTCTGCCATTGGCGTATTACCAATTAAGTGCTACATTAGTAAGATAGCGATAGATGTAAATGCTGTATGAGTATTATTCGAGTATACTCAATCGGAAACTGTCCACCTCAACTCCTCCTATGCTTCTGACCTCAGTAATCTACTGCAGGGTTCTTTATATATCTGGTCATCGATTACTATGCTCTGACAACCTCAGACCCATTTGTGGTGCCACCTCTCTGTGCATGTGCTAACTTGTCACTTCGGGCACCATCACAGTGGCGTGAAAGTGTGCACTATCAAGGGTTTAAATAAATATACTAATTAGACGCGATGTGGTGGCCGAATAGATTAGAGCACAGGCTTCCCGTGCGGAAGGTGGAGAGTTCTAATCCCAGATGAATCAAATCAATGACTTACAAAATGTATGCTTGTTGCTACCTAGCCTGGCACATGGCATTAAGAGGACTGGTTGGCTTACTATCAGGATAATGTGACTGAGTGGGAGATCAGGCAATGGTGCTGGTGGTCTGATATCCCAGTGGGGCAGTACTATAAAGGCATCATAAGTGCGCACTGTAACAAGACAGTACCCATCTTGATATGACCCTAGATATTGCCAGGACGTAACACCCCAGCTGACATAATTATATGGACTATATAATGCATGTAGTATAAATACCACAGACCATTCCATAAGGACATTGTTGTTGCCTTCACCTTACCCTCAGGGCCCCTGATCATACATAGTTCGTACATCACTGGCGCCACCTGTCCACCACTTCTTGCACTACCACACCTGTCTACTGCGCGTTGGTTCAGAACAATTTTCATCTGTGATTAAGTGGGTTAAGGTTAGATATTCTCCAGCAGACGTATAGCGCCACCGGGCGTGGTGGCCTAATCGGTAGAGCGCGGGCCTCGCGGGCGGAAGGTCGGGAGTTCGGTTCCCGGTCGAGTCAAAGCAATGACTTTGAAATTGATACTTGTCGCTTCCTAGCCTGGCGCTTGGAATTAATAGGATAGGTCAAGGACTGGCTAGCTCAGTGTCAGGATAATGTGACTGAGTGTGATATCAGGTCATGGTGCCAGTGGCCTGCTTTCCCAGTGGGGTAGCGCTATAAAGTCGCCATGAGTGCGCACTGCCACAAGGTGTTACCAGGACGTAAAACTTCAACATCCCCCATATATGCTGATAAAGTGCACGTAAATACCTGAGTACTCAGGTTGTCATGTATGTGCTGTTTTCTTCGGTGTAGACAGTCTATACAACAGCGATATGATAAGAACGATGCACTGATCATAAGTGATAACAGTATTGTACCACTCCCCGAATACCAATGTTCACATATGTGATATATCGTTAAGTATGTGTGTATAAAGAGTGCATGTGTACACCAGGGTTCACATTGGCTGTTAATCAAATTATCAATAACATAAGTTTGAATTCTGCGCATTCTGTGAATAGAACAAGAGGCTTTGAAAGGTTCAAATCCAACAATCGACAAATCCATTTTAGTTGTTGGCCATAAATAGAATGTGTTGTTGTGCTTTATAGGTAAAGTCAATCAATTTCATACCGGGTAACCCATTACATAGGGATGTGCTGGTTTCTGCGGGGAAAAAACAGATTTGATTATGAGAATGCTGGCAGCGTCAGCTCAAACCCGGTAGTCATGCCTTCATTTTAGCCTGAATGGCGGATGGAGGTTTTTGCACCTGAACTCTTTGTGTCAATCCAGAAGGCAGTTGACGTGACTTGTCTCCGCGACCAGCCTGCGGTGGGTGGTACCTGACTGATTACAAATTACTAATTTTGGAGATATTTGTAGTGACACTTTGCTTTTTTTTTGTGACAAGGTATTTCCCTGCCTATAACCCAATTGTATACATACCCCACATCTACACAAACACCACATGTACACAAACCCAACATGTACATACCCCCTACCTGTACACAAACCCCACATGTACACAAACACCACATGCACACAAACCCCACATGGAGACAAACACCACATGTACACAAACCTCACATGTACACAAACAGCACATGTACATAAACACAACATGGAGACAAACACCACCTGTACAGAAGCCCCACATGGAGACAAACACCACATATACACACCCCACATGTACACAAACCTCACATGTACACAAACACCACATGTACATAAATACCACATGGAGACAAACACCACATGTACAGAAGCCCCACATGGAGACAAAGACCACATGTACACACCCCACATGTACACAAACACCACATGTACACACCCCACATGTACACACACACCACATGTACACAAACCCCACATGCACACACATCACATGTACATAAACACCATATGGAGACAAACACCACATGTACAGAAGCACCACATAGAGACAAACACAACAAATACACACACCCCACATGTACACACACCACATGTACACAAACCCCACATGTACACAAACCCCACCTGTACACAAACCCCACATGTACACACACAGCACATGTACATAAACACCATATGGAGACAAACACCACCTGTACAGAAGCACCACATGGAGACAAACACCACCTGTACTTCTGTACATGGAGCTTCTGTACATGTAAGCCCCACATGGAGACAAACACCACATCTACACAAACGCCACATGTACACAAACACCACATGTACACAAACCCCACATGGAGACAAACACCACATCTACACAAACACCACATCTACACAAACACCACATGGAGATAAACACCACATGTACATAAACACCATATGGGGACAAACACCACATCTACACAAACACCATATGTACACAAACACCACATGTACACAAACCCCACATGGAGACAAACACCACATCTACACAAACACCACATCTACACAAACACCACATGGAGATAAACACCACATGTACAGAAGCCCCACATGGAGACAAACACCACATATACACAAACACCACATGTACACACACATCCCATGTACACAAACACCACATGTACACAAACACCACATGGATACGCAGAAGTGACGCCGCCAATCGCAGCGCCACACAGCGAGTGTTTCCGTAGGGTTTTTTCCTCGGGGGTATTTGTTTTATTTTGGCGCAGCGTGCCCCCCCTCCCCTATGCCCCCCCCCCCCCCCCATCACGGGGCATGTGGAGGGCGCCAGACCTGGGCGTCCTCCAGGAACCTGCTTCCCCGTTTGACCTTGTGACCTTTTAAGTGAGAAGCAGTTCGACAGTTAACTGCGCACAGGGTGTGAGGCGCGGGGGGGGGGGGGGCGGGTGTTGGATGGTGGTGGCCCTTTACCTGTGCGCTGCTGCTCAGGCCGGCTGTGCTATAACTTATAAAGCTGCATCAGGTTCCAATTGCAACTGGGTGGTTGGTTGGTTGTTGGAGTTTTACGTCCTGGCAACATCTAAGGTCATATCAGGACGGGTACCCACTTGTAACAGTGCACACTCATGGTGACTTTATGGTGCTGTCCGACTGGGAAATCAGGCCAGCAGCACCATGACCCGATATCACATCCTGTCGCATTATCCTGACACTTAGCTAACCAGTGCTTGCCCTAATAATGCGGAGACCCAGACTAGGAAGCGGCAAGTATCAATTTTGTAAGTCATTAGCTTGATTCGACCGGGAATTGAATTTCCGATCTCCCGCACGGGAGGCCTGCACTCTATCTGTAAAAATATATTGATTTTCGGTTCAGAATTATATATTGGCAGAGAGCATTATTATCCTTGGGCGACGGAGTGGAGACCAAGGTTCAATCAATCAATCAATAGTTCCATCCTCTAGTCGAGGGTTGGATGCAATGGTTCTCCACTTGTCCCGATGTTGTGCTGTTCTGATAGACTGTGAATAATTCAAGCCTGTCCACTGTGAAATATTTGTAAACCATGATGTTCTTGGTCTCCCTCTCCCTCTGCTGCCATTCACCTTCCCTTCCAACAATGTACGGTATATTGAACTCTGACGAATGATGTGGCCAAAATAAATAAGTTTCTTTGTCTGTATAGTGGCAAACAAGCTTTTCTTATTTTTAATTTTTCTGAGAACTTCTTTGTTGGTGATCTTCTTTGTCCATGATATTTTCATCATCCTTCGATAAGTCCACATCTCAAATGCTGCTAAACGTTTGTACATTTTCTTAGAGATTGTCCATGTCTCTGCCCCATACATTAGAGTAGACCACACATAACACTGAAGAATACGCTTCCTTGTTTGTATTAATATCTTACTTGATGTTAACACTCTATACATTTTGGAGAATGTTGTTCGGGCTATTGTTATCCTTCTTTTAATTTCTTCCTCACATCTCCCATCATTTGTAATCTTTTGTCCGAGATATATGAATTCGGATACTTGTTCTATGTTTGTGCCATCTATGATTATATTGACGTTTGGTTTATCTGTCTTTTTACTTATAACCATTGTTTTGGTCTTCCTGGCATTCATCTTCATGTTGAATAGTATTCCAGCTTTATTGATTCTATTCACTATATCTTGTAGGTTTTTCTCACTGTCTGCTAGTATTACACTGTCATCGGCATATCTAAGATTGTTGATGTTCATGCCACCTATTGTCACTCCCTTGCAATCTTCAATGTGTCTGAAAATCATCTCTGTGTACAGGTTAAATAGACATGGTGACAATACACACCCCTGTCGAACTCCTCGTTTAATCATAACTTCATCCGATAGGCCCTGCTCCATTTTTATAAATGCACGTTGTGTCCAGTATAATTTCACAATTAGTTTAATGTCTTTGCCATTGACACCAATATCTTGTAAACATTTGATTAACAGTTCATGATTGACTCGGTCGAAGGCCTTCTCATAGTCAATAAAGCAGGCATAAACATCCTGGTTCACTTCACAATAACGTTCACAAATCAATCTCATATTGAAAATCCCTTCACGTGTACCTCTTCCAGATATAAACCCACTTTGTACGTTACTGATTTGTTCTTCAATTTTCTGTCTGTTTCTCAGTAAAATTATTTTCAGGATCATCTTCAACATATGACTCATCAGGCTTAGTGTTCTGTACTCAGTACACAATGTTGGTTTTAGCTTCTTTGGGAGTCATACAAATATGGATTCATTCCATATTTGTACGACCAAGGTTATGTAATAGAAAAACAGTGGGTGCCCCACTCGCTGTGTGACATATTACTATTATTAGACTATGGGAGATATATGTTAGTACATAGTGCCCGAGATTATGACGAGATGTTCCTATATAAGAGACAGTTAATGTTTGGTGAAATGTTCCCTCTATGCACCAGTAAGGGTGCAAGTGGAGGAGAAGGACATTTTTAATATATATATTTATTGTAACTGTCTGCAACTACCTGTTACCACAGAGCTGATGGGCCAGCACACCAGCCATATTGCATACATTATGTACACCACCTGCAGCTGGCTGGGTGACCACTGCCCGTGGGAGGGGGGGGCCGTCGCCTCCCACACTGTGGAGGGTGCCTAATTGGCTGGGTGTGGGAGGTCCAGTCTCCTGCACCTCAGTGCCCCACCTGACCACAGTAGCCTCACTTTGATATTGATGATTATAGACACTGCTCCAGACACACTCGGCAGCAACACTCTACTCCTGACTCTTGAGTGAGACACACTCTCTCTTGGGCGTGCCACCAGGTGGTTATTTGTAGCATACTTGTTATTCTGGTTTGGTCGTTGTAAATCCCCGATGTATATGTGAACATACTCCAATCAAAAAGCATAAAGCACGAATACTTGACACTACATGGTGCAGCGCTCCGCCTTGCTGGACGGGCCTGGTGGTTTAGTGTCAGTGACACTGATTGAAGAAATTACAAAACAATAACTGACACAACTTCCTTGGTTCACCAACTACTCACATACTTGGCGTATCTCCAAAAGATGATTATTCTACGCTTAACTCGAGTCATTTGTAGAATTTGAGAAGTGATTTGTGTGATTTGTGAGAGTTGTTTGTAGAATTTGAGAAGTGATTTGTGTGATTTGTGAGAGTTGTTTGTAGAATTTGAGAAGTGATTTGTGTGATTTGTGAGAGTTGTTTGTAGAATTTGAGAAGTGATTTGTGTGATTTGTGAGAGTTGTTTGTAGAATTTGATGTCATTTGTGTGATTTGTGAGAGTTGTTCGTAGGGATTGTGGAATGTGTAAATGTTGTCAATGTTGTTGCAGACGCGACACCTGATCCTTATATTACGACTGAATGGCGGTGTGAGATGTGAGCACATAAAAGTTTGTTTTATTTAACGATGCCTCTAGAGCACCTTGATTTTTATCATTGGCTATTGGACGTTAAACATATTTCTGACATATTTCTTTGGAGGAAATCGACTGCTGCCACATAGGCTATTCTTTCCAATAAGCAGCAAGGGTTCTTTTATATGCACTTTCCCACAGACAGGAGATCATATACCACAGCTTTTGATGAACCAGTTGTGGATGACTGGTTGGAACTGAAAATAGCTACGTCCCGCTCTGAGGGGTGATCAAGCACACACAGATATTGCCATGTTTCTCTGAAAACCAACACAACCCCTGCCCTCCCCCTTCCCCCACCCCTCCTCCCTACCACCTCCCCTCTCCACACACTCCACCCTCCTCTAACCTGCCCCACCCCTCCTCGAACTGTGTCTAACGTCCCCCCCCCCCCTCCTGCTTCCCCCATCCCTGCTCCCCCTGCCCTCCCATATCCCCTCTTCCTCCACTCCATCCCATAGCCCTCCTATGCCCCTCCATCTGTCCATCTCTCTCACGCTCCACATTCCCCTTTCCCTTCCCGCTCCCCCATTCCCGTTCCCCCCATATCCTACATCCCCCCGCTCGCTCCTCCATCTCCCCAATACCCAAACCCCCCCCCCCTCCCCCCCCCCCTCCCCCTCCCCCTCCCCGCACATGCGCGCCTGCCCTTCCGGCTGACTGCTGTACCCCGGCCTTATGTTATAGACTAGTTCGTAATTCCAGCCGCACGGTGCATTGTGGCATGCGTGGCAGCAAAACAAACCCACGAGAAGCACATGGCTCATTCTAAACCATTGAGTGCAACAATGAAATCTGTTAGTGTCAGCTCATCTCAGCTCATGGTTGAGACATAGAATACCAACTAAAAAATATATATATAATAAATTACGTTGTGAATCTTGTATCTAGCATTGCATTTACATCAATTTAATCAGCACATATTAAGCCTGGTACAGACCTCCCGTATAAAACCTAAAAACGCCCGTTTCGCGACTAAAGTTCGGGTTTTCCTCGGTTTCAGTCTTTAGGTATGTGACCTCCTAACACACCTGAGTCTTCCGATTCACGACTTAAAACTCAGTTTGAGGGCTTAAGACTGTGGAATCTTAGAAGATTCGAAAAATGAATCGAGCCGTTCGAGAAACGCTATATGTGAGCTCTCAGTCGTATCTTATACGGTATATGTGTGATAGCAGCCGTCCATTGGCATCCAAGTCTTCTATTCTCTTACCCCTCTTCCATTCCCCACATTTGCCCCTCTTCCATTCCCCCATCCCTCCCTTCCATTCCCCCTCTTCCATTTCCCCCTCTTCCATTCCTCCCTTCCATTCCCCCTCTTCCATTCCCCACTTCCATTCCTCCCTCTTCCATTATCCCCTCTTCCATTCCCCCCTCTTACATTGGCCCTCTTCCATTCCCCCCTCATCCATTCCCCCTCATCTATTCCCCCTCTTGCATTCCCCCTCTTGCGTTCCCCCCACTTTCATCCCCCTCTTCCATTCACCCCTTTTCTATTCGCCCATCTTCTGTCCCCCTCTTCCGTTCTCCCCTCTTGCGTTCCCCCCTCTTGCATTCCCCCGTCTTCCATTCCCCCCTCTTCCATTCCCCCTCTTCCATTGCCCTCTCTTGCATTCCCCCATCTTCCATTCCCTCCTCTTCCATTCCCCCTCTTGCGTTCGCCCCTCTTGCATTCCCCTCTCTTCCATTCCCTCCTCTTCCATTCCCTCTCTTCCATTCCTCCTCTTGCATTCCCACTCTTCCTTCCCCCCATCTTCCATTCCCCCTCTTCCATTCCCTCCCCCTCTTCCATTCCCCCTCCATTTGCCCTCTTCCATTCCCCCTCTTCATTCACCCCTCTTACATCCCCCCTTTTCCTCCCTATTTTCCACTTCCCTCTCTTCCATTCCCCCTGTTCCATTCCCCGTCTTCCATCCCTCCTCTTCCGTCCCTCCTCTTCCATCCTTCTTCCGTTCCTCCTCTTCCTTTCCTCCTCTTCCATTCCCCATCTTCCAATCCCCAACTTCCGTTTCCCGTCTTCCGTTCCCCATCTTCCATTCCCGGTCTTCCGTTCCCCATCTTCCATTCCAGTTTTCTGTTCACCGTCTTCCTTTCCCTGTCTTCCATTCCCCCCTTCCGTTCCCCCTCTTCAAGTAGCCCTCTTCCATTAGCCCCTCTTCCATTCCCCCTCATACATTCTCCCCTCTTCCATTCCCCTCTTCCATTCCCACCTCTTGTATTCCCCCTCTTCCATTCCCCATCATCCATTCCCCCTCTTGCATTTGCTCCTCTTCCATTCCACCTCTTCCATTTCCCCCTCCTCCATTACCCCATTGCATTCCCCCCTCTTGCATTCTCCTGTCTTGCATTCCCCTGTCTTGCATTACCCCCTCTTCCATTCCCCCCTCTTCCATTCTCCACTCTTCCATTCTCCCCTCTGGCATTCCCCCTCTTGCCTGAATGGAAGAGGGGAATTGAAGGGGGGGAATGGAAAAGGTGGAAGGGAAGAGGGGGAATGCAAGAGAGGGGCATGACTCGTATACGGGAGGTGTGTAGCAGGCTTTAGCGCGTCACTTGTATACGGGAGGTGTGTAGCAGGCTTTAGCGTCAATCGTATACGGGAGGTGTGTACCATGCTTTAGCACATCACTCATATACAGGAGGTGTGTACCATGCTTTAGCGTGTCACTCATATACGGGAGTTGTGTACCATGCTTTAGCGCGTCACTCGTATACGGGAGGAGTGTAGCAGGCTTTAGCACGTCACTCGTATACAGGAGGTGTGTAGTAGGCTTTAGCGTCACTCGTATACGGGAGGTGTGTAGCAGGCTTTAGCGCATCACTCATATACGGGGGGTGTGTAGCAGGCTTTAGCATGTCACTCGTATACGGGAGGTGTGTAGCATGCTTTAGCGCGTCACTCGTATACGGGAGGTGTCTAGCAGGCGTTAGCGACCAAAACACACCCACACCACGGGAGGTGTGTAGCAGGCTTTAGCGTGTCACTCGTATACGGGAGGTGTGTAGCATGCTTTAGTGCATCACTCGTATACGGGAGGTGTGTAGCATGCTTTAGCGCACCACTCATATACGGGAGCTGTGTAGCATGCTTAAGTGCACCACTCATATACGGGAGGTGTGTAGCATGATTTAGCGTGCCATTCATATATGGGAGGTGTGTAGCATGCTTTAGCGCATCACTCGTATACGGGAGGTGTGTAGCAGGCTTTAGCATCACTCGTATATGGGAGGTGTGTAGCAGGCTTTGGCGCATCACTCGTATACGGGAGGTGTGTAGCATGCTTTAGCGCGTCACTCGTATACGGGAGGTGTGTAGCATGCTTTAGCGCGTCACTCATATACGGGAGGTGTGTAGCATGCTTTAGCGTGTCACTCGTACACGGGAGGTGTGTAGCAGGCGTTAGCGTGTCACTCGTATACGGGAGGTGTGTAGCATGCTTTAGCACGTCACTCATATACGGGAGGTGTGTGGCAGGCTTTAACGTGTCATTCGTATACGGGGAGTGTGTAGCATGCTTTAGCGTGCCATTCATATATGGGAGTTGTGAAGCATGCTTTAGCGCATCACTCGTATACGGGAGTTGTGTAGCAGGCTTTAGCGCATCACTCGTATATGGGAGTTGTGAAGCATGCTTTAGCGCATCACTCGTATATGGGAGGTGTGTAGCAGGCTTTAGTGTCACTCGTATACGGGAGGTGTGTACCATGCTTTAGCGCATCACTCATATACGGGAGTTGGGTAGCATGCTTTAGCGCGCCACTCGTATACGGGAGTTGTGTTGCATGCTTTAGTGCACCACTCGTATACGGGGGGTGTGTAGCATGCTTTAGCACGCCACTCATATATGGGAGTTGTGAAGCATGCTTTAGCGCATCACTCGTATACGGGTGGTGTGTAGCAGGCTTTAGCATCACTCGTATATGGGAGGTGTGTAGCAAGCTTTAGCGTCACTCATATATGGGAGGTGTGTTGCAGGCTTTAGCGCGTGACTCATATACGGGAGGTCAGTAGCAGGCTTTAGCGCGTCACTCGTATACGGGAGTTGTGCAGCAGGCTTTAGCGCATCACTCATATACGGGAGGTGTGTAGCAGGCTTCAGCGCGTCACTCGTATAGGATATCGATAAACATATGAATAACATGGTGTGGTGGTGTGATAGTGGTGGGGTGGTGTGGTGGTGGTGGTGCGGTGGTGTGGTGGTGTGGTGGTGTGGTGGTGGTGTGGTGGTGCGGTGGTGTGGCAGTGGTGTGGTGGTGGTGGTGTGGTTGTGTGGTGGTGTGGTAGTGTGGCGGTGGTGCGGTGGTGGTGGTGTGGTGGTGTGGTGGTGTGGTGGTGTGGTGCTGTGGGGTGTGGCAGTGGTGCGGTGGTATGCTAGTGTGGTGGTGGTGCGGTGGTGGTGGTGTAGTGGTGCGGTGGTGTGGAGGTGTGGTGGTGTGGCAGTGGTGCGATGGTGTGGTGGTGTGGTGATGGGGCGGTGTGGTGGTGTGGTGGTGTGGTGGTGTGGTGGTGTGATGGTGTGGTGGTGTGGTGGTGTGGTGGTCTGGTGGTTTGGTGGTGTGGAGGTGCTGTGATGGTGTTCTCTGTGGCGGAGTGGTTAGAGTGTCTGACTTTTTTCTAGGTCGGACTCCTAATCTGAAGGTCGGTGGTTCGATTCCATGTGCCCCCCATGTCTGCCAATTTGGATTTCCACTGCTGTGTATAACTTACAGCGTCATCAAAGGCCAGTTGCTCTCAAACCATGTCTATGTGGTGTGGAAGGTTAAAAATCCCTTGGCTCGGGCTTTCTATCGACAAACTGTCTAATGGTGAAAACAAGCCTATTCGGCTTATCCATGATAGGCAGTATAAATCTTATCCATGATAGGCAGTATAAATCTTCAACAACAACAACAAAAATGGTGTGGTGGCGCGGTGGCGCGGTGGCGCGGTGGCGCGGTGGCGCGGTGGCGCGGTGACGCGGTGGCGCGGTGACGCGGTGGCGCGGTGGCGCGGTGGCGCGGTGGCCGGTGGCGCGGTGGCGCGTGGCGCGGTGGCGCGGTGGCGCGGTGGCGCGGTGGCGCGTGCGCCGGTGCGCGTGGCGCGGTGGCGCGGTGGCGCGGTGGCGCGGTGGCGCGTGGCGCGGTGGCGCGTGGCGCGGTGGCGCGTGGCGTGGCATGTGCGGTGGTGGTGGTGTGTTAGGCCGGTGGTGGTGTGGTTAGCGGTGTGGTGTGGTATGGGGTGGTGTGTGGGTGCGGTGTGTGGTTGCGGTGGTGGTGCGGTGGTGCGGTGGTGCGGTGGTGTGGTGGTGTGGTGGTGTGGTGGTGTGGTGGTGTGGTGGTGTGGTGTGCTGGTGGTGTGGTGGTGGTGGTGTGGTGGTGGTCGTGCGGTCGTGCGGTCGTGCGGTCGTGCGGCCGTGCGGTCGTGCGGTCATGCGGTGGTCTGGTGCTGTGGTGTGGTGGTTCAGTTGTGTGGTGGTGCTGTGGTGTGGTGGTGCGGTGTGGTGTCGTACAGTGTGTTACAACTTCTGTCAATATTGAAAGGCTTCCTGGAATATTGCATATTATCAAGTCATAATATCAGTAACTTTGGAGACTGTCAACAGCTTTATAGTGCTGCCCAACTGGTATCCTATGCTGTAGAAACCATATCTGATATCCCAATCAGTCACATTATCCTGACACTGAACCAGGCCTTGCTCTATCCTAGTATTGCCGAGTAGTGTCAAACATCAAATGCGTAAGTGTTTGGTTTGACTCAGTTGAGGGTCATGCCCTGACCAGCTGATGACCATCTGGACACAAATCTGACGCTCTAACCAATGGACTAGATCCCCATTCCGACTGCGCATGCGCTACAGACGGCGCTGGCAGCAAAGTAAAGGCGTACAGCCATTGAGTTTGCCGATATGCATAGGGTAAAACTTCGATTTTATTCCAAATTAATAAAAACACATAACAATTTGGCACAAACATGGATGGATGCAATATAATAATATAATGAATATGTTTAAGACACAACTCTCCATAATTATGCATCTTGAGCTAAGAAATATACAATTTCAGTCACTTTACAGGCTGTTGTTTACATCACCATTGATTAGACATAAGTAATTCTTGTTCTAAATAATAAATTGTCAAATTTGTCAACAAACACTTATTTGAAAGAAATATATAAGCAATATCTGATTAACCCTACTCATTTTCTATTTCTACATATGTCATTAATCATAGGATATAAATAAAAACCTGAATACAATAAGTAAAACTGACTCTAGTTATGGCTCTAACACTAGTCTGAGTGCCCACATTTGTCTAAATCTAAATGCACATGACATAGATGTGCTGATTATATTGATGTAAATGCAATGCTGGATAAAAGATTAATATCTTAATATATTATATATATTTTTTAGTTAGTGTTCTATGTTTCAAACAAGAGCTGAGATGAGGTAAACTAGTACATTTCATAGCTGCACCCAGTGTATTAGCATGTGCCATGTGCTTCTCACGGGTTTGTTTTGCTTTGATGTATCCCACAATGCACAGCGCCGCTGGAATGGCGATGTACTCTATAGACCCCTTTCAATGTTTGTAAACATCGGGTATGCACTCGCAGCTTGGCTGCAGAACGAATGCACACTGCCACTGAGTTTGCGCGTACGTGCAGTGTAAAACGTTTATTTTATTCAAAATTAATAGAAATGCAGAAGCCTAACCAAGCGGTTTGTCTCTAGGTAGTGTGGTTTTAGAGATATTTCACTTTTTCTGTAGGAACATTGCTCACGGCCATTGACAATCCACTGAGTTTGCCGGTACGTGCAGTACAACACGTTTATTTTATTCAAAATTAATAGAAATCCAGAACCCTAACCATGTAAATTTAATATAATCTAGTCGTTGAATATGCTTTCTATATGTATTCCAAACGGTTTTGTTCTAGTGGAGTCTTTTAGAGATATTTCACTTTTTCTGTATGAAGATTGCTCACTGCCATTGACAATGCATGAGTTGCCGTACGCGCAGTGCAAAACGTCTATTTTATTCCAAATTAATAGAAATGCAGAAACCTAACCTTATAAATTTAATATAGTCTATTCGTTGAATATGTTTTCTATATGTGTTCCAATCGATTTGTGTCTAGGTGGTGTGGTTTTAGAGATATTTCACTTTTTCTGTAAGAAGATTGCTCTCGGCCATTGACAATGCACTGAATTTGCCAATACGCACAGTACAAAACGTTTATTTTATTCCAAATTAATAGAAATCCAGAACCCGAACCTTATAAATTTAATATAATCTATTCGTTGAATATGTTTTCTATATGTGTACCAAGCGGTTTGTCTCTAGGTGGTGTCGTTTTAGAGATATTTCACTTTTTCTGTATGAAGATTGCTCACAGCCATTGACAATGCATTGAGTGTGCCGGTATGCGCAGTGCAATACATCGATTTTATTCAAAATTAATAGAAATGCAGAGCCCTAACCTTATAAATTTAATATAATCTCTTCTTTGAATATGTTTTCTATATGTCTTCTAGTTCAGTTTGTGGCTAGGTGGTTTGGTTTAAGAGATATTTCACCTTTTCTCTATGAAGATTGCTCATAGCCATTGAGTTTGCAGTGAGACTGGATGTTGTCCTGCAGCCAAGCAGCATGTGCACTGACGTGCTGACGTCATATGAAATTGGTCAATAGCCCATCCTGTCTGGTTGCTGCTGATGGGTTAAGGACGAATAATTAATGACCGGATCTATTTATAGTTCCCGAGCTGATTAGTAGACCAGCCACACGCATGGCAGTCAGTCGCTGGTGCAGGCGGGGAGCTGGTTCTCTGTGTTTACTACCGGTTCTCTGTGTTTGGTGTCAGTTCTCAGTGTTTAGTACTGGTTCTCTGTGTTTGGGGCCCGTTCTGTGTTTAAATCTGGTTCTCTGTGTTTGGTGTCAGTTCTCTGTGTTTAATGCTGGTTCTCTTGTAAAGTCAACGGCTGGCAGCTGTAGTTCTGTAGGCAGGCTAAATAGGAAATCACTACAGGCAAGTAGAAGAAAGGCAGAGTATAGAGTGAAAGTTAGAGAGAGCTTGCACCCTCAGGTTTATTGTTATATATGGTTTTAGAATCCAAGATGGCATGTCACATGAACAAATCCTCCAATCAACAGTAAGCATCCACATATCCACCAATTAACAGCAATCATGCTTGTAACCATGCCTTGGTTGTTTTGGCCTCACTGGCCTGTTGTGTCTGGGTGTGCAGTGATCCGTATCAAACAGTTGGGGTGAGGGGGTTGTGAGCAGAGCTGCTAAGGCCCTATCACACTAACAGTAGTGCCCCTCTCACACTATCGATAGAATACACAATGTCTATTTAGCGCTGGTTCTCTGCGTTTGGTGCTGGTTCTGAGTGTTTAATGCTGGTTCTCTGTGTTTGGTGCCGTTCTGTGTTTAGCCATGGTTCTCTGTGTGTGGTGTCCATTCTCAGTGTTTAGCACTGGTTCTCTGTGTGTGGTGTCCGTTCTGAGTGTTTAATGCTGGTTCTCTGTGTGTGGTGTCCGTTCTGAGTGTTTAATACTGGTTCTCTGTGTGTGGTGTCCGTTATGAGTGTTTAATGCTGGTTTTCTGTGTGTGGTGTCCATTCTGAGTGTTTAATGCTGGTTCTCTGTGTGTGGTGTCCGTTCTGAGTGTTTAATGCTGGTTCTCTGTGTGTGGTGTCCGTTCTGAGTGTTTAATGCTGGTTCTCTGTGTGTGGTGTCCGTTCTGAGTGCTTGATGCTGGTTCTCTGTATGTGGTGTCCGTTCTGAGTGTTTAATGCTGGTTCTCTGTGTGTGGTGTCCGTTCTGAGTGTTTAATGCTGGTTCTCTGTGTGTGGTGTCCGTTCTGAGTGCTTAATGCTGGTTCTCTGTTGTGGTGTCCGTTCTGAGTGTTTAATGCTGGTTCTCTGTGTGTGGTGTCCGTTCTGAGTGTTTAATGCTGGTTCTCTGTGTTTGGTGTCCGTTCTGAGTGTTTAATGCTATGTCTCTGTATGTGGTGTCGTTCTGAGTGTTTAATGCTGGTTCTCTGTGTGTGGTGTCCGTTCTGAGTGTTTAATGCTGGTTCTCTGTGTTCCCAAACCCCCCAACACTGTGGTGTCCGTTCTGAGTGTTTAATGTTCTCTGTTTGGTGTCCGTTCTGAGTGTTTAATGCTGGTTCTCTGTGTGTGGTGTCCGTTCTGAGTGTTTAATGCTGGTTCTCTGTGTGTGGTGTCCGTTCTGAGTGTTTAATGCTGGTTCTGTGTGTGTGGTGTCCGTTCTGAGTGTTTAATGCTGGTTCTCTGTGTGTGGTGTCCGTTCTGAGTGTTTAATGCTGGTTCTCTGTGTGTGGTGTCCGTTCTGAGTGTTTAATGCTGGTTCTCTGTGTGTGGTGTCCGTTCTGAGTGTTTAATGCTTGGTTCTCTGTTGTGGTGCCGTTCTGAGTGTTTAATGCTGGTTCTCTGTGTTGGTGCCGTTCTGTGTATGGTCTCTGTGGTGTCCTTCAGTGTTTACTGGTTCTCTGTGTGTGGTGTCCGTTCTGAGTGTTTAATGCTGGTTCTCTGTGTGTGGTGTCCGTTCTGAGTGTTTAATGCTGGTTCTCTGTGTGTGGTGTCCGTTCTGAGTGTTTAATGCTGGTTCTCTGTGTGTGGTGTCCGTTCTGAGTGTTTAATGCTGGTTCTCTGTGTGTGGTGTCCGTTCTGAGTGCTTGATGCTGGTTCTCTGTGTGTGGTGTCCGTTCTGAGTGCTTAATGCTGGTTCTCTGTGTGTGGTGTCCGTTCTGAGTGTTTGATGCTGGTTCTCTGTTTGTGGTGTCCGTTCTGAGTGCTTGATGCTGGTTCTCTGTGTGTGGTGTCCGTTCTGAGTGTTTAATGCTGGTTCTCTGTGTGTGGTGTCCGTTCTGAGTGTTTAATGCTGGTTCTCTGTGTGTGTGGTGTCCGTTCTGAGTGTTTAATGCTGGTTCTCTGTGTGTGGTGTCCGTTCTGAGTGTTTAATGCTGGTTCTCTGTGTGTGGTGTCCGTTCTGAGTGTTTAATGCTGGTTCTCTGTGTGTGGTGTCCGTTCTGAGTGTTTGATGCTGGTTCTCTGTTTGTGGTGTCCGTTCTGAGTGCTTAATGCTGGTTCTCTGTGTGTGGTGTCCGTTCTGAGTGTTTAATGCTGGTTCTCTGTGTGTGGTGTCCGTTCTGAGTGTTTAATGCTGGTTCTCTGTGTGTGGTGTCCGTTCTGAGTGTTTAATGCTGGTTCTGTGTGTGTGGTGTCCGTTCTGAGTGTTTAATGCTGGTTCTCTGTGTGTGGTGTCCGTTCTGAGTGTTTAATGCTGGTTCTCTGTGTGTGGTGTCCGTTCTGAGTGTTTAATGCTGGTTCTCTGTATGTGGTGTCCGTTCTGAGTGTTTAATGCTGGTTCTCTGTGTGTGGTGTCCGTTCTGAGTGTTTAATGCTGGTCTCTGTGTGTGGTGTCCGTTCTGAGTGTTTAATGCTGGTTCTCTGTGTGTGGTGTCCGTTCTGAGTGCTTGATGCTGGTTCTCTGTATGTGGTGTCCGTTCTGAGTGTTTAATGCTGGTTCTCTGTGTGTGGTGTCCGTTCTGAGTGTTTAATGCTGGTTCTCTGTGTGTGGTGTCCGTTCTGAGTGTTTAATGCTGGTTCTCTGTGTGTGGTGTCCGTTCTGAGTGTTTAATGCTGGTTCTCTGTATGTGGTGTCGTTCTGAGTGTTTAATGCTGGTTCTCTGTGTGTGGTGTCCGTTCTGAGTGTTTAATGCTGGTTCTGTGTGTGTGGTGTCCGTTCTGAGTCCCCCGTGTTTAATGCTGGTTCTCTGTGTGTGGTGTCCGTTCTGAGTGTTTAATGCTGGTTCTCTGTGTGTGGTGTCCGTTCTGAGTGTTTAATGCTGGTTCTCTGTGTGTGGTGTCCGTTCTGAGTGTTTAATGTTGGTTCTCTGTGTTTGGTGTCTGTTCTGAGTGTTTAATGCTGGTTCTCTGTGTGTGGTGTCCGTTCTGAGTGCTTGATGCTGGTTCTCTGTTTGTGGTGTCCGTTCTGAGTGTTTAATGCTGGTTCTCTGTATGTGGTGTCCGTTCTGAGTGTTTAATGCTGGTTCTGTGTGTGTGGTGTCCGTTCTGAGTGTTTAATGCTGTTTCTCTGTGTGTGGTGTCCGTTCTGAGTGTTTAATGCTGGTTCTCTGTGTGTGGTGTCCGTTCTGAGTGTTTAATGCTGGTTCTGTGTGTGTGGTGTCCGTTCTGAGTGTTTAATGGTGGTTCTCTGTGTGTGGTGTCCGTTCTGAGTGTTTAATGCTGGTTCTCTGTGTGTGGTGTCCGTTCTGAGTGTTTAATGCTGGTTCTCTGTGTGTGGTGTCCGTTCTGAGTGCTTGATGCTGGTTCTCTGTATGTGGTGTCCGTTCTGAGTGTTTAATGCTTGTTCTGTGTGTGTGGTGTCCGTTCTGAGTGTTTAATGCTGGTTCTGTGTGTGTGGTGTCCGTTCTGAGTGTTTAATGCTGGTTCTCTGTGTGTGGTGTCCGTTATGAGTGTTTAATGCTGGTTCTCTGTATGTGGTGTCGTTCTGAGTGTTTAATGCTGGTTCTCTGTGTGTGGTGTCCGTTCTGAGTGTTTAATGCTGGTTCTCTGTGTGTGGTGTCCGTCTGAGTGTTAATGCTGGTTCTCTGTTGTGGTGTCCGTTCTGATGTTTAATGCTGGTTCTCTGTGTGTGTGTCCGTTCGAGTGTTTAATGCTGGTTCTCTGTGTGTGGTGTCCGTTCTGAGTGTTTAAGCTGGTTCTCTGTTTGGGTGTCCGTTCTGAGTGTTTAATGCTGGTTCTCTGTGTGTGGTGTCCGTTCTGAGTGTTTAATGCTGGTTCTCTGTGTGTGGTGTCCGTTCTGAGTGTTTAATGCTGGTTCTCTGTGTGTGGTGTCCGTTCTGAGTGTTTAATGCTGGTTCTCTGTGTGTGGTGTCCGTTCTGAGTGTTTAATGCTGGTTCTCTGTGTGTGGTGTCCGTTCTGAGTGCTTAATGCTGGTTCTCTGTGTGTGGTGTCCGTTCTGAGTGTTTAATGCTGGTTCTCTGTGTGTGGTGTCCGTTCTGAGTGTTTAATGCTGGTTCTCTGTGTGTGGTGTCCGTTCTGAGTGTTAATGCTGTTCTCTGTGTGTGGTGTCCGTTCTGAGTGTTTAATGCTGGTTCTTGTTGTGGTGTCCGTTCTGAGTGTTTAATGCTGGTTCTCTGTGTGTGGTGTCCGTTCTGAGTGTTTAATGCTGGTTCTGTGTGTGTGGTGTCCGTTCTGAGTGTTTAATGCTGGTTCTCTGTGTGTGGTGTCCGTTATGAGTGTTTAATGCTGGTTCTCTGTATGTGGTGTCCGTTCTGAGTGTTTAATGCTAGTTCTCTGTGTGTGGTGTCCGTTCTGAGTGCTTAATGTTGGTTCTGTGTGTGTGGTGTCCGTTCTGAGTGCTTGATGCTGGTTCTCTGCATGTGGTGTCCGTTCTGAGTGTTTAATGTTGTGTCTCTGTGTGTGGTGTCCGTTCTGAGTGTTTAATGCTAGTTCTCTGTGTGTGGTGTCCGTTCTGAGTGCTTGATGCTGGTTCTCTGTGTGTGGTGTCCGTTCTGAGTGTGTGATGCGCAGTGAAGGAGGAAGACGGAGGCATGAGTGGAGAAAAAGCAGCTCAGTGGCTATGAAGTCGCGGAGGTGGGCATGGTGCTTCCGGGGCTTCACGGTGGTTGGTGTAGGTAGGGCGGGGGGGGGGGGGGGGGGGGTGCTGGCAGAGTAATTGGCGGGGAAGCCGAACTCGAGGAGGTCGACGGGGCCGCTCCCCTAAAAAGACACTGACATTATCCTGCACTTTATTCATTGATCATTGTACAGATACTCCCCCACTTTGTACATTGCCCCCCCCCCCTCCCACTTTACATAATAAAGTGTGCTTTTTCTCCGTCGCCTGCCAGACGCACTCCTCTCCTTTCTTTCTTGGGGGATGTGGGAGAATGCTTACAAACAGAGGAGTGCGTCTGGCAGGGGAAGGATGCGGTGTGGCGAGAGAGGGCAGCGAGGCTGGGTTATAAGGGAGAGAGGGAGAGGGGGGGGGGGAGGTTACGCAACGCAACGGTCGCGGCCTGGGGGGGGGGGGGGAGTGCTCCTCCTCCACTGCGAATCAAGCGCAATGCAAGCATTACGACCAATGCTGGTTCTCTGTGAGTGGTGTCCGTTCTGAGTGCTTAATGCTGGTTCTCTGTGTTTGGTGTCAGTTCTCAGTGTTTAACGCTGGTTCTCTGTGCTTAGTATTTGTTTTCAGTGTTTAACACTGCTTCTCTGTGTTTAATATGGTTATACATGTTTAGTATTTGTTTTCAGTGTTTAACACTGCTTCTCTGTGTTTAATATGGTTATGCATGTTTAGTATTTCTTTTCAGTGTTTACCACTGGTTCTTGTGCATAGGATGGTTACCTGTGTTTAGATTCTGTATTCTGTGTTTCACGCTGGTTCTCAGTGATTACAGTTGGTTCTCAGTGTTTACCGTTGGTGCTTTGTGTTTGTGCTTGGTGCTGGTTGTCAGTGTTTACTGCTGGTTCTCAGTGTTTACCATTGGTGCTTTGTGTGTGTGCTGGTTGTCAGTGTTTACAGTTGGTGCTTTGTATTTGTGCTTGGTGCTGGTTCTTAGTGCTTACTGTTGGTTCTCAGTGTTTACCGCTGGTGCTTTGTGTTTGGTGCTGGTTCTTAGTGTTTACTGCTGGTTCTCAGTGTTTACCATTGGTGCTTTGTGTTTGTGCTGGTTGTCAGTGTTTACAGTTGGTGCTTTGTGTTTGTGCTTGGTGCTGGTTCTTAGTGCTTACTGTTGGTTCTCAGTGTTTACCACTGGTGCTTTGTGTTTGGTGCTGGTTCTTAGTGTTTACTGCTGGTTCTCAGTGTTTACCGTTGGTGCTTTGTGTTTGTGTTTGGTGCTGGTTCTTAGTGTTTACTGGGGTTTTTTGTTTTGTTTTTTGTGATGGGTGTATTTATGCTGCCCATAACGATTAAGTCTAATGACTTGTTTTCGCCGCTAGACAGTAATAGTCTTGTGACTCCCCTTCTTTTTATCACTTTCAGTTGTTGTGTAGCTAACTACTGCATACATTCTTTCTCTGTTTGTAAGCATTCTCCCACATCCCCCAAACCTCTGTGATTACCGTTGGTGCTTTGTGTTTGTGCTTGGTGCTGGTTCTTAGTGATTACCGTTGGTGCTTTGTGTTTGTGTTTGGTGCTGGTTCTTAGTGTTTACTGCTGGTTCTCAGTGTTTGACGTCGGTGGTCAGTGTTTACCGCTAGTTATCGACAACCACCACAACCACAACACCCACAACCCAACACCACAACCCACAACCCACAACCAACACACCAACAACCACAACAGTGTTTGACGCCGATGGTCAGTGTTTACCACTAGTTATCAGTGTTTGATGCTGATGATCAGTGTTTACTGCTGGTTCTCGGTGTTTGAAGCCAATGGTCAGTGTTTACTGCTGGTTCTCGGTGTTTGACGTTGATGGTCAATGTTTACCACCTGTTGTCAGTGTTTGATCCCGATGGTCAGTGTTTACCTCTGGTTCTCAGTGTTTGACGCCGATGATCAGTGTTTACCTCTGGTTCTCGGTGTTTGATGCCGATGGTCAGTGTTTACCTCTGGTTCTCAGTGTTTGATGCCGATGGTCAGTGTTTACCTCTGGTTCTCGGTGTTTGACGCTGATGACCAGTGTTTACCACTGGTTCTCGGTGTTTGATGCTGATGGTCAGTGTTTACCTCTGGTTCTCGGTGTTTGATGCTGATGACCAGTGTTTACCACTGGTTCTCGGTGTTTGATGCCGATGGTCAGTGTTTACCGCTGGTTCTCGGTGTTTGACGCCGATGGTCAGTGTTTACCGCTGGTTCTCGGTGTTTGACGCCGATGGTCAGTGTTTACCACTAGTTATCGGTGTTTGAAGCCGATGGTCAGTGTTTATCGCTAGTTATCGATGTTTGACGCCGATGGTCAGTGTTTACCGCTGGTTCTCGGTGTTTGACGCCGATGGTCAGTGTTTACCGCTGGTTCTCGGTGTTTGACGCCGATGGTCAGTGTTTACTGCTGGTTCTCGGTGTTTGCGCCGGCACTGAGTAGTTGCCTACGGACCTACAGAAGGCGTCGGTGGCCGGCAGGTGGCTGCTCCAGGTCACACCAGGGGGCGGCAGGGTTCGAGGAGACGCGTGACGCGCTATAAATAGACGACCTTCGTCGCCTGCCGGCCGCGGTGTACTAAGACTTAGCCGTCAACACAAAGCAGCCGGCAGCCGGCAGCCGGCAGCCGGCATTTCACACACAACATCACAGTGATGTAATGTAGGATATCACATTGATGTAGTGTACGACACCACATTCACCTCCTACACAACATCATAGTGGTGTAATGTAGAACATCACTGTGATGTAGTGTATGACACCACATTCACCTCCTACACAACATCACAGTGGTGTAATGTAGGACATCACTGTGATGTAGTGTACGACACCACATTCACCTCCTACACAACATCACAGTGGTGTAATGTAGGACATCACTGTGATGTAGTGTACAACACCACATTCACCTCCTACATGACATCACAGTGGTGTAATGTAGGACATCACTGTGATGTAGTGTATGACACCACATTCACCTCCTACATGACATCATAGTGGTGTAATGTAGGACTTCACTGTGATGTAGTGTACGACACCACATTCACCTCCTACACGACATCATAGTGGTGTAATGTAGGACTTCACTGTGATGTAGTGTACGACACCACATTCACCTCCTACATGACATCACAGTGGTGCAATGTAGGACATCACTGTGATGTAATGTAGGACGTCACAATGGCTTAATGTAGGACAAAACATTCACCTGGTAAAGTAGGACATCACTTTGATGTAGTGTAGAACATCGCAATAATTCACACTGATGTCAGCAGGACATCACAGTGGTGTAGTGTAGGGCATCATAGTGGTGTAATGTAGGACATCACATTCACCTCATAAATGACATCAAAGTAATGTCAGCAGGACATCACCGTGATGTAATGTAGGACATCACAGTTACCTCATACACGACATCACAGTGGTGCAATGTAGGAGATCACTGTGGTGTAATGTAGGACATCACGGTTACCTCATATACAACATCACAGTGGTGAATGTAGGACATCACATTAACCTCATACACAACATCAAAGTGACATCACAGTGGTGTAATATATAATTACTACCACCCCAAGCAGGATAACAAAGTGTCGTCTTCAAACCGGTGACCTACTTTTTATGTTTGCGCCTTGCCTTTCATTTGGCATTACTAGGGTTAGATAAGGTTAGGAGCAGTGCAATGGGGAACAGGATATATTTATGGAATGGCAAACTTTGGAGATATTTTAAATCAGAACAGGTAATATTAATTATCGCATGTATATCTATAGCCATGTTTACACGGGAGAGTTAAATCGCTTCATATAAATCGCCTTGCCTAGTTCGCCTCACATTCGCCATGTAAACGCTCCGCTGAGGCGGATTAGGGCTGATTCGCTTCATATGATTCACTTTATATAAACCACCTAGCGAGGTGGTTTATATGAAGCGAACTAGGTTAGGTTGGCCCATCTCGCCTGTGTGAATGCAACCAACTTACTTGAGGCGGATTAAGGACATCACACTATAGAATATAATTTGGTCTTTGAAACCGCTAGCTGTGCACAGATACTTTTTTCATCATTTATTTGTAGGGTTTCACTGCCCAGCAGAAGTTTTGACCATTCCAAACCAATACGATTCAGTCATTACATATCTAGGTCGAACCCACACTCTCTCGTGCCGGCTTCGACAAACCCAAAATGGCACTGGTTAGTCTGGACTTGCTCATGCGCAGATATCAATTTCCGGCCCAAGTACTGCCCGTGTGAACGCGCATCTAAATCGCTTCATATGATTCGCCTTGTCTTAACTCGCTTTACATTTTGCCCGTGTAAACACGGCTTAAGTGTGCAGTAATGCATGTGTAAGAAGTGCACCGGTATCTAAGTAGGAGATAACGGTCAAATGTAGCAAAGCGTGTCGGATCAGAAAATGTTATCACAATGATATAATGCAATGAACTCTAACAATGAGCTATCACAGTGAGCTATCACCATGAGCTATTACAGTGAGCTATCACCATGATCTATTACAGTGAGCTATCAGCATGATGTAAAGTCGACGGCTGGCAGTTTGAGTGGTGTAGATAGGCTAATAGGAAATTACTACAGGCAAGGAGTGAAAGTAGATATAGAGTGAAAGGTAGGAGAGTGAGACTCCTTCATTTATTGTATATATAGTTTCAGGAAACAAGATGGTGGTGATCACATGATCAAGTCTTCTATCCACCAATGAACATTCAATATCCTTGTCACCAAGGCATAGTTAGATCTGCCAACAGTGCCCTGTTGTGTCTGGTGTGCAGTGATCCATAAATAACACTTGGAGGGGAGGGGTATGTGAGGAGAGTTCCAAAGACTCTCTCACCTGTCGAGAAGTGACCCTCTGTCAGGTCAAGAAGTGACCTTCTCTCACTATCTATATTGATATACAATTTCTATCTTTAATTAGTAATGGATCACCAACTCCACATATACCTTATATGCCTTTGGTTTTACATACCATCTACCATTATATAGACCATTTGCAATTTATTATAGAGTAGCTCTCCATTGCCCATATCTCAAATATCGGACAATTTTACAATGAGCTATTACAGTGAGCTATCACAATGAGCTATCACAGTGAGCTATCACACTAAGCTATCACAGTGAGCTATCACCATGAACTATTACAGTGATATATCACCATGAACTATTACAGTGACATATCACAATGAGGTATCACAGTGAGCTATCACCATGAACTAGTACAGTGACATATCACCATGAATTATTACAGTGACATATCACAATTAGCTATCACCATGAACGATTACAGTGATAACTCACAATGAGCTATTACAGTGAGCTATCACCATGAACTATTACAGTGATATATCAAAATGAACTATTACAGTGAGTTATCACCATGAACTATTACAGTGATATATCAAAATTGCATATTACAGTGAGCTATCACCATGACCTATTACAGTGATATATCACCATGAACTGTCACAATGACATATCACAATGAGCTATCACAGTGACATATCACAGTGAGCTATCACGATGAGCTAGTACAGTGAGCTATCGCCATGAACTATTACAGTGAGCTATCACCATGAACTATTACAGTGATATATCACCATGAACTATTACAGTGACATATCACAATGAGCTATCACAGTGAGTTATCACCATGAACTATTACAGGGATATATCACCGTGAGCTATTACAGTGAGCTATCACCATGAACTGGTACAGTGATATATCACAATCCACTATTACGGTGACATATCACAATGAGCTATCACAGTGAGCTATCACCATGAACTATTACAGTGATATATCACCATGAGCTATTACAGTGAGCTATCACCATGAGCTATCACAGTGATATATCACCATGAGCTATTACAGTGAGCCATCACCATGCACTATTACATTGATATATCACCATGAGTTATTACCGTAATATATCACCATGAACTATTGCAGTGAGCTATCACCATGAACTATTACAGTGAGCTATCACCATGATCTATTACAGTGATATATCACCATGAACTATTACAGTGATCTATCACCATGACCAATTACAGTGAGCTGTCACCATGAGTTATCACAGTGATATATCACCATGAACTATTATAGTGAGCTATCACCATGAACCATTACAGTGAATATCACAATGAGCTATCACCATGGCCTATTACAGTGAGCTACCACCATGAGCTATTACAGTGAGCTATCACCATGCACTATTACAGTAATATATCACCATGAACTGTCACAATGACATATCACAGTGAGCTATCACCATGAGCTATTACAGTGAGATATCGCCATGAAATATTACAGTGAGCTATCACCATGCCCTATTACAGTGATATATCACAATGCACTATTATAGTGAGCTATCACCATGAACTATTACAGTGAGATATCACCATGAGCTATTACAGTGAGCTATCACCATGAAATATTACAGTGAGCTATCACCATGCACTATTACAGTGATATATCACAATGCACTATCATATTGAGCTATCACCATGAACTATTACAGTGAGATATCACCATGAGCTATTACAGTGAGCTATCACCATGAACGATTACAGTGATATATCACAAGGAGCTATCACAGTGAGATCTCACCATCAACTGTCACAATGACATATCACAATCACTTATCACAGTGAGCTATAAACCATGAGATTTCACAATGAGCTATCAAAATGACGTATGATAGTGAGCTATCACCATGAGATATCACAATGAGCTATCACAATGATATAATGCAATGAACTATCACAGTGAGCTATATGGAACTCCCAACATCTCCCAACCAGCCACTGCAGGGACAAATAGTTTTGCGTCTGTTGGGACATGTTCTTGCCGGTGTGAGACCTCTATTTGCTCTCCGAGAGAGTGCCGCTCGTAACAATATCAGACTCCGGTTACCTCTGAAGCCACACTGTGTCTCCAGAACTACATCAGGTGTTATGTAAATAGATAGTCTGTTGAGGGGGATCCTGGTGAAGATCTTGCCTGCTATGGAAAGAAGAGAGATTCCTCTATAGTTCCCACAGTCTGTTCAATCACCTTTCTTGTAGATGGTTACAATCCTGGCATCCTTCCATGCTTGGGGTACAGAACCCTCCTACCAGGCATTGGTGATTAGTTGATGCAGTCTGTTGAACAGATTGTCTCCTCTGTGCTTCCATACTTCAGCAGGAATTCCATCACCCCCAGGTGCTTTGCCATCTTTCAGGCTGGCGATTGCTCTAGCCATGTCATCCATGGTTAGAATCTCATCGAGGCATGTTTTGGTAATGCGCTGCTGGATGTTGTCCAGAGCTTTGTGATCTATGTCACCAGGGACATTGAGTAGCTTCTGGAAGTGTTCACTCCATCTTGCCAAAACTCTCTTGCTGCCAGAAAAGGTCTCCATTCCATACGTTGATTTCAGGTGAACAAGTCCCTTCTTCACGGGTCTCCACACTTCCTTCAGTCCACTGTAGAAGCGCTACATGTTGTTTCTGTCTGCAGAGGACCGGGCTATGGCAGCTACTGAGGAAGTATGGATGCCCAGAGAAGTTCACAACTATGATCGAGGAATGATGGCGAATGTTAGTGTTGTACAGGAATGATGGCGAATGTTAGTGTTGTAGGGGAAGTCTCGGAATCGTTTTGGGTTACCAATGGGGGTCAGGCTCTTCTCCATTTTGGTATCAGCAATGCTTGATGAGGCTTTCCAAGGCATGGGGGATGGCGTCTATATACAGTCCAGACAGAGGGCTGACCTATTCAACATCGCACACTTCAGAGAGAAGACCAAGACTACTCGGATACTGGTGAGAGAGCTGCTATTCGCAGATGACAGTGCACTGGTTGCCCACTCTGCTGAAGAGATCCAGAAAATAGTGGACGCTTTCTGTGATGCATCAAAGAAGTTTGGCCTGAAGATTAACATCAAGAAGATGGAGGTGCTGTACCAACGCAACTCTACAAGAACCTGAGAGGAGGATATCATGGTTGACGGAAACAAGCTGAACTCTGTTCCGGAATTCACCTACCTCGGAAGCACTATATCAACTGATGGACGCATTGATGCTGAAATACAGAGGATGATGGCCAAGGCCAGCGCATCTTTCGGCTGACTATGTCAGAGACTCTGGAACAACCACCATGTGTCCATGCGGGTCAAAGGCAAGATCTACCATGCAATCGTGCTATCCACCCTACTATACGGAGCCAAGGTCTGGACAGTGTACAGACGACAGGTGAAAAAGCTGCATGCAATCATGATGCGACATCTGCTTTTGATCATGAGGATAACCTGGAAGGACAAAGTGACAAATAAGGAAATACTCGAACAGACAGCTGCCCTCTATGGAAGATTGTCTGATCAAAAAGAATCTCCAGTGTACTGGACACATCATGAGGATGCCCCGACCCGACCCGACCCGACCCGACCCACCACGCCCCGCCCCGACTCGCCCCGACCCGACCCGTCCCGACCCGACCCGTCCCGCCCTGACCCGACCCAACCCGCCCCGACCCATCCCACCCCGACCCGACCTGACCCGCCCCGACCCGCCCCCCCAACCCGCCCCGCCCCGACCCGCCCCATCCCGCCCAGTCCCGCCCGGCCCCGCCCGGCCCCGCCCCGCCCCGCCCCACCCCGCCCTGCCCCGCCCCGCCCCGCTCCGCCCCATCAGGGAGTGTTGTCATCAGGGAGTGTTGCCATCAGGGAGTGTTGTCATCAGGGAGTGTTGCCATCAGGGAGTGTTGTCATCAGGGAGTGTTGTCATCAGAGAGTGTTGTCATCAGGGAGTGAACTCACCTCCCCACGTGAAATACCACATACACAGATAGGCGTGGGTAGGCTGATTGCATCAGAGCACCTTATAGACTAATGGTTATGACACACTCCCCGGAATGGCAGGAATGCGGGTTCGAGGATCGCGCTAAGCGCGATGTTCCCACGACACGGAAGTGTGTGTGGGGAGTTTCACTGCCTCCCGCCTTTGCCTCCGCATCCAGCATCCCGCATCCCGCATCCCGCATCCCGCCACCTGCATCCCGCCTCCGCCTCCCGCATCCCGCCTCCCGCATCCCGCATCCCGCGCCCCCTGGTGAGCGTCCGGGCAGTGTGCGACCCAGTTTCCCCGACGCTGAGTCGGGCAGATTCCCGAGTCGGCGCAGGGAAATGTGGGGCAGTGAGACTTCGGACAGGTGCTAAGCACAGTCACGTGGTGCGCACACCTGTCCACACCTGTCCACACCTGTCCACACCTGCGGTACACCTGGAGCCTTGTTTACCTGCGGCCTGTCCGCCACCGACCCGCCAAGTCGGGCCTCTCAATTTCGACGTTTATTTTGTATGGATTTATTTTCCCATTTATCCGATTTGAACTGAATTGGTATGACGCTTGAGGAATTGGTTAAACCTGCCTGACGAAAATTAATTAAGAACATGTGAATTGAAGAAGTAATGTGTGTTGATGGCTTCAGGTAGGCGTAATCACACAGCTGGTCCTTAATCGGGTTTACTCTCCTGGGTTCAACTGTGGCTTAGCCTAACGGAATATTAAATCTTGTCTACGCATTCTTGCTTGCTTAACGTCCTCATTAATCATCCATTACTCATTACTTCATTACTCACTTCTCAATTACTCACTTATCAGTACGCACTTCTACATAACTCATTACTCCAGGAGACACCTCTCCATTACTAAAGTCTCCATTACCCACTTCTCTATTACTCACTTCTCATTACTCATTACTCTATTATGCGCTCCTTCATTACTCACTTATCCACTATGCATTACTATATGACTCACTTATCCATTACTCAATTACTCACTTATCAATACTCTCTTCTCCATTACTCACTTCTCCATTACTTACTTCTATAGTACTCTCTTCTGCATTACTTACTTCTCCATTACTCACTTCTGCATTACTCACTTCTCCATTAGTCACTTTGCCAGTACTCCCTTCTCCATTACTCACTTCCCCATTACTCACTTCTCCATTACTCACTTCTCCATTACTCACTTCTCCATTACTCACTTCTTCATTATTCACTTCTCCATTACTCCCTTCTCCATTACTCACTTCTCTATTAGTTACTTCTATATTACTCATTTCTCCATTACTCACTTCTCCATTACTCACTTCTTCATTACTCACTTCTTCATTACTCACTTCTACATTACTCAATTCTTCACGACTTCCTTCTCCATTACTTACTTCTCCATTACTCCCTCCTCCATTACTCCCTTCTGCATTACTCACTTCTCCATTACTTATTCCTCCATTATTCACGTCTCCATTACTCACTTCTCCATTACTCACTTCTCCTTACTCATTCCTCCATTACTCACTTCTCCATTACGACCTTCTCCATTACTCACTTCTCCATTATGTTCTTCTTCATTAGTCACTTCCTCATTACTCCCCTCTCCATTATGTACTTCTCCATTACTCACTTCTCCATTACTCACTTCTCCATTACTCACTTCTCCATTAGTCACTTCCCCATTACTCACTTCTCCATTATGTACTTCTCCATTACTCACTTCTCCATTACTCACTTCTCCATTATGTTCTTCTTCATTAGTCACTTCCTCATTACTCCCCTCTCCATTATGTACTTCTCCATTAGTCACTTCTCCATTACTCACTTCTCCATTAGTCACTTCTCTATTACTCACTTCTCCATTAGTCACTTCGCCATTACTCACTTCTCCATTATTCACTTCTTCATTATTCACTTCTCCATTACTCACCTCTCCATTACTCACTTCTCCATTACTCACTTCTCCGTTACTCACTTCTCCATCACTCACACACACAGTCACATTCACTCACCCACACACACTCATGGTCACACTCACCCACACCATTTGGTGCGCATGGAGACCTTCATAAGAGATGCTTTCCTTAAGAAGGAGCACGTTGTGGCTGTCTTTTTCGACCTCGAAAAAGCCTATGACAGAACGCGGAACCATGGCATCATGGAGGATCTTCATGCGCTTGGCCTTCATGGCCACCTACCAATTTTCATCAGGAATTGTCTAGCTTTCAGGCATTTCCACGTCCGTGTCAAGACTACCTATTCCAGCCTACACTCACAGGAACTAGGAGTACCTCAAGGCAGCATACTGGCCATGACCCTTTTCGGGGTCAAGGTCAATGGTATTGCTGCTGCTGTAAAGCGGGGGGTCTCCTGTAGTCTTTTCGTGGATGACTTTGTTTTATATTACAGCGCTGCTAACATAAATGTCATAGAGAGACAGTTACAACTAAGCCTAAATGGGATCCATCGATGGTCAGTTCTGAACGGTTTCAAATTTTCCAAGACCAGAACAGTCTGCATGCACTTCTGCCTGCTGCGTAGAATGCATGCAGAACCGGAGCTGACCCTGGATGGGGATCCCATTAAAGTCTTTGAGAAAACCTAATTTCTGGGCCTCATTCTCGACACAAAACTGTCTTTCATGCCACATATAAATACCTGATAACAAGATGTCTGAAAGCGCTGGATATTCTGAGGGTGCTGTCCATCTCAGAGTGGGGAGCGGACAGAGATGTTCTGCTCTCCGTGTACAGAACCTTGGTTCGGTCACGAGTGGATTATGGCAGCATAGTGTACGGTTCCACAAGGAAATCATATATTGGGCTGCTAGACACGATCCACCACCAGGGACTGCACCTGGCCCTTGGGGCCTTCCGCACCTCACCGGTTCAGAGAGTCTACGTCGAGGCCAATGAACCATCACTTAACAACAGGAGAATCAAACTGGCCATGCAATATGTAGTCAAGATAAAAACTAATGCATTGAATCCTGCACGCAATTCTCTATTTGAGCAACATGACAAATCCAGGTATGAAGCCAGGCCGAATTACATCCGGTCACTGAGGCCTTGAATGAAACCTCATTTGGAGGCCTTGGGCGTGGATTTGGATGTGTTGGAGGATGCCAAAGTCCCAGAACATCCCCCGTGGTCGTTGAGGAAGCCATCGGTTATCCTCCGACTCACAGAACTGAGGAAGTCTGGGACACACTTGAGTACCAAGGACTGCATGCAGAGATTCAAGGCCAGTTTGCAGACCACCTCTCCATATACACTGATGGTTCGAAAGACCAAAGCCGGGTAGCTGCTGTAGCAGTCTGCCGATGGGAAAATGTTGGCGTATGCTTGCCCGAACAGAGCTCGATTTTCACTGCGGAAGCCTGAGCACTCCTTCTCACGTTGGAGTTGGAGTGTATCGAGGTATCCAACCACACTAACTATGTTATATACAGTGATTCGTTCTCTTGCCTCCTGGCTGTTGATGGACTGAAAACGAATCACCCTATTCTAGCAACGGTCATTTATAAAAATGAACCAACTGGCAATGGATGGGTATGACATCCACCTGCAACCACCAATCAATCAATCAACCCACAGTCACACTCACAGTCACACTCACTCACAGTCAGTCACACTCAGACACATACTCACACACACTCACCCACAGTCACTCTCTCTCACACACAGTCACACTCATTTACCCACGAAGTCACACCCACACACAGTCACACTCACACACAGTCACACTCACAGAGTCACACTCACTCACCCAAACACTCACACTTGCATGCACAATCACACTCACTTACCCACACAGTCAGACTCACCCACACCATCACACTCACTTACAGACACAGTCACACTCACTCACCCACAGAGTCACTCACAGACACAGTCACACTCACTCACACACACACTCACTGTCATGCTAACCCACACAGTCACGCTCACTCACCCACAGTCACACAGTCACACTCACACACACAGTCACACTCACACACACAGTCACACTCACTCACCCACAGTCACACTCACTCACCCACACAGTCACACTCATTTATCCACACATCCACACTCACACACACACAGTAACACTCACATGTACAGTCACACTCACACACACACTCACTCACTGCCATACTCACCCACACTCACTCACACACACAGTCACACTCACTCACCCACAGTCACACTCACTCACCCACACACTCACTGCCATACTCACCCACACTCACTCACCAACACAGTCACACTCACATGTACAGTCACACTCACTCACACACACTCACTGTCACACTCACCCACACAGTCACACTCACTCACCCACATAGTCACACTCACTCACACAGTCACACTCACTCACCTACAGTCACAGTCACTCACCCACACAGTCACACTCACTCACACACAGTCACACTCACTCACACAGTCACACTCACACACACACACTCAATTCACCCACACAGTCACACTCACCCACACAGTCACACTCACTCACCCACAATCATACTCACTCATCCACATACACACTCAATTCACCCACACAGTCACATTCACTCACCCACACAGTTACACTCATTTACCCACACAGTCATATTCACCCACACAGTCACACTCAATTCACTCACACAGTCAAACTCACCCACCACACAGTCACACTCACACACACAGTCACACTCACACACACAGTCACACTCACACACACAGTCACACTCACACACACAGTCACACTCACACACAGTCACACTTACACACACACTCACACTCACACACAGTCACACCTGTAGTGTACGTAGAGACCCGAACGCCTTGAAGTCTGTGTACCAAGTGTCTTTATTCAGTACCTCACTCTCCCACGTCAGCTCGGTCATGTGACCCCTCTCGCTGGTTCCCTATACACCACATCTCCTTTCTTCGGATTGAACAAGTGTTCTACTATGTATCATTCTACTCGCCCTTGCTCACATGTGATTGTATTCCCTCTGGGATTCTGGTTCATAATGACAATAACAATCATAACAATAATAACAATAATAGCAATAATAATAACAACAATAATAATAACAATAACAATGTTCAACAAATTTTCAACAATAACAACAATAATAATAACAATAACGATAACAATTTTCTTTCATTACTTATATAAATTTACAACCAACTCATCACATTCAATCAACACCCCGAAGGTGAACCACAATCAATGTGCTTGATCCGATTTTCAATTACCCATTCGGTCATTTTTCATTAACTAATTCATCTACATTTTGCCTAACTACATATATATATATATTTGAACTGCATCTCGACTACTGTGACTCGCAATGAACTTATGTTTAATAACCTAAGCGGTGTACCGGTTTTACTGTTCTCCCTACTCGGGTTACATGACCCGTAGATTGCGTACCTGTACTTTTGAGGGGTGTTAATGCCTCCCTCCCTGACCTACCGTGATTTGTTATTTTGCTGTTGGCTGACTCAGGTGCTTGTATAATCATAGTGCCATTTCTTCTTATTGTTTTGCCCTCACTGTTTCGAATGTAGTAGTCTCGCCCGTGCTGTGCATTTCTTTGTATGATCCTACCTTCCTTCCATTCTTTTCTTTCATTTAAGTAACGTATGCGTTCGCCAATTTTTAATGCCGTATGTGATCTTACTGCACGCACGTCATGATATGCTTTCTGTTTATGCTGTCTATTCATTATTTGTGTTTTGCGCGACGGCACTGGTTTAGCTTTCAATAACTCTGGCATGGTTGGTATCCTACTTCTTAACTTTCTGCTCATGAGCAGCTGTGATGGCGATGCTTCTAGATCTTGAATTATCGTATTTCGGTAATCTAGTAACGCTAGGCTAAAATCCGACTTGTCCATGATTGATTTTTTAAGCGTCGATTTCATATTCTGTACGCATCGTTCTGCCTGGCCATTACTCCTGGGGTATAATGGGCTTGAGAACTTGGGAGTCAAATTGTAACTTACGGCAAAATTTTTATATTCCTCACTTGAAAATTGTGGCCCATTATCGGACACCACAACCCTCGGTATCCCATGTCGTGCAAAAACTTGCTTCATATTGTCAATCACCCCCTTACTCGTTGTGTCTGTTATTTGTATTACTTCAGGATACTTTGAATAATAGTCTACGATCACCAGATAATTCATACTTTTGCATTGGAACAAGTCCACACCAACCTTCCAAAATGGAATGTCTGGAATGTCATGATTGACTAGTGGCTCTGCATGTGGCCGTGCCCTCACCGACTGGCATACCTGGCACCTAGTGACTTTGTCTTGCAACTGGCTATCTATGCCTGGCCAGAATACACTGTCACGTGCTAACTGTTTACTCCTAACAATGCCCTAATGAGCACTATGTAGCTTGTTCAGCATTTGTCTTTGCAAGCTTTCTGGGACCACTATTCTGTTCTGTTTAAGCACAACATTTACCTGAACTGTTAACTCATCCCTGTACGTGTGATATGGTTTTATGTTACACACTATTTCGCTGTCCTGCGCCGGCCATCACTCGCGGATGTACCCGATGAGTTGTTGCAGCGTGCGATCTTGTGCTGTCGCTTCAGCAATTTGGTCTAGATCGTCATTGCTGACTCTAGCCTTTCATTATGCTCATGTATGGTACTGCCATAAATTAAAATATCATCAGCTACCACATCCACGCCCGGGAGCCCCTTCAAAATGCTCTCCATCTCCTGTATAAAAATGTCCCCGGCTGTCTTTATACCGAATGGGAGCCGGGTATATCTATACCGCCCCCATGGCATGTTAAACGTGCACAGCAGCGAGCTTGGTTTGTCCAACACTATCTGCCAATACCCGCTCTGGGCATCCAACACCGAAAAAAACTTTGCACCCTCTGTCTTAGCCACTACTTGTTCTACTGTCTTAATTGGGTATGGGCCCCGCAAAATGGCTTTGTTCAACTTTGTCGGATCTAAACATACACATAATTTATTTGGTTTCCGCACAATCGTGATAGAATTCACCCACGGTGTTGGGTCTAGCTGCTCAACAATGACCCCTATTTTAACCATTCTATCTAACTCATCTCGTACAGCATCATTTATTGCATGTGGAATACGTCTTGGAGGATCAATCACTGGAGGTACATTTTCATCAATATGGATGCTGGCATCTACTTTAATACATCCTAAACCTGTAAACACATTATTATATTTATTTACCAGGGATTTAGCTGCTCCATCGACTGTCTCTTGCCCTCTGTCGGAGTCCGGCTTCTTAACCGCATTCAATGTCATCACTCGGTTGAGAAGATTCAGAGTCACGCATGCATCCTTTCCTAGTATCGCACACCCGCTGTCCATGACTTGAAACACAATGGGCTCCCCTCGTATCTTGATTGTGACCTCTCCCCGGGGCCAGATTCGCTCCCCCGTGTATGTGACGACTCTGCACAGCGGTTCTCGTAAAACCATGTTTGGTAGGGCCAAAAACACTTTTTTGGGTATGATACTGGCTTCCGAGCCACTGTCAAGCTTGAACTGCACCATTTCACCACAGATGCGCACATTCTCATACCACAAAGTTTTACCTATGGCTCCCACAAACAGAGCTTGTTGCTCATCGTCCACGTCCTCGTCTTGCCACACGGGTGAGTCCTCCTCACCATCCACGTCCAACGCATTCACCGTAGTTCGCTGTCGCTGCTCTCTTCCTCTGCAAACCCTCGCGAAATGCCCAACTCGGCCGCACACCAGACATTCCTTGTTTCTGGCTGGACAATTATCTCGGGGGTGTGAATACCCACACCTGTTACATTTATCACGGCTGGGTGCGTCTCTGTAACTTCCACCTCGCCAATTCTCACTGCCGTCCCGCCTATTGCCACTCCCAGTGCGCACTGGTGGGCGCGTCAGGGGGCATGTAGGGGGCGTGTCGGGGCCCATGTTGGGGGGCGTACCCCTCGCCTGTCATTCCGGTTGACTGCATGCACTTCAGCGTTGTCAGTGTCATCTCCACCCCCTGTCACCTGTTCCGAGCTATGCTCACTGAGCCCACACATTTCCAGGCACTGGTCTAACTCTAGATTTGCTGTTTGCAGTAGTTTATCCCGTATCTTGTTGTCTTTTATACCACAAACCAGTCTGTCACATAATATAGACTCCTCCGCCGCACCATAGTCACACAATTCCACTCGATACTGCAGTTCTCGTATATAAGTTTCCATGTCTTCCGTCGTCTGGTTATACATATTAAACTTATACCGAACTATGGTGCGGTTTGACTTCCCATGGCAGTACTTCCGAAAGGCTGCTGTCAGCGCGCCTATCTTCTCACGTTCGTCACTTGCTATGTCCATTATGTGAAACAACTTCTGTGCTTCCAACCCTGCTATGTGCAAAAATGCACAACATTGCACCTTTTCAGTTTTCGTTGACAGGCCAGTCGCTCCTGTGAAAAATTTGTAAGCCCCATGCCACACTCTCCAATTTAGCGCTAGGTTTCCTTTGAAACTAAGCGGTGCCGGCGGCTTCAATCCTGATAGCGCCATGTCCGTTCTATCACATGTAGTGTACGTAGAGACCCGAACGCCTTGAAGTCTGTGTACCAAGTGTCTTTATTCAGTACCTCACTCTCCCACGTCAGCTCGGTCACGTGACCCCTCTCGCTGGTTCCCTATACACCACAACACCCACACACAGTCACACTCACACACACAGTCACACTCACACACAGTCACACTCACACAAGGTCACACTCACACACAGTCACACTCACACACGCAGTCACACTCACACACACAGTCACACTCAATTCACCCACACAGTCACACGAAAAAACTTCTCCTATTAACATGCAGCAGCATATGGATTATTATGGTAAGAAAGGGGCCACGAGATGCCAGCGGCTACAGGATGTTTCTTCAGTCGAGCTCTCATCATTATTTGTCATTATATTCCAATATTGGGGTGCAGTTGTTAATACGAGGTTTTATCAATTGTGTTATAATCTGCAAGGGTGGGCCGCTGGCCCCTCGTGGCCCCTTTCTTTAAAAAATAATCCATATTCTGCTGCATGTTAATATCATAATGTTATATTATGACGGTAATCAGGCCACGAGGGCCAGCAGCTACTTTGTATTGCATCTGCGCCCTTATATTGGTCTTGTTTTATCTCTATGTGTATATCTATCCGTATACCTGTATATATCATGACACGACGCTATGCATTTCTTGCTTATGGCTTTTATTTTCCATAATGGGTGGCTCTTAGCCTGTCACATGCCAGGCACCCTTTTGGTGCATTTTTCTTGGATAAATAGTTGTAGTTCTCAGCTATTCTAAGCCATGTCCAGTACCCAAATGTCTGGTATCAAGGTTGTCACCACACTGTTGGCCATGCTCAATGGCCTATTGTAGATTGGTCTGAAAGTGCCATCTCCTGACCAGCCTGCTGCTGTCAGGATTGTGGTGATTGGCAGTTGTTGTCTCATTGCTGCGCTCGTGGAGGCATGTCGGCATGAGTAGGGCGTAAACTGTTGGATGTTTATGCCCGCCTCTGTCATTTTTAGCCGTACGTACGTTGACAGTGTCTCTTGCGAGGCTGCCATGTGCGGGCTCTTCGTTGTCGCAAATATGGCGGGTTCAGCCCCTGCCAGCTCTCCCCTGCTCATGTACTCGCAGAGGTGTCCATACACGCACAACTCATCTATCCCGTATTTCCTGAAATTCAGGATGAGTGGGTTGCGGGCCGGATCGTTAGACTTCATCTTAGTAGTATAACGCAATGTGCACCCGTCCGCCTCCCAGCTGAAGTCTGCCCTTTTCATTAAGCCCAGGGGTTGTAACCTTTGCTTGGTGGCTAATAGAAACAAACATACCATCCGTTTGTTCAACTTGTCTGTGTCCAACAGGTGTGTGGGCACCAACCCATGCAAGTGGGTTAGGAGTTGTTTCGGGTCCCACACTGATTCGTATTTCGGTGCACTGGGCTTCAGGTTACCAATCCCCTTCAGGAGCCTACTCACCAGCGGATGGTCCCCGAAGGGTCTCCCTCCTATTGTGATGAACATGGACAGGAGCGATCACACCATGTTGATCATTGTCCTAGCCGCGCCCTCCGAGAAAAGTTTCTCGAGGCAAAGTTGTGCTCCTGGCACTAATCCCCTCCCTCTTGCAGTGGGAAGCCCATCTCCTTAAGACCAGGGTGTATTGTCTGTGGGTATTTTTTGCCCAGGAGGCCATCAGTATCTCTGCCGTTGCCGTGTTCATGCCCATAGTGCAAAACATGTCGTTCAGAGTTCACCACTATGAGCCGCATTTTCCCTGCAAGTGGGAACCTCTTCCTCCTGTTGTCTCTCAACGTCAATGTCTCCTCTTTGACCGCCCATCGTCATGCTGCTGCATAGCCCCATTGTTGTCGTAACAACGGGTACCAGGGCTGCATTGGCCAGTCTGGTGCTATCAGCACTCCTAGCGGCCGCTCCGCTCCCAGCTTGAGCAGTACGCGTGACAGGCAGCTGAAAGGTAGGAAGAAATATCCATAAACATTATGCCAATTGAGCGATAGGGCGTCAGTTCCCTCTGGTTGTGCATCAACTTCCAAATGAAGCATTTTAGCTGATGGTTAACTCTGGAGGCAAACATGTCAATCTCGGGTGTCCCAAACTCCATGAAGACCCTTTCCAGTGTGTACTGCTCTTGTTTTGTCAGCATAGAATCTGACGTGTTTATCCCTGAGTTTCTCCCCCAGATGCTCAATTGGTCACCTTACTGCCCTTAGCTCGAGCACATTGATGTGTGTGGTTTCACTCACGATCGCGTCCCACTGTTCTCCATAATGTGACTCGTGTGTTTGGTCATAATAGCCCCACCCATGTGATGAGGCCTCAGTGTATATGCACACATCTACCGACCTCTTTGGTAGTCTTTTTGTGCCTTCCCCAGGTTTTCTAGCCAGAAGTTGAGGCGTTCCCTAACTCGTCTAGTTAATGTGCATTGCGCCCCATAGTTGCCATTGAAGTCCTTCAGATTCCAGTTGAGTGCCCTCACTATGACCTTTGACCTTACTCTCGCCCACTTATTGCCTGGGTCCATAGCTATTAGCCTGCCCACCAGCGTGGTCAATTGCTTCAGTGTGATGTTTTGTTTTTGCATCATCTCCCCTATGTACATTTTTAGTCCCTCACATTTATCTTTTGGTAAGTCTACCTTATGAATAGTGTATTAATTTTGAAACCTAAGAATTGTATTTCCTGTGTTGGTGTGAGGACAGACTTCTCCCTGTTAATGGTGAAGCCTAGCTTAGTTAGTAGTTCTAACGTGATGTTAACTGCATGCGTCACCTCTTCTTGTGACCTGCCTATCAATATTGTGTCATCTATATAGAACAAGATGTTGTTCTTGGTTCTCAGGTGGCTCATGACCGCTTTCATGATCTTTGTGAAGATCCACGGCCCCGAGCTCACACAATTCGACAGTACTCTAAATCTATAGCTCTGTCCTTCTAATCTGAATTGTCGGAGGTCCCGGTCGACTTGTTTTATTTCGAGGCTGTGGTAGGCTTGCAAGATGTCAATACTCGCCAGCCATGCCCCCCTGTGCACTAGTTGCATAACAGTTGACAGCTGTTCCATTTTAAAATGACTGTACCTAATTAACTCATTTAGTTTGGATAGATTAAGGATTGGCCTGAAATCCCCATCCTTCCCCGATATTGGGCATCTGGTCTGGGTGAGCACACCTGTTAGCTCTAACTCCACTCCCCTCACCATGCTTGTCACCCACCCATTCGCCGTTATATTGTCCCAAGCTGCCGCTTTGGCCGTCACACCCCCTGCTACATAAAGTGACGAGAGCTCGACTGAAGGGACGCCCTGTAGTGGCTGGGCCTCGTGGCTGGCCCTCGTGGCCTGATTACCATCATAATCACCCACACAGTCACACTCACTCACACATTGTCACACTCACCCACCGTGCAATCACACTCATTCACACACAGTCACACTCACACACCCACACAGTACCACTCACCCACACAGTCACACTCATTCACACACAGTCACACTCACACACCCACACAGTACCACTCACCCACATACTGACATAGTCACACTCACCCACACAGTCACACTCACTCACAGACAGTCACACTCACCCACCCACACAAGTGTTACACTCACCTACACAGTCACACTCACCCACACACATTCACACTCACCCAACCACACCGTCATACTCACACACACAGTCACACTCACTCACACACAGTTACACTCATTTGCCCAAACAGTCACACTCAATTCACCCACACAGTTAGTAACTGAGTTACACTCACCCACACAGTCACTCTCACCCATGCACATTCACACTCACCCACTCACACAGTACCACTCACCCACACAGTCACACTCACCCACGCACATTCACACTCACCCACTTACACAGTACCACTCACCCACACAGTCACACTCACCTACGCACATTCACACTCACCCACACAGTTACACTCACCCACACAGTCACACTCACTTACACATACACTCACACAGTAACATACACATGCACACACGCACTCAGTCAGACAGTAACACACACATGCACACACCCACACTCATCCACCCACAGACAGACAGACACCCAGACTCAGTACAACACTCAGACAGTCGCCAGACCGCCCCCCCCCCGCTCCCCCCTCCCCCCCCCCCCCCCCCACGTACGCGCTGGTTCCGGGCTATCAGGGTGTGCCTGCTGCGTCCGATTGGAACCACCCAACCCTTCTATTTTTAGTTCGCCGCGTCTATAAATAACCTCGGGTGGACGGCGTTGCACTGGTTCCCGCCCTGCCGACGGGCGGCGTCCGGTCTCACTGCACGACCAACTCAAATCACGTCACATGACCCCCACACGGCTCCAACCACCAGCCTCACCAAACACCACAGACGTCGGACACCTGCACTCGGCCTGCGGAACCAGGCTCTCCATGGCCACGTTCAGGGTACGTCTCATAGCAGACTCCGCGTCGTCTTTTTGACCAATTTGCAGGGTATGTCTTGGGGTCAACTCCGAGACATGGCGCTTTTCAGATAGGAAGGAAAACGGACCTCTAAAATGGCTGTCGGATTCAGTGGTTTCAGCCAATCAGAGCCATTCTTTTCAAATGCAAATGGCTGCACCCTATGGATGCCCCCATTTTCGAGGCAATTTTCGAGGCTAAAAGCCATTCAGACTAGTGCGAACTCCGAGGAGCCTCCGAGGCGTACCTTGAATGCGGCCCAGGACCTCCTGGACCGCTTCTTCCGCCATGTAGGCCAAGGAGGGTCAGGTGTGTAGGTGTGCGTGCGTGTGTTCGGGGTGACGTGGTCGACGTAGTGGGTTCTGGCTGGGTCGGTCACGTGGGCGCAGAGTCGTCACAGTTTATATATAGCAGGACTGGCTGAGTACGGCGCCGCAGGGCGAGTGCACACTCCGACTACAATTTACAAATCACTGCCCGATTTACTCCCGCGACCCGATCCTGAGACTGCGACTGCTGAACAAGTTAAGAAGAGACTGTCGGATTGGTTGGTTGGTTGTTGGAGTTTTATGTCCTAGCAACATCTATGGTCATATCATCAGGACGGGTACCGACTTGTGACATTATGGCGACTTTATAGTGCTGCTTTACTGGGAAATCAGGCCGCCAGCACCATGTGGTCAAACCGATAGAGTCATCAACCTGATGTATCGGTCAACCTGAGTGACTTGTGTTACCATACACTTTTGTTGCCAATAAACTTGTGCAGCCATACACTTGCTGTTGCCATACCTTTCCATACACTTGTGGTGTCATACACTTGTGTTTCCATACAATTGTGTTGTCATAAACTTGTATTGTCATACATTTCTATTGTCATACACTTGTGTTGCCATACACTTGAGTTTCCATACATTTGTGTTGTCATACACTTGTGGTGTCATACACTTGTGTTGTGAGACAATTGTGTTGATGTGCACTTGTGTTACCATACACTTGTGTTGTCATACAATGTGATGTCATACATGTGTGTTACCATACACTTGTGTTACCATACACTGGTGTTACCATACCCTTGTGTTACCATACACATGTGCTGCCATACACTTGTGTTTTCATACACTTGTGTTGCCATCCACATGTGTTGCCATACACTTGTGTTACCATACACTTGGGTTTTCACAAGCTGAGTTGCCATACCGTTGTGTTACCAAACACTTGTGTTACCATACATATGCATTACCATACTCTTGCGTTCCCATACACATGCATTACCATACACTTGAGTTGTCATATGCTTGTGTTACTATACACTTGTGCTACCATACATTTGTGTTACTATAGACTTGTGTTGTCATACACTTGTGTTGTCATACATTTGTGATACCATACACTTGTGTTTCCCTACATGTGTGTTACTATACACTTGTGTTACCATACACTTGTGTTGTCATACACTTGTGTCGGCATACACTTATGTTGCAATACACATGTGCTGTCATGCACTTACTGCTGCCATACACTTGTGTTTTCATACACTTTTTTGTTGTTTTTTTGTGACAAGTTATTTATTCTGTCCATAGTGTATAAGCTCCTGTGAGGGTGCTTGTATCAATGCTGGGCAGCTGTGATAGTGTTTTGGTCTGGTCCCGCACTCAGGAGTGTTTACTTGGTCTTGCTCGTGCTAACTGTTTGCAGCTTTGGGTGTTAGTAGTTTCTATATTAGTTTGTTTGTATTTTTCAAAGTTTTTTTCCTAATATGAATATGATACCTTAGCCTACTATGTACATCTACCCAGATGACATATAGGCCTGCGGGAGAGGATCCCATCCCTTTTCTGGTTTACGACAGCATCCTTTCACCCATGCCCTGTCCTTAGATAGTGCACCAGTGTGCTAGAACACACCCGGACCCTTCAGGACTGCGGCTAGGTGGGATGGTTGTGTTGTATGCTTAGCCATTTTGTATTTCAGGGTGAATCCGATGCTTGACCGTGGCCTGCCCTATTCTGCTTTTGTTTGTGCCATTACGCATACCCAGATGGACTGCGCCATATGGTGATAGTCATTCAGATTCCCTTAGAACTTAGGAGGGCTAGTTTCTGTATTTGTAATATCTACCAACTTTTCTGGCCTGTCTTTTGCTTTTTGTGCCAGAACACAGCAAGCATTGACTGCACCCATGGTCAGGTGAGATATTGTTCCTACAATACATGGTTGTCTACTGCCTTGTTTTCTTTAAGGATCTTTTAGAGTGGTCCAGGCTTTCGATTGCCCATTGTTGTGTGGGTTGATTATTCCAGGCGTGTGCTGCCATGGTCAGTACACTTCTCTCATAAACTTGTGTTACTTATTGCTGCCATGTCCCTGGTGTCCCTATGTTTTTTTTGTTGTGTAGCCTGGTTTTGTGGTGTAATGGTGTGCTAGTATTTTGAGGTGCACTTCCCTTTTACTGGTTAATAGTGTTGCATTGCATTTTTTGTGTAATTCTATTGTGGGATATATTTTATGCACCTGAAGTCATATTTTGAGGGTTCTGTTTTGCAGCTACTATATTGGCATTGTCAAAGTAGGGGAGGATCATACCTTTATATATTTTAATTGCCATGTTTTCAGTCATGTAGTATCTCAGCTTTGCTAGTAGCCATATTTTGTGGTTTACTTTTTTGAAAGTATTTGTTATGCACAGGTCATAATTTAGGTGTCTGTCTGGATCCACTCCCAGGTATCTGTAGTTGTCTACCTGTTCTAGGTGTTTCCCAGAAAACACTTTATTTTGTCATTACTCGTTATCCTGGTATCAAATAGTACTCTTTTTGATTTGCTGTTGTTTATGGTTATCCTGTTTAGTTGGCACCACTCGGTTAGCTTTATTAGTTTTAGATTTAGTTTTGGTTCTATTTCTTTGGTTGTTTTGCTTGCCATACACTTGTGTTACTGTACACTTGTGTTGCCATACCCTTGTGTTGACATACACGTGAGAAGTGGTAAATACACAGACACAAAGTGATATTTTATCGAATGTAGAATATTTGCTTGGACAATTTCATAACAATTTGTATTATTTGAAACAAAATTTGACTTCCTTCTTACTAACAATCAAACAAAAAACCCACTTCTACAGAAGCAATACATGGGTGATGTGCTTTGTAAGTAGGATAGATCTTGCTTTCATAACTAAGATGGCGGCAGGAGGTGGACGCTGAAAGCACGGATGCTGATTAATGCCTGTACCAATGTTCAAAACGTGCATAATAACCAAGTCTAACAGCACTCCACATCAAAAACAATAGCTAACCTAACAAATGACATACTGGCATCAATGAACCAAACACAATTAGTTGTAGTAGCCTTCATTGACTTCAGGAAGGCATTTGACACAGTAGACCTTAAAATACCACTGGAAAAAACTAAAAACCATGTATAATATTACTGGGTTAAGCGGGCATTCCTTACACATGGTATGCGGCATGCGGCATGCGAATGGCGTGATTCCTTAGACGTGGCATGCGGCATGTGGCACACGACTGGCTATATTTAAAAAATCAAAATAAACAAGTATACTCCTTACTGCACTGTATATGACCAAATATTGCATTTATATCTATGTACCTTTTCGTACGTCACATGGGGGTTCCTACCTTTATAATAGCCAAATTATAGATAAGTATTCATATTTCTGTGCATATGGTAGCATTTTTAGCTTTCCCGTAACCATCTGTTTCCCGATTGGGACGGTCCTAACATCCTAAACTGAGCCATGTTAGCACCGTCCTTTTCGGTCAACACAATCTGGGACGGTCCTAACATCCCTCGGAGCAAGCTAAACTGAGCCATGTTAGGACCGTCCCATTGGCTATATTTAAAAAATATAAATAAACAAGTATACTCAATACTGCACTGTATATGACCTAATATGGCATTTATATCTATGTACCTCTTTGTACGTCACAGAGGGGTTCCTACCTTTATAACTACCAAATTATAGATAAGTATTCATATTTTTGTGGCTCTGGTAGCATTTTTACCAACCCGAACCCATCCCGAACCCCCACCACCACCACTACCATATGTTTCCACTCAGAAGCCTTGTGCGTGACCGTTCCGTAATGCTCAGTTGCCTCTCCTCCTCTATAACTAATGGACAAGTGCGACTGATGTTTCTATTCCTGGGTGACCCCCCTCCCCTCAACACCCCTGTGTCCGTAATTATCAGTCGCCTCCTCCAGTCTTATATCAATGAACAAATGCGAATGATGGTTTTCTATTCACACCCCGCTTGCCGCATACCGCATGCCACACCAATCGCTACATGGACCGATCGGAAAAATGCATTCGCATTCGCATTCGCATACCACATGTAAGGAATGTAGCCCATAGGCTTCAAGGTGTTTCGATTTTTTGTCGCATTCGCATTCGCATACCACATACCGCGTGTAAGGAATGCACCCTTTACTCGGCCGCTCAGAGCACCAGCAATACCATAAACCCTCCCCCTTCTACCATACCTGATGCCTCCCCTTGTACAAACTCATAACAAACTCATAAGGAAGAAAGGAAGATAAGTCATGCAAGATTGACTGTGAAGAAGTTGTGCTTTATTGCCATCAACTCCTGGCAACCTACTAGTGACCTATCACCCTGACCCCTTACCTTCTGTCCACACATAGTCTCATTACCTCTAAATTTATGTCTATGAATCAGTGCTACAGCCCATTGAACCGGAGTCCCCTGGTTGTTGCACACAGCTCAATTTGTATATATGAAAAGTAGTAGCATCAGACAGAGTGTCTCGGGTCCTGTTCTAGAGTAGGTGTGTCTCACTCAAGAGCCAGGAGTAGAGTGATCCGTCCAGTGTGTCTGGAGCAGTTTCTTGAATAATTTATATCAAAGTGAGGCTAGTGTGGTCAGGTGGTCTAAAGGAGCGCATGTGACTGGATCTCCCACAGCCAGCCAATCAGACACCCCCTACAGACTGGTCAGTGTGACACCCTAATATGGGGAGCTGTCACTCAACCCAGCCTTCAGGGTGTGGCCCTAAGGAATGTAGAATGGCTGGTGTGCTTGCCCATCGGTCTTGTAGTGACAGGTAGTTGCAGACAGTTACAAATATATATATATTAAAAATGTCCTTTTCCGCCACTTGCACTCTTTATGGATGCATAGAGGAAACATTTCACCAAACATGCACTGTCTCTTATATAGGAACATCTCTTCATAATCTTAGGCATCATGCATGAACATATATGTCACATAGCTGATATCATGTCCTAGTGTGAGTGGGGCACCATTGCTTTTAGATTACATAACCTCGTCCCCACTCCGTCGCCCAAGAATAATAATACTCTCTGCCAGTATATAATTCTGAACCGAAAATCCGTATATTCTTACACATGGGCATAAAATCCAACACTATGGATTGGATAAAATGCTACCTGAGCAACAGGCAACAGAAAACAAAAATAAACAATACACTATCAGACAACCACCAACCTGTCACATGTGGTGTACCCCAAGGGTCAGTGTTAGGGCCACTACTCTTTATAATCTATACAAACGATCTAGAAAAATGGTTGCAAACTGAATGCCTCCAACTATATGCAGATGACAGTCATATACACAAATGGCACCACAGGAGAGGAGGTAATAACTAAACTAAATCAACTCTTACTAAAATAGACGAGTGGTGTGAGTCCAACAAAATAACCATCAACACACGCAAATCAAAAACAGTACTCTTTTTGCATGAACAAATGTTGGATATGTAGAATCGAATCTAGATAATTGTTTTGGTTTTGAAAATTTGATGTTTCCATCGGACTATGCAGCTTTAATATGGGGTTTCCAAGTAGCGCTGGTCCCTCAGTAAGAACAAACCGCGATGCAGTGCACCAGGTCGCACCTTCAATGTGCACACCTGAAGTGGTGAACACACAGACACAAAGTGGTCTTTTATGTCTTATGCAATATTTGCTAGGATAATCATGCAGTGTAAATTAGGACAAATGGACGATAAGAATCCTCCCAAGTTTGGTCATCAGGAGGCATTTTGTACTTTAAGGTAATTTCCAGCATGAGATCTACAGCGAAGGATAGGACTTGTGGGGGGGGGGGGGGGAACAACCCCAGCTTCTGGAATTGAAGCTGAAGCTGCGACCCGGCGTCCTGGGTTGCAGCTTCATTCCTCCCTGAGGGACAAGCGGAACTCGGAGCACCTATATTGCAGATTGGACTCTCGCTACAAGAGACCGGAAGTGCTTTAAAAGAAACCGGAAGTTGCCGGATTGGCGGCAAGCCGAAGTTATCCTGTGCAGGTGTACCCAGGAGATATGCTGAGTCCGGGTTTAGGCGTCCACCGGGAGGCAGATTCCGGGATGTTCTCTCCGCACCATTGTTTGCACCTTGCAGGGGCATCCCCCTCCTCATCACACAGAGTCAACAGCGGTCAACAGGGGTCATCCCCCTCCTTCATCCTACAGAGATCGAGGTCAGTGGGGTCAACAGAGGTCAACAAGGGGCATCCCCTTCCTTAATCGTACAGAGTCCGGGGTCAACAGGGGGCATCCCCTTCCTTAATCGTACAGAGTCAGGGGTCCAGGGGTCAACAGGGGTCAACAAGGGCATCCCCCCTCCTTCATAGGGGTCAACAGGGGTCATCTCCCTCCTTCATCCTACAGAGACCGAGGCCAGTGGGGTCAACAGAGGTCAACAGGGGGCATCCCCTTCCTTAATCGTACAGAGTCTGGGGTCAACAGGGGGCATCCCCTTCCTTAATCGTACAGAGCCAGGGGTCAACAGGGGTCAACAAAGGCATCCCCCTCCTTCATTGTACAGAGTCCGGAGTCAATAGGGGTCAACATGGGTCATCCCCCTCCTTCATCATACAGAGACCGAGGTAAGTGGGGTCAACAGAGGTCAACAGGGGGCATCCCCCTCCTTCATCCTACAGAGTCTAGGGTCAACAGGGGTCAACAGCGGACATCCCCTTCCTTAATCGTACAGAGGCCGGAGTCAACAGGGGTCAACAGGGGCATCCCCTTCCTTAATCATACAGAGTCCAGGGTCAACAGCAATGAACAGGAGATATCCCCCTGCTTGATTGTACAGAGTCCAGGGTCAACAGGGGTCAACAGGAGACATTACCCTCCTTGATCGTACAGAGTCTGGGGTCAACAATGACATTCCCCTCCTCCCTCCTCCCTCCTCCCTCCTCCCTCCTCCCTCCTCCCTCCTCCCTCCTCCCTCCTCCATCCTTCCTCTTTTGCTCCTCTCGACATGCCTCCCTTTCCGTCTTCCTCTCCCCTCTTTCTGTATCCCTCCTCCATCTGCCTTCCTCTTCCCTCTTTCTGTATCCCTCCTCCATCTGCCTTCCTCTTCCCTCTTTCTGTATCCCTCCTCCATCTGCCTTCCTCTTCCCTCTTTCTGTATCCCTCCTCCATCTGCCCTCCTCTCCCCTCTTTCTGTACTCTCTCCATCTGCCTTCCTCTCCCCTCTTTCTGTATCCCTCCTCCATCTGCCTTCCTCTCCTCTTTCTGTATCCCTCCTCCATCTGCCTTCCTCTTCCCTCTTTCTGTATCCCTCCTCCATCTGCCTTCCTCTCCCCTCTTTCTGTATCTCTCCTCCATCTGCCTTCCACTTCCCTCTTTCTGTATCCCTCCTCCATCTGCCTTCCTCTTCCCTCTTTCTGTATCCCTCCTCCATCTGCCTTCCTCTTCCCTCTTTCTGTATCCCTCCTCCATCTGCCTTCCTCTTCCCTCTTTCTGTATCCCTCCTCCATCTGCCTTCCTCTTCCCTCTTTCTGTATCCCTCCTCCATCTGCCTTCCTCTCCCTCTTTCTGTATCCCTCCTCCATCTGCCTTCCTCTCCCTCTTTCTGTATCCCTCCTCCATCTGTCTTCCTCTCCCCTCTTTCTGTATCTCTCCTCCATCTGCCTTCCTCTTCCCTCTTTCTGTATCCCTCCTCAATCTGCCTTCCTCTCGCCTCTTTCTGTATCCCTCCTCCATCTGCCTTCCTCTCCCCTCTTTCTGTATCCCTCCTCCATCTGCCTTCCTCTTCCCTCTTTCTGTATCCCTTCTCCATCTGCCTTCCTCTTCCCTCTTTCTGTATCCCTCCTCCATCTGCCTTCCTCTTCCCTCTTTCTGTATCCCTCCTCCATCCTGCCTTCTCCTCCTTCCTCTTTCTATTTCCTCCTCCATCTGCCTTCCTCTCCCCTCCCTTTCTGTATCCCTCCTCCATCTGCCTTCCTCCTCCCCTCTTTCTGTATCCCTCCTCCATCTGCCTTCCTCTTCCCTCTTTCTGTATCCCTCCTCCATCTGCCTTCCTCTTCCCTCTTTCTGTATCCCTCCTCCATCTGCCTTCCTCTTCCCTCTTTCTGTATCCCTCCTCCATCTGCCTTCCTCTTCCCTCTTTCTGTATCCCTCCTCCATCTGCCTTCCCCTTCCCTCTTTCTGTATCCCTCCTCCATCTGCCTTCCTCTTCCCTCCTTCTGTATCCCTCCTCCATCTGCCTTCCTCTTCCCTCTTTCTGTACCCCTCCTCCATCTGCCTTCCTCTTCCCTCTTTCTGTATCCCTCCTCCATCTGCCTTCCTCTTCCCTCTTTCTGTATCCCTCCTCCATCGGCCTTCCTCTTCCCTCTTTATGTATCCCTCCTCCATCTCCCTTCCTCTCCCCTAGCTCCCCTTTCCCCCTACTCCCCCCCCCTCCCCGTCCCCCCTCCTCCAGGTGCTGCAGTAACAGACGAGGGGTGCTGGCCGCCTGAGGTGGTGGAATGCAGTCTGTGGCGCCACCTGGTGGCGCGAAGCGAATATGTCATCATAGCGGCCCGTCCTACCAACACTTCGCCGAGTGTTTCCTCCAAAGCTTGCAGCCTCAGCCTATACCCGGCGCGGGCACGGGTTCACCAGAATTCACCGCACAAAAACCCCAAAAGAACATTTACTTGTTCGCCTGGTCTTTAAGTTTCATGTTCGTGGCTCACAGTGCTTTGTTTTCATCAGAACGATGTGTTGTTTGTCGGAACCCGCCGGTGAGGGTGGTGGAAGGGGTGGTTGGAGGGTGGTGAATGGGTGGTGGAAGAGTGGTGGGAGGGTGGTGGAAGGGTTGGTGGGAGGGTGGTGGAAGGGTGGTGGAAGCGGTGGTGGGAGGGTGGTGGAAGGGTGTTTGGAGGGTGGTGGAATGGGTGGTGGGAGGGGTGGTGGGAGGGTGGTGGGACGGGTAGTGGGAGGGTGGTGTGAGAGGGTTGTGGGAGGGGTGGTGGGAGGGGTGGTGGAAGAGGTTGTGGACTGGAATTATGTTGTCTGGCTTTGCCACGAATGAAAAAGTGTGCCAACGCCTGGTGGTTCTTGTATATCTTCGTTTCCGATTTGTTGATGTACTGCTTGCATCTATCACTGAGTGCCAGTTCTCCAGACCAAAGTCAGGGTAGTGTCGTAAAACTGTATCATATATATGTACCATGGTAAAGTCATAACGCTGTACAATGGTAATATCATAAAGCTGTCCCATCGTAATATCATATATATATATGTACCATAGTAATGTTGTAGAGCTGTACCGTGGTAATATCATATATATGTACCATGGTAATGCCGTAGAGATGTACCATGGTAATATCATATATATGTACCATGGTAATGTCGTAGAGCTGTACCATGGTAATATCATATATATATATATATGTACCATGGTAATGTCATTGAGCTGTACCGTGGTAATATAATTTACATGTACGATGGTAATGTCATAGACCTGTACCGTGGTAATATCATATATATGGACCATGGTACAGCTTTACGACATTACCATGTCGTAAAGCTGTACCATGGTAATATCATATATATGTACCATGGTAAAGTCATAAAGCTGTACAATGGTAATATCATAAAGCTGTCCCATGGTAATATCATATATATGTACCATGGTAATGTCGTAGAGCTGTACCGTGAAGATGACATGACGCCTACCATTGTGATGACATAAATGTGTACCATAGTAATATCATATATATATATGTAATGGCAATGTTGTACATCTATACCATGGCAATGTCGTAAATCTATATCAGGGTAATGTACTGCTATTACGGTATAGCTGAGGTAAGTAATTGAGTGAGGAGCGGTGGGGGTGCGGGGGAGGACAAGGAGGGAAGGGGGGGGGGAGCAAGGCAGGGCACAGGATCCATGCTATGGTGTCTGTTCAAGGGCCTGGCCAGTGAGATGCATTCTGACCAGTGGCGGAAAAGCCTTGGTTTGAAGGTGCACTTCTAATTGCAGATTGTAGTTTGTTCCATATCTTGCTCCCTTTAAATATTGGTGCGTTAGCTAGTTTGTTTGTGCTTGGTCTAGGAACTCTAAGCAGTGGTTCCCATTCTTGTCTGCCTGTTCAGTGGATCTCTGTATTGTGGTTCTTTAGATCTTCTATACATAAGTGACAACAGATGAATGTCCCACCGCTGGGCTAGGGTTTCTAGATTTGCTTCTATGTGCATGTCCTGAACACTCAATATTTTACCCTTAAACACAGTGCTAAGTGCTCAGTTCTGGACTTATTGCAGCTTCTCCTGAAGGGCTTTACACTAAAATGGTCCATTCTACACATGCGCTTTCACTAAGATACATTAAATAGTCATGCAGGGAATACATGATAAAATCATGTGACCAGATCTTTAAGTTGATCATGTGAACCAAAAGATACTTTTTCTAACTAGGTCACACCTGATCAGCTGATTCGCAGATTCTCAAACCTCCATTGGTGCCATCCAGCGGGAAAAGCTGGCATTCTCATTTAAATAATTACAATTGGTTCGCCTATAACTACAGTAAAACCTCTCTAAATCAAACCTCTCTAAATCGACGGACCATGGGACCAATTTTAAATGGTCTGTTTATGGAGGTGGTCGGCTTCGAGAGGTTTCTTTTATCGTTACAATGCTATCGTATGGGCGATCGTTTGGGACCCACATAAAGCGATTGATATAGAGGGGTGGTTTTACACTACAGCGATCACAGCTGGGCGAGCACTGTGCTCGGAGCACATTCAAACGTCAACCTGCCACATCACAGTTGCACCGGACACGGTGATCCAAACAGTAGGGTGCAGGCTTCCAGTGTGGAAGGTCGGGAGTTCGAATCCATGTTGAGTAAAACCAATGACTTACTAAATTAATACCTGGCTACCTAGCCTAGCGCTCGGTATTAATAGGATAGGGCATGGACTGGTTAGCTCAGTATCAGGATAATGTGACTAAGTGGGATATAGGGTCATGGTACCAGTGGCGTGGTTTTCCAGTGAGGCAGCACTATAAAGTCGCCATGACTGCGCACTGTCATAATGCAGCACATTCCACTTCCCCATCACCATGTACAAACCAAATGTGATCGCTTCGACAGCTGGAATACCAGTGTCTCGGCGTTGACAAAATATGTATTCAGATGAATTAAATATTTACCAAAAAAATCCTAACAGTAATACGATCATAGACATTATTAGGACATAAAACCCTACCAAACAACACACAAACACTCCCCAGCTGCCTTGAAGGGTCAGTTCGCGTTTGTGTGGGTGAGTCCGTACGTTGGGTCAGTTCGCGTTTGTGTGGGTGAGTCCGTACGTTGGGTCAGTTCGCGTTTGTGTGGGTGAGTCCGTACGTTGGGTCAGTTCGCGTTTGTGTGGGTGAGTCCGTACGTTGGGTCAGTTCGCGTTTGTGTGGGTGAGTCCGTACGTTGGGTCAGTTCGCATTTGTGTGGGTGAGTCAGTACGTTGGGTCAGTTTGCGTGTGTGTGGGTGAGTCCGTACGTTGGGTCATTTCGCGTTTGTGTGGGTGAGTCCGTACGTTGGGTCAGTTCGCGTTTGTGTGGGTGAGTCCGTACGTTGGGTCAGTTCGCGTTTGTGTGGGTGAGTCCGTACGTTGGACTTCCGGAAGTGGGATATTCTCGGGCTGCTTTTCCCGCCTTTTTTTCACTGTAGGAAAACAGGTGCAGGGGTGGGCCTCCTGTCTGCTTCTGACGTTTTCGTGTAAAACCCATTTGTGAAATGAACACCAGGTGTAAGAACCCTGAAGCGTCTCATCGCCCCCACCCCAGCCCCACCCTCACCCTCACCCCCACACCACCCCCACCTTAACCCCCACATGTGGTTATTGCATCACACTGAGCCGAGAGGGAACCACAGACACCGCGTTCAACCTGAATCTTAGCCGGCTTCAATCTGAATACTGCCGTCATAGTAGAGCAAAGACCAGCAACGTGTGATAACACAAGTAAGTAGTAATATTAAAGCAAAGACCAGCAACGTGTGATAAGACAAGTAAGTAGTAATAGTAGAGCAAAGACCAGCAACGTGTGATAACACAAGTAAGTAGTAATAGTAGAGCAAAGACGAGCAACGTGTGATAAGACAAGTAAGTAGTAATAGTAGAGCAAAGACCAGCAACATGTGATAAGACAAGTAAGTAGTAATATTAGAGCAAAGACCAGCAACATGTGATAAGACAAGTAAGTAGTAATATTAGAGCAAAGACCAGCAATGTGTGACAAGACAAGTAAGTAGTAATAGTAGAGCAAAGACCAGCCACCTGTGATAAGACAAGTAAGTAGTAATATTAGAGCAAAGACCAGGAACGTGTGATAAGACAAGTAAGTAGTAATATTAAAGCAAAGACCAGGAATGTGTGATAAGACAAGTAAGTAGTAATAGTAGAGCAAAGACCAGCAACGTGTGATAAGACAAGAAGTAGTAATAGTAGAGCAAAGGCAAGCAATGTGTGATAAGACAAGTAAGTAGTAATAGTAGAGCAACGACCAGCAACATGTGATAAGACAAGTAAGTAGTAATATTAGATCAAAGACCAGCAACGTGTGATAAGACAAGTAAGTAGTAATAGTAGAGCAAAGACCAGCAACGTGTGATAAGACAAGTAAGTAGTAATAGTAGAGCAAAGACCAGCAACGTGTGATAACACAAGTAAGTAGTAATAGTAGAGCAAAGACCAGCAACGTGTGATAAGACAAGTAAGTAGTTATAGTAGAGCAAAGACCAGCAACGTGTGATAAGACAAGTAAGTAGTAATATTAAAGCAAAGACCAGCAACGTGTGATAAGACAAGTAAGTAGTAATAGTAGAGCAAAGACGAGCAACGTGTGATAAGACAAGTAAGTAGTAATAGTAGAGCAAAGACCAGCAACGTGTGATAAGACAAGTAAGTAGTAATATTAAAGCAAAGACCAGCAACGTGTGATAAGACAAGTAAGTAGTAATATTAGAGCAAGGACGAGCAAAGTGTGATAAGACAAGTAAGTAGTAATAGTAGAGCAAAGACCAGCAACGTGTGATAAGACAAGTAAGTAGTAATAGTAGAGCAAAGACCAGCAACGTGTGATAAGACAAGTAAGTAGTAACATTAGAGCAAAGACTGGCGACATGTGATAAGACAAGTAAGTAGTACTATTAGAGCAAAGACTGGCGATGTGTGATAAGACAAGTAAGTAGTAATATTAGAGCAACGACCAGCAATGTATGATAAGACAAGTAAGTAGTAATAGTAGAGCAAAGACTGGCGACATGTGATAAGACAAGTAAGTAGTAATATCAGGGCAAAGACCGGCGATGTGTGATAAGAAAAGTAAGCAGCAATAGTAAGGTAAAGATCAGTGAAGTGTACTAAGACAAGTAAGCAGCAATAGTAGGGTAAAGATCAGTGATGTGTGCTAAGACAAGTAAGCAGCAATAGTAGGGTAAAGATCAGTGAAGTGTGCTAAGACAAGTAAGCAGCAATAGTAGGGTAAAGACATGAAAAATGTAATAAGGCAAGGAAGCAATAATACCAATAGTAGGGTAAAGACCAGTGAAGTGTAATAAGACAAGTAAGCATCAATAGTAGAGCAAAGACCAAGAAACTGTAAAAGACAACTAAGCAACAATAGTAAGGTAAAGACCAATGAAGCAAGGGGTCTTTTATATGTACTTTCCCACAGACAGGACAGCACATATCACAGGCTTTGATGAACCAGTTGTGGACCACTGGTTGGAACGGAAAATAGCCCAAAACTGCAAATGGGTCCACTGAGAAGGATCGATAGAATGATTGACAGCTTCACAGGTGGACACTCTACCACCTGAGCTACGTCCTGCTACGTCCCGCTCCCTCAATAAAACAAGACAAACCACCATTAGTAGTATTAGGACAAAGGACATCGAAGTATGACATGAGAATGTATATATGTCAATGTAAGCAGCAGAGACGAATGAATCAATATAAGATGAGCAACTAAAGGCTGCCTTACATGAGCCCGTGTAGATGCCTGTCTGTTGACTGTGGGGAAACCAGTGTGGGCCGCTGGCCGCCTGGGGCCATATGCAGGAGTCAGTGTTAGCGGCGTTTGGTGTTAGAGCCTGTTACCGTTTAGCTATCACCGACGTCGGGAAGTGTGTCAAGTCGTATGCAGGACCACGTAACACTTTCATTATAGCTAAACCTGAAATTATTTATAGATTTGGGAAATCCCTCTGCGTCTGTACCCATATATTAGGCTTAAATATATTAAATGCTGTCATATTTAACAGAATTACATACGCAATAAGTGAAATTTGACCAATTTAACCCTAAATTCGAAGCAATATTAATGCTGCCGCCGTAACGGCGGCGATATTAATAGTTATATTTTCGAATCGACGAATGTAATGTAAACAAATCGCCGCAGCCGCCGCATGACGTCGCTTTCCATACTGGCAGCGGCGGCCATTTGTTTACTTTACTTTCGTCGATTCGAAAATATAAGTATTAATATCTCCGCCGTTACGGCGGCAGCGTTAATATTGCTTCGAATTTAGGGTTAATTTAATCATATTTCACTTATTGCGTATCTAATTCTGTTAAATATGGTAGCATTTAATAGATTTGGCCATAACCTTATGCTAACACGGCCCGTAAACGTCATATGAAACGGGGTTAGTTTCACGGACCTTAAACGCGCGGTGTTACCGTAACACGGCCTCCTGCATACCGACTTTTCGGCGCTAAACCGGAAATCCCGTTTAAACGCGTTTTGGCTCGCTAACACTGACTCCTGCATATGGCCCCTGCTGAGTTGTGTTGACAGGACTATTCAACTAAAGACCCACCCTCGTTCTCGGCTCGTAGACAACGCGCATGCGCACTGCTGACAGACACATGGTCACCTACCTGGCCGTATTCAAGTTTAAACGCAGCCACAGCGCAAAGTGACATAGTAAAGCATTCTCCATTTAACGGCGTCTCTAGAGCACATTGATTTTCATATCAAAGTAAAGCTTGTTTTATTTAACGACGCTTCTAGAGCATACTGATTTTTATCATCGGTTATTCGACGTCAAACATCATATGGTCATTCTGACAAATTTCTTTGGAGGAAACCCTTTGCTGCCACATAGGCTACTCTTTCTGATAAGCAGCAAGGGGTCTTTAATATTCACTTTCCCGCAGACAGGACAGCACATACCACAGCCTTTAATGGACCAGTTGTGGACCACTGGTTGCCATGCAAAGTGATGTGCAAGTCAGTGAGGTGCAACCGGCCCAGCAAGGCGGCCGACCGGAAGTGGGTCGGAGGGCCTCAGGCGTTCCATTCACAGCGTGGCACAATCAGTGAAATAAGAACATATTTATGCATTTAGCAGAATGTCGTGCATAAAATAGAGATTCCCTCTTAATTCATTGCACAAGCGATATTATGCAGAAAATAGGTCGGGTGTTATCCCTGCACGTCATCAACTTGAAGAGTATCTGGTTGTTTGGCCATCTCCAGTTACTTATCTTATACTCACTACGATCAGGAGGATCCTGGCAACTGTCTGCCAGTCTCCCCCCCACCCCCCACACACTAAATACCAGAACACTACTGATAAGAAAGAAAGGGAGACAAGTCACGCAAGATTGACAGTGATAAGGTTGAGCTTTATTGCTACAAAACGTATTCACCTACTAGTGACCTGCCACCCTGACTCACTTACAACCTGCTACACAGACCCACATAGCTTCTGCTTGTTCAGTCAAAATCAGTGTCTACAGCCCATTGAACCTAAGTCCTAGGGGTGTTACGCACAGGTCAAAGGTGAACTGCTTCCTTTTGTATCTCTAGAATGAGTGTGTAGTCTGTCCAGCAAGTGCAAGGAGTACACGGGTGATTGGGCTCACAGAGCCAGCCAATCAGACACCTCTGCAGCCTGGGAGGGGTGGCGCCCAAGAGTCACTCAACCCCAGGACGGTGGGGTCCTTAATGTATGCAGAATGGCTGGGCGTGCTTACCCAGCGGTCCTGTGGTAACAAGTAGTCGCCATAGAGTTACATTAAACAATAATACATGTCCCTCTCCTTTTGCACTCTTCCTGGTGCATGGAGGGAACATTCCTGTAATTAGTAACCGTATCTTAATATCCGGACATCATACCGCAATCCTGGTCACTGTGCATCATAACATTTACATATACTTATTTCCATGTCACACAGCGAGTGGGCGCACATTGCATCACTATTACATAACAATGGTCCCCAACTCCGTCACCCGAGATATTGATATGATTCCAAGCTTGGCTATCATGACCGAAAGACCGTATATTTTTACAAACTGATTGGTTGTTGGTTGTTGGTGTTTTACATCCTGGCAACATCAAAGGCCATGTCAGGGCAGGTACCGACTTGTGACAGTGCGCACTCATCTTGACTTCATAGTGCTGCCCCACTTGGTAATCAGGATGTCAGCTCTATGACCCAATATCCCACTCAGTTACATTATCCTGACACTGAGCTAACCAGTCCATACCCTATCCTATTAATGCCGAGGATTAGGCTAGGAAGCGACAAGTATACATTTTATAAGTCATTAGTTTGACTCGACCAGGAACCAAACTCCCAACCTCCCGCACACGAGGCCCACGATCTACCGATTCCGCCACCCCGCCCGGTCGTCCTCAACTGATTACAGAAAGTAGTCCTGACATGAACTTGGCAGAATGATATATGGTGGGAAAATAGTTTCGGCCTATTTATTCACCCCACAAAATAACTAACAGAAAGAAGTTTGGGTACATATATGCACTTCATAGTAGCAATGTGCTAATAAAACATAGTTCCAACCTATACACTTAAAGAATGAGGTGTAGAAAATAGTTCCCGCCTATCGATACTTGCCACAGATCAATGTATAGTAAATAGTTCCCACCTATCCATACTTGCCACATATCAATGTATAGAAAATAGTTCCAGCCTATTTATGCACCTCATAGAATAACCAACAGAAAATAGTTCCAGCCTATTCACATACATTACACATGACTACACCCGGCCAAGTCATATATTCTATATAGCATAACCTGGCACACATAAAATAATTTGTAAATAAAGTGTCATGCTGGTTACTATCACTAGACCACATTGGTATCATAACGCACAAACAAAGACGTATATACATTCCCTTCAATATGCATACATTATGGTCATGTCAGGTATATACATATATGTATATAATTTTCGGCGGTACAGTGAGGGGCGGTTACAGTGTGAAATGGGTGATGGCACTATGATCGGAGCTGAGGTTGACTAGGCTGAAGCAGCAGATGACTAGTCCAGACTCCAGCAGTTGATGACTGGGGAGTGCTGGAGGGCAGGAGTGATATTCCGGACTATAAACTCATATAAATCTTAGGCAGCATATATATTTGCATCCTGGCAACATCTAAGGTCATATCATGACGTGTACCGACTTGTGACAGTGTGCACACATGGTGACTTTATAGTGCTGGCCCACTGGATGACCAGGCCGCCCACACCATGACCTGATATCCTACTCAGTCACATTGTCCGGACACTGAGCCAACCAGTCCTTGCCCTATCCTAATAATGCCAAGTGCCTGGCTAGGAAGCGACAAGTATCAATTTTTAAGTCTTTGGTTTCACTCAACCAGGTATAATATTACTGGATCTCGGCCGCATGAACACCAGATAATACCATAAAACTCTTCCCCTTCATATCATCTATGATGCTGTTATTCAAATACTGACTACCAAACTCAGTAACCAATACTAAGGAAGAATGAAGACAAGTCACACAGATAAACAGTGGAGAAGTTGTGCTTTATTGGCATCAACTCCTGTCCACCTACCAGTGACCCATCATCCACACTCCTTACCTTCTGTCCACACAGTATCTCATTACTACTTTAGCCTGTATAGAAAGCAGTGCCTACAGCCTATGGGACAGGAGTCCTATGGCTGTGTACACACTCAATTGGAATATCTGAATTTGCCTAGCATCAGACAGAGTGTCTGGGGTTCCTGCTCAAGAGTAGGTGTGTCTCACTCAAGAGCCAGGAGTAGAGTCCTTTCTCTTCAGTGTGTCTGAAGCAGAATATTGAATAATTAATTAATCTCAAAGTGAGGTGAGTGTGGTCAGAGGGCCAAGGTAGATGTGGATGACTGAGCAGTCCCACAGTCAGCCAATCAGGCACCCCCACAGCCGGGGTGGGAGCCACCCCCCAGTGGTGGTGGCTGTCACTCAACTCAGCTGCAGGTGGTGCCATGGGTGTATATGCAAATGAGGCTGTGGTGGGCCCGCCCAGTGGTCAAGGGTGAACAGGTACTTGCAACAGTTACAAATATATATATATATATATATATTTACCAAAAATGTCCTTTTTCTCCAATTGCATTCTTTATGATTACATAGAGGAACATTTCATCAACCTTAACTGTTTCTTAAATAACACATTTCTTCATTAACCTTAAGCATCATATATAACATATATTTCACATCACTCATTATCATGTACAATGGCAGTGGGATACTATTGCTTTTAGTTTACATAACATTGTCCCCACTCCGTCACCCAAGAATAATAATGCCTTCTGCCAATATATAACTCTTACCCGAAAATCCGTATATTTTTACAAAGGGTTCAAACCCATGATCTACCAAAATGGGAAATAGACGCTCAGCTCATTCAGCCAACCCGTCTGGCCGAACACAAATTGCGGTCAGAGTGACTGAGCATAGCCAGACAAGGTATCACATTGCAGAGAGGGGACACCACAATCGGGCCAGTTGCATAGTCGATTAGCAATTAATAGTAAGATCAGTACAATGGATGAGTTATGATAATAAAGGAGTGATAGCTTCTAATTATTTATACTTGTATAATACCTATACATCACATGTATAGATATTTATGGCTGAATATGCACCCATGGCCCCTCATTCACGAGGTGCGCATAGTCATATGCGCACACATAGCTATATACATATACAAATGTCTATATATGTGGTATATAATTAATTATATGAGTATAAATGGGCAAGTATTGTTATATTGCTTTATATCTTGTTTATATTTAATTGCTTGCTGTTTATTATTTACGTATTGTATTTATTGTGCTATTTGCTGTGGGCCGGAACCCACCATCCGAGGCCAGCGCCACCACCGCCTCGTCACGCACCAGTCTGAATGCTTCACAGTCACATGAGCTCCAAATTTTTAACATTTTCTATTAGTTTGGGCTGTATATTGCTCGTCCAAAAGGCCTCTTGAAATAAAGGTAGGCTTCCCACCACTCCTTGTCTTGCTCTCCTTTTCTCTGCTTAGTCGTAGCCAACTTTATACATATTTGTGTACAGCATATACACACATCGTGCCGAGCCTCGTTCTCAAAGGCAACCCTGGAGTCCTCACTCGTCGGTGTTCTGTTGTCCCCCCGGGAGGCGCCGGTTTTGATTACCCGCCGCCAGGTGCCAGAGTGGCGCTGCAGTCTGATACAAAATGGCCACCAGGGGGCTGCAGCGATACTCCCCGGGAGGCGCGATATCGGGCGCAATCTCGGCGCGCCGGGTTTTGGCGGGAAAACTTGATGAGGTCGGGTTTTGTTTCTTTCTTCTTTCGGCGCATTTCTTCGCAGCAGACGAGATTTGCGATAAGAAACGACTGGACGTTTTCAGTGCGCATGCGCAGTACAAGATCCACTTCCGGGCAGGCCTGACATGCGCGGTGCAAGGTTCAAGTTGTGCCATCAATTCCGTCGCGCACTTGGCCCCGCGGCCATGACGTCTCTCCACGATTCACTGCGTTACTAAGTGCCCGTATCAAATGCCATGTAGCGCTTGATCTGTTCTATTGATAGAACACCCAAATAACCGCAAGCTGGGAGAATGCTTTATAGTGCGCGTGTTATTTTGGGACAGGTGTCCGACTATTTGGTCGAATGACAACGTTTTTTAGTATTTAGTTGTTTGGTGGTTTATATCCTGACAACTTTAACGTCAATTCAGGACGGTACCGAGTTGTGACAGTGTACACTCATAGTAACTTAATAGTGCTGCCCACAGAAAGACCACGTCACTGGCACCATGCCCCAAATTCCCACTCCGTCACATTATCCTGATACTGAGCTAACCAGTCCTCGCCCTGTCCTAGTAATGCTGATGCTAGGTATAAACAGCTATACATTTTCTAAGTAATTGGTTTGACTTGGCCGGGTTTCGAACTCCCGACCTTCCAAATGGAAAGGCTGCACTATGCCGATTCTGCCACTGCAACAAGTTTGAATGGCACTAGTGCTTATACATATAATATAGTTACACAGTGAATAAGACAATAACTATGGGTGTGCAAGAAACATTATTACACATACTATTGACTATTTCAGATGGAGGTCAACCTTCGGATATGGCCAATTAGAAATCATTCCACCTTTCAGTCAGGCAGTTACCTATAGATATATGCATATCTATATATAGATATACATTTATCTGATGTATAAGTATTATACAAGTATAATTACTCAGAAGGTTTCACTCCTTATTATATTCTAAGTCATCTACTGTACTGATCTATTATTAATTGTTCATCAACTAATACCATGCAACTGGACCGATTGTGTCGCCGCTTGTTTGAAAACATGGTAACTTGTCTGGCCACACTCAGTCACTCTGCCCGCGGCATATATAATATCATGTATCTACACATGTATCGAATCAATGACTTTCATTGGTAATATAGCCGGAATCAAACCCAGGCTATATAGCATATATTTTGTGACTTAAGATGGATGACACCTAATATATACCACTGTAAGTACCACAGCATTGAACACATGCTATATACAGTGATATAGCACACATCAGGCACCATCGTGCAAAATACAATGTACTTGATACGATATAGCACAAAAGGCACAGAGTGTGGGAGAGGACTAGAGTTTACATAGCTCTATAAGAAATCGACCATGAGTGTGCACGAAATCTATACCAAGTTTTATCAGAGAACAAACGCAATCTACTGTAGAACACAGATCTACTGTAGAACATAGATCTACAGTAGAACACAGATCTACAGTAGAACATAGATCTACTGTAGAACATTAATCTACAGTAGAACGCAGATCTACTATAGAACACATATCTCGTACTATAGAACACAGATGTACAGTAGAATACAGATCTACTGTAGAACATAGATCGTCAGTAGAATACAGATCTACTGTAGAACATAGATCTTCTTTAGAACACAGATCTACTGTAGAACAAAGATCTACTGTAGAACACAGATCTACTGTAGAACACAGATCTACTGTAGAAGACAGATCTACAGTAGAACACAGATCTACTATAGAACACAGATCTACAGTAGAACACATATCTACTATAGAACACAGATCTACAGTAGAACACAGATCGCCAGTAGACCACTTATCTACAGTAGAACACAGATATACAGTAGAACATATATCTACTGTAGAACCCAGAGCTGCATCGGTCTATGTTTGTTTGTTCGTTGTTGGAGTTTTACGTCCTGGGAACATCTAAGGTCATATTAGGATGGGTACCGACTTGTGACAGTGTGCACTCCTTGCGACTTTATAGTGTTGCCCCACTGCATCTGCCTATGTAGTCCGGAACAAAAAATCATGCGCTATAGTATCATACTATATAGCAAGAAAATAGGACGGTATCGCAAACCATTCTCACTGCTACTAGTGCTAGAGACAGTTGAGACTCATTTACATGTAATTGACATTGCTGCAAACACAGTTGTGCCTACACAGCTGAGACTTGATTGGTGAACACAGGTGTCAGTGCTGGATATAACGGTGACACTGTCCCATATATAATAATATAGACAATACTGACACAGATCCAGATGACTCTGCTACATACACAGCTCACACTGCTACAGCCACAGCTAGTGAAGCTGTTACAGACACAGGTGACACTACTACAGACACAGCTCACACTATTACAGACACAGCTCACACTACTACATACACAGCTCACACTGTTACAGGCACAGTTGATGCTGCTACAGACACAGCTGACACTGCTACAGACACAGGTGGCACTGTTACAGACACAACTAGTGATGCTGCTACAGACACAGTTGAAACTGTTACACACTCAGTTGACACTGCTACAGACACAGTTGATACTACTACAGAAACAGCTGACACTGTTACAGACACAGTTGCCACTGCTACAGACACAGTTGAAACTGTTACACACTCAGTTGACACTGCTAGATACACAGTTGACACTACTACAGAAACAGCTGACACTGTTACAGACACAGTTGACGCTGCTACAGACACAGTTGGCACTGCTACATACACAGCTCACACTGTTACAGACACAGATGACACTGTTACAGACACAGCTGACACTGCTACAGACACAGCTGACACTGCTACAGACACAGCTGACCCTGCTACATACACAGCTGACACTGCTACAGACACAGTTGACACTGCTACAGACACAGTTGGCACTACTACAGAAACAGCTGACACTGTTGCAGACACAGTTGCCACTGCTACAGACACAGTTGAAACTGTTACACACTCAGTTGACACTGCTACAGACACAGTTGACACTACTACAGAAACAGCTGACACTGTTACAGACACAGTTGACCCTGCTACAGACACAGCTGACACTGCTACATACACAGTTGGCACTGCTACATACACAGCTGACACTGCTACAGACACAGCTGACACTGCTACAGACACAGCTGACACTGCTACATACACAGCTGACACTGCTACAGACACAGTTGACACTGCTACAGACACAGCTGACACTGCTACAGACACAGTTGACACTGCTACAGACACAGCTGACACTGCTACATACACAGCTCACACTGTTACAGACACAGATGACACTGTTACAGACACAGTTGACACTGCTACAGACACAGTTGACACTGCTACAAACACAGTTGACACTGCTACAGACACTGTTGACACTACTACAGACACATTTGACACTGTTACAGACACAGTTGACACTGCTATGGATACAGTTGACACTTCTACAGACACTACTTCACACAGTCCGTATTGCCTCACCTTCGTGAGCTGCAAAGTTAAACTTGCTGCACACAAAGTTGGCACTGACACCGACAGTGTTTTGACTGCAGCAGACCGACTGACTGACACTTCGCCCATCTCAGTTGATACTGACACCACAGAGTTGACACGGCGACAGACAGATGCAGCTGACATCTGATGAGCTGTTGTCAGATTGAATTTATAACCAACGTGGCAAAGCCGACAATATTTTGTCAGAGCAGACAACATTTGACTACAATCTGCAGACGACAATTTTGCGCCTTGCTGTGGTGTTATGTCACATTGATGTTGTCTGAGTGCAGACTTCTTGGTTATCCATCACTGGCGACAATGACATCAACTCATCATTTGTTGTGAACTCATCAATGACCGGTGAGTTCAATTTGTTCTCGGAATGTACAGTGGCACACTGGACATGTGTGTGTAGCTGCTCTCTGGGAGTCTGATAGATGAAGGAGACAATCTTTTCTCCGCTGATGCTTTTGCTTAGCTTGAGATATTTTTCTATTAGTTTCGAACTGTTTTATGCCTTTATGAATATAAGCATGCCATGAACTCCTGCAGACTAGACTAGAGCCAATGCTGGTACCTGGTATCGCACCTCCCCCCTCCCCCCCACCCACCTCCGGAGTAAAACCCTGAGTTGATAACCTGCCTGTTGGTAATGATACACCCTTCAGTTTCTGGAGCAGGGCGCGCTGCTAAGTCGCCGTTCTGGCACGAGGGGGCGTGGGTGCCATTGTTGACATGTGGAGCCCATCTAGGCCGAGGTTGGTTCTCCCCGGCGCCACCAGGTGTCTCTCACATCCACTCACTGCTCCCACCCATCAATCAGCGCCTAACCACCAGGAGCAGGGCCCTAAATGAGGCGCCGTGCAGAGGCATTGTGTACGGTAGTGTCCTTTAGGCGTGGGCCGGCAATAGGAACCTCACTGCGAGGGGCTCCTTGCGCATGTCACCTTAAAGAAACCCTACCTCTACTGCCTCTGTATACATACTCCCTTTCCTCCCGGTTCCCTATCCTGCTTCACCTCCTGGTTCCCTATCCTACTATACCTCCTGGTTCCCTATCATTGTTCCCTAACCAGCTTCCCTCTACTGGTCCCCTAACCTGCTTCACCTCCTGGTTCCCTATCCGGTTTCACCTTCTGGTTCCCTATCCTGGTTCCCTATCCAGCTTCCCTCTACTGGTCCCCTATCCTGCTTCAACTCCTGGTTCCCTATCCTACTTCACCTCCTGATTCCCTATCCTGGTTCCCTATCAAGTTTCGATATACTGGTCGCCTATCCTGCTTCACCTTCTGGTTCCCTCTCCTGGTTCCCTATCCAGAGTCACTGTGCTGGACCTCTATCGTCATTCACATCCTGGTTCCCTATCCAGTTCCACTCTGTTGTTCCCCTATCCTGTTTCACCTCCTGGTTCCCTATCCTCCTTCACTCTCCTGGTTCCCTATCCTTCTCCTACTCTCGTGTTTCCATGTCCTGCCATCTCCTTTCCATAGAGACCCCTCATTCTGCTGGTTCTCTAACCTCTCTTCACTCTGCTGGTTTCCTAAGTTATCACTCTCCTGGTTCCCTAACCTCTCCTCATTCTGCTGGTTCCCTAACCTCTCTTCACTCTGCTGGTTTTCCTAACTTCTCTCTCTCCCATTTCCCTAACTTCTCCTCATTCACTTCGTTCTCTAACCTACCCTGACTCAACAGGTTGTCTGGTCTAGTTATTCTGGTTCCCTAACCTCTCTTCACTCTGCTGGTTCCCTAACCTCTCTTCACTCTGCTGGTTCTCTAACCTCTCTTCACTCTGCTGATTCCCTAACTTCTCTTCACTCTGCTGGTTCTCTAACCTCTCACTCTACTGGTTCCCTAACCTCTCTTCATTCTGCTGGTTCTCTAACCTCTCACTCTACTGGTTCCCTAACCTCTCTTCACTCTGCTGGTTCCCTAACCTCTCTTCACTCTGCTGGTTCCCTAACCTCTCTTCACTCTGCTGGTTCCCTAACCTCTCTTCACTCTGCTGGTTCCTTAACCTCTCTTCACTCTGCTGGTTCTCTAACCTCTCTTCACTCTGCTGGTTCCCTAACCTCTCTTCACTCTGCTGGTTCTCTAACCTCTCACTCTACTGGTTCCATAACCTCTCTTCATTCTGCTGGTTCTCTAACCGCTCACTCTACTGGTTCCCTAACCTCTCTTCACTCTACTGGTTCCCTAACCTCTCTTCACTCTGGTGTTTCCTAAGTTCTCTTCTGGTTCCCTAAACTCCCCTCATTCTTCTGGTTCCCTAACCTCTCCTCACCCTGCTGGTTCCTAACTTCCCACTCTCCTGGTTCCCTACCCTCTCCTGACTGTGCTCCCTACTTAGCTGTACCAATATGCAGATACTCAGTAAGAACCCACAGCTGGCTCCATGGCACAGATTACCTCAGAGGAGAAGCCACAAGGCAGGTCCATGTTCTGGTAAACATCACCGACTCAGCAGTGTGGAGTTCAGTGGCCCGCGTTCCTCTCACAGGGGGGTGAGCGTCTGTTACCTGTGAATCTGAAGGAGATTGCAGGAGTCGTAAGGGGTCAGCGAGTGCGACTGTGGCAAACCACGACAGAAGCCACACCAGAAGCCACAAGACGGACACATAACTTCAGGAGGTTAAACGGGTAGCGTCTAATAGTTGCCACGCGGGCGGTGTGTTGTGGCTTCTCATAGCGACACCGGGTGCGGTGGTGGAATCGATAGAACGCAGGCCTCGCGTCGGGAGATCGGGAGTCCGGTTCCCGGTCGAGTCAAAGTGACTTGTGTTAAATTGTATAAGTCAGTGGACTTATACAATTGATACTTGCTGCTTCCTAGCCGGGCGCTCGGCATTAATAAGATAAGACAAGGACTGGGTAGCTCAGTGTCAGGATATTGTGACTGAGTGGAATATTGCGGTTCTTACTGACTGGGTCTGGTCTTTGGAGGGATGGCTGCGAATGGGGTGTCTTACTGTGCAGGTCTGGTCTTTGCGGGGACGGCCGGGAATTACACTTCTTACAGTGTCGGTCTGGCTAGGAATGGTGCATCTTACTCTGTGAGTCTGTTCTTTGCGAACGATGGCTGGGGGGACGGCCAGGAATGATACGTCTTACTGCATGAGGCTGGTCTTTGGGGGAACGGCTGGTAATTATACGTCTTACTGCTGAGTCTGGTCTTTGAGGGGGGGGGAGGACTTGGCTGGGAATGGATGTCTTACTACTGAGTCTGGTCTTTGGTGGGGGGGTGGCTGGGAATGGGACATCTTACTGCTGAGTCTGGTCTTTGGGAGGACGGCTGTGAATGGGACATCTTACTGCTAAGTCTGGTATTTGGGGGGCGGCTGGGAATGGGACATCTTACTGCTGAGTCTGATCTTTGGGGGGCGCTGGGAATGGACGTCTTACTGCTAAGTCTGGTCTTTGTGGGGGGCGGCCGGAATGCGACATCTTACTGCTAAGTCTGGTCTTTGGTGGCGTGTGGCTGGGAATGGGACGTCTTAGTGCTAAGTCTGGTCTTTGGTGGGGTGCGGCTGGGAATGGGATGTCTGAGTGCTAAGTCTGGTCTTTGGGGGGACGGCTGTGAATGGGACGTCTTACTGCTAAGTCTGGTCTTTGGTGGAGGGGGGTGGCTGGGAATGGGACGTCTTACTGCTAAGTCTGGTCTTTGGTGGGGTGTGGCTGGGAATGGGACGTCTTAGTGCTAAGTCTGGTCTTTGGTGGGGTGTGGCTGGGAATGGGACGTCTTAGTGCTAAGTCTGGTCTTTGGTGGGGTGTGGCTGGGAATGGGACGTCTTACTGCTAAGTCTGGTCTTTGGTGGGGGCGGCGGCTGGGAATGCGATGTCTTACTGCTAAGTCTGGTCTTTGGTGGGGTGTGGCTGGGAATGGGACGTCTTAGTGCTAAGTCTGGTCTTTGGTGGGGGCTTTGGTGGGGTGTGCGGGAATGGGACGTCTTAGTGCTAAGTCTGGTCTTTGGGGGCGGCTGGGAATGGGACGGGACGTCTTACTGCTAAGTCTGGTCTTTGGTGGGGGGGGCGGAAGGTGGGTGGGGGTCGTCCTTACTGCTAGTCTGGTCTTTGGGGGGGGTGCCTGGGAATGGGACGTCTTACTGCTAAGTCTGGGCCGCGTTCAGGGTCCGTCTCGGAGGCGCCTCGGCGACGTCTCGGCAATGCTTTTTGGCCTATTTCCGTTCAGGGTGCGTCTCGGAGACGTCTCGGAGACGCCTCCCTTTTCAGGTTGGAGACAAAAAGCGCCTCGAAAATGGCCGCCTCATGCAGTGGTTTCATCCAATCAGAGCATAGCATTTCGATTGCAAATGGCCGCCGCCAATGGGGGCGGCCATTTTCAAGGTGACCAACTGCTATTGTTGTTCAGACTAGCCTGACGTCACGGGCGTCTCCGAGGCGCCTCCGAGACGGAGCCTGAATGCGGCCCAGGTCTTTGATGGGGTGTGGCTGGGAATGGTTGGGCGGGTGCGTGGGAAGGAAGGTTGTTAGGTACGGTTAAGGTGTGTGAAAGGAGTGGCGTGTGGGAGTGTGGGGGTGTGGGGGTGTGGGGCTGTGGGGGTGGGGGTCTGGTCTTTGGTGGGGTGCGACTTGGAATGGGATGTCTTACTGTTGAGTCTGGTCTTTGAGGTGGCGGCTGTGAATGGGACGTCTTATTGCTGAGTCTGGTCTTTGCGGGGTGGGGGGGGGGGGAGGGGAGGAGGGACACCTCCCGGCGACGTCACACACCTGCGCCTCGTCTTGCAGGTGACATGGCCGCCTGCCTGGGCCGCCCGCTGGTAGCAGAGGTCGTCATCAATCTGTGTAAGTAGCTGGGGCGGAAGGCGAGGGTGGGGCGGGGCTGGGCTGGGCGGGGTGCGGGGCGAGGCGAAGCGGGGCGGGACGGGCCGGGGCAGGGCAGGGCGGGGCGGGGCAAAGGAGGCGAGATGCCCGGATGAACCGTACGTTACTAGCAATTCGCTGGCCGTTCGAGTCAGTTTGGATACAATAACTGAGTACACATTCATGCTTTCACAAACCGGAAGCGGCCCGCGCCTTCCACACCTTCACTTCCGGTGTCGGTACAAGGTCGCTAAACCCCACCTCTCGACAGCTGCCCCTCGCCTCGCCCGGCTCCGCCCCGCCAGGCCCCGCCCTCACCACGCACTGCCCCTCACCACGGCCCGCCCCTCACCACCCCCGCCCCTCACACCGCCCCGCCCCTCAGCACACCCTGCCCCTCACCACGCCCTGCCCCGCACCACGCCCTGCCCCTCACACCGCCCCGCCCCTCAGCACACCGCGCACGGCGATTCGGTTGAGTCCGCTCACCCCCCCCTCCTCACCCCCTCATCCCAACCCCCTTCACCTCCTCGACTCGTCACTCCTCAACCCTCAACCCTCAAACCCCACACTCTAGCCCTCACCCTCATCCTCACCCTCACCCTCAATCTCCCCCTCATCCTCACCCTCATCCTCACCTCGACATTACCCCAACACCCCTAACCCCAGACACCACTTCACCCCTCACCCCTCACCCCTCACACCCTCACCCTCACCCCTCACACCCTCAACCCCTAACCCCTCTAACCTTCAAACCCACTCACCCGTCCCCCTTCCTCCCCCTCCCCCTCCCCCTTACCCTCCCCCTACCCCTCCCCTGCCTCCTCCTCGCGCCCCTTCACCCCTTCAACCCCTCACCTCTACACTGCAGCAGTAGCAGACCTTTTACTAAGGTAAAACAGGAAAACATTTTACCTTTTGAGGGCACGGACTGTACCACCATATAGTTTACTAAATGATTCTATAATTATTAATAAAACTTTCTTTTTCTATGGGAATTGTTTCCCTTGACCACAATATATGATTGTGAGCTTTCTAATTTAATATGTCATTGGCACATAATTGATTGTCTGCTTTTACATGTAAAAGCGATGGTTTGAACAAAAAACAAACATTTCTCGCCGTGAATATGGCCTATGCTGCCGACACGGCGTAAAGCAACCACCAATCAATCAACCCTCCAATCCCGCCCACCTCCTCAGCCATCCCCCCTCTCCCCACCGTCACCTCTCCAGCTGAGCTACACACCGCGGCACAGTACATTATTAATACCGCCCCGCCTCGCCCCGCCCCGCCCCGCCCCGCCCCGCCCCGCCCCGCCCCGCCCCAGCCGTCAGTCATCCCGGTGCCTATAGACCTATTTCAATGTTTGTAAGCATCTTGTATACGCGTGCAGCTTGGCTCCAGAACGAATGCACACTGCCACTGAGTTTGCCAGTACGCGCAGTGCAAAACGTTTATTTTATTCAAAATTAATAGAAATTCAGACCCCTAACCATATAAATTTAATATAATCTATTCGTTGAATATGTTTTCTATATGTGTACCAAGCGGTTTGTCTCTTGGTGGTGTGGTTTTAGAGATATTTCACTTTTTCTGTATGAAGATTGCCCATGGCCATTGATAATGCATTGAGTTTGCCGGTATGTGAGGTGCAAAACGTTTATTTTATTCAAAATTAATAGAAATGCACAACCCTAACCTTATAACTTTAATATAATCTATTCGTTGAACATGTTTTCTATATGTGTACCAAACGGTTTGTCTCTAGGTGGTGTGGTTTTACAGACATTTCACTTTTTCTGTATGAATATAATTCAAGATTTGACAATGCATTGAGTTTGCCGGTATGCGGAGTGCAAAACGTTTATTTTATTCAAAATGAATAGAAATGCACAACTCTAACCTTATAAATTTAATATAATCTATTCGTTGAATATCTTTTCTATATTTGTACCAAGCGGTTTGTCTCTAGGTGGTGTGGTTTTGGAGATATTTCACTTTTTCTGTATGAAGATTGCTCATAGCCATTGACAATGCATTGAGTTTGCTGGTATGCACAGTGCAAAACGTTTATTTTATTCAAAATTAATAGAAATGCACAACCCTAACCGTATAAATTTAATATAATCTATTGGTTGAATATGTTTTCTATATGTGTACCAAGCAGTTTGTTTCTAAGTGTGTGGTTTTAGAGATATTTCACTTTTTCTGTATGAAGATTGCTCATAGTCATAGCCATTGAGTTTGCAGTGTGTCAGTGTCATCCTGCAGCCCAAAGCTGCATGCACTGACCTAGATACCCATGCTGACGTCACATGAAATAGGTCTATAGATCTATTTCATATGACGTCAGCATGGGTATTTAGGTCAGTTCGCGTGCTGCTTGGCTGCAGGACGACACACACTCACACTCCCAACTCAATGGCCATGAGCAATCTTCATACAGAAAAAGTTAAATATCTCTCAAACTACACAACTTAGAAACAAACTGCTTGGAATGCATGCAGAAAACACGTTTAACAAATAGATTACATTACATTTACAAGGTTAGGGCTCTGTATTTCTATTAATTTTGAATAAAACTTACATTTTGGACTGCGCATACCGGCAAACTCAATGCAGAGTCAATGGCTGTGAGCAATCTTGATACAGAAAAAGTTAAATATCTCTAAAACTCCACCACCTAGAAACAAACTGCTTGGAACGCATGCAGAAAACATGTTTAACAAATAGATTACATTAAATTTACATGTTAGGGCTCTGTATTTCTATTAATTTTGAATAAAACTGACGTTTTTCACTGCACATATCGGCAAACTCAATGGAGGTGTGCATTCGTGCTGCAGCCAAGCTGCACACACATACACAATGTTTATAAACATTGAAAGGGTTCTGGGTTCGTGACAGTTGTTATCGTAGTTAGCCTCCTTGCAGCAAGGTGGCGCCAGTCTCCACCCTCAGGGCGCTCTGGTCAAGTAGATGATGTCACTGCATGATTAGTGAACCCCCAATAAGATGTCTAATTGGAAGGACATTACTCTCGTTGATATAGGAGGTGACTTCTAATTTTTTTTTTTTTTAAATATGCCTTATTTTTAGCAAATTAAGTTGCCTTACTTTGTTATGTAGGTCAAAGTAGTAGAAGTTCCCTGGTTTGTGGGGTTGTGCTGTCTCGCGCTGTCTCGCGCTGTCTCGCGCTGTCTCGCGCTATGTCGCTCTGTCTCGCGCTGTCTCGCGCTGTCTCGCGCTGTCTCGCGCTGTCTCGCGCTGTCTCGCGCTGTCTCGCGCTGTCTCGCGCTGTCTCGTGTAGAGGAGAGCCATGAACGCTCACTGACTGCAATAGTCACAACTGGTTGCCAAAGACGCTCCACATCCCCCCTGCACCTCTCCCCCACCTCCCCCCTCCACATCCCCCCTCCACATCCCGCCTCCACCTCCCCCCTCCACATCCCCCCTCCACATCCCCCCTCCACCTCCCCCCTCCACATCCCCCCTCCAGATCCCCTCCGCCTCCGCCCTCCACATCCCCCCTCCACCCCCACCACCCCCTCCCCCACATCAACTCCACATCCCCCCACACACCCCATCTAACTCCCCCCTACACACCCCCCCCCCCCATCCCCCCCCACCCCCCCTCCACCCCCCACATCCCCCCTCCCACAACCCACCACCACCACACATCCCCCCTCCCCACCATCCCCCCCCACCCACACCCCCCTCCACACCCCCCCTCCCCTCCCACCCCACATCCCCCCTCCGCCTCCCCCTCCACATCCCACCCTTCTACATCCCCCCTCCACCTCCCCCTCACATACCACCTCCGCCTCCCCCCTCCACATCCACACATCCCCCCGCCACATCCGTCTCCGCCTCCCCCTCCACATTCCCCCACCACCTCCCCCTCCGCCTCCCCTCCACATCCCTCCCTCCTCCGCCTCCCCCTCCCCATCCCCCCTCCACTCCACACATCCCCCCTCTGCTCCCCCCTCAACATCCCCGCTCCACATCCCCCCTCCCGCCTCCCCTTCCACATCCCCCTCCGCTCCCCTCTCCCCCCTCCAGCATCCCCCCTCCTCGCCCTCCCCCCTCTAATCTCCCCCGCTCTGCCTCCCCTCCACATCCCTCCACCACATACCCCCCTGCCCCTCCCCCCTCCACATCCCCCCTCTGCCTCCCTCTCCTCCCCCACCCCCCTCCCCATCCACCTCCGCCTCCCCTCCACATCCCCCCTCGCCTTCCCCACTCTGCCTCCCCCTCTGCCTCCCCCTCCCCATCCCCCCCACATCCCCCCACTGCCTCCCCCCTCTCCCTCCCCATCCACATCCGCCCCTCCACTCCCCCGCCTCTGTCTCCCCCCCCCACCTCCCCCGTTTTCCTTCACCCATCCCCCCTCTGCCTCCCCCCTCCCCACCCCCCACCGCCCTCCCCCCTCGCCTCCCCCCCTGCCTCCCCCCTCCCATCCCCCTCTCCACACCCCCCCTCTGCCTCCATCCTCCCGCCTCCCCCCTCCCCATCCCCCCTCCGCCTCCCCCGCCAACATCCCCCTTCTGCCTCCCCCCTCCACATCCCCCCCCTTCCACATCCCCCCTCCACTATCCCCCCTCTGCGCCCCCTCCACCCTGCCCCCCTCACCTTCCCCCCTCTGCCTCCCCCTCCCCATCCTACCCTCCGCCTCCCCCCTCCCCCAGCCCCTTCCGCCTCCCCCCTCATGCTGGCTCTCTCCCTCTGCCCACCCCCCTCCCATCCCTCCTCCACATGCCCCCTCTGCCTCCCCCCTCCGCCTCCCCCTCCCCCCGTCCCCCCTCCGCCTCCCTCCACATCCCCACCTATGCCTCCCCCCTCTGCCATCCCTCATCTGCCTCCCCCTTGCCACCCCCCCCCCCCCTCCACATCCCCCATTCCACATCCCCACCTCCTGCCTCCCCCCTCCGCCTTCTCCCCCTCCACAAAACACCCGCCAGGGTCCTCTCGTGCCTCCCCCCTCCACCACTCCCTCCACAATCCCCCCTCTGTGCTCCCCCCTACGCCTCCCCCCCTCCCCATTCCCCCCTCCGCCTCCTGCCACCAGTCTAGATTAGTGCGTAAATAACGCCGTAGTTTCAGAGTTGGTTGCTTGCTTGCTGGAGTTTTACGTTTTTGCCAGCGCACACTCATGGCAACTTTATAGTGCTGCCCCACTGCAAAATCAGGCCACCAGTGCCATGCCCCGATATCCCATTATCCTGACACTGAACTAACCAGTCCTTGCCTTATCCTATTAATGTATGATCCAATATCCCATTATCCTATCACTGAGCTAACCAGTCCTTGCATTATCCTATTAATGCATAATCCAATATCCCATTATCCTGTCACTGAGCTAACCAGTCCGTGCATTATCCTATTAATGCATGATCCTATATCCCATTATCCTGTCACTGAGCCAACCATTAATTGCCTTATCCTATTAATGCATGATCCGATATCCCATTATCCTGTCACTGAGCTAACCAGTCCTTGCCTTATCCTATTAATGCATGATCCGATATCCCATTATCATGTCACTGAGCTAACCATGCATTGCATTATCCTATTAATGCATGCCCCGATATCCCCTTATCCTGTCACTGAGCTAACCAGTCCTTGCCTTATCCTACTAATGCATGCCCCAATATCCCATTATCATGACACTGAGCTAACCAGTCATTGCCTTATCCTATTAATGCATGCCCCAATATCCCATTATCCTGATACTGTGTTATCCAGACCTTGCCTTATCCTATTAATGCATGCCCCTATATCCCATTATCCTGTCACTGAGCTAACCAGTCCTTGCATTATCCTATTAATGCATGTCCCGATATCCCATTATCCGGACACTGAGATAACCAGTCCTTGCCTTATCCTATTAATGCATGCCCCAATATCCCATTATCCTGACACTGAGCTAACCAGTTCTCGCATTATCCTATTAGTGCATGCCACACTATCCCATTAACCTGTCACTGAGCTAACCAGTCTTTGCCTTATCCTATTAATGCATGCCCCAATATCCCATTATCCTGTCACTGAGCTAACCAGTCCTTGCCTTATCCTATTAATGCATGCCCCAATATCCCATTATCCTGTCACTGAGCCAACCAGTCCTTGACTTATCCTATTAATGCATGCCCCGATATCCCATTATCCTGTCACTGAGCTAACCAGTCCGTGCCTTATCCTATTAATGCCCAGCACCAGGCTAGGAAGCGACAAGTATACATTTTGTATAAGTCATTGGTTTGACTCGGCCGGGAACCAAACCCCCTATCACCCGCATGCGAGGCCTGCGCTCTACCGATTCGGCCACGACACCAGTCAGTTTCAAAGTAGGCAACACTTCAATAGGCGTAGTCGATGAGGCGCTCGTGAATATGTCAAGTTGTCTGGGTCATGTCAGCGCACATTTAATGACGTCATAACCCGTGATGTCACTGAGGGCTACAGCCAATAACGTAACATCGCTTCATTATTTGAAATTGAAATGACTTCTGTAAAAGTAGCCTGCAACAAGAAACACAATAACGCGAACCGATATAATTATGTGCAGCCGCATATAAAACAAACAGCGGGTAGATTATTAAAATGCTGTATTACTATTTGGGGTAGATTTGCGAGAAGTGCTGAGTAAGCTTGTTGGCTGCTAAAGGCATCAGAAAAGAACCCCCAAGTCTAGAAGAACCGGACGGCGGTGGCCGAATCCGTACAGTGCAGGCCTTCCATGGGGGAGGGAGATTGGGAGTTCGATTCCCGGTCGACGCAAACCAATGACCTACACAATTGATACTTGTTGCTACCTAGCCTGGCATTCAGCATTAATAGGATAGGCCAAGGACTAGTTAGTACAGTGTCAGGATAATGTGTCTGAGTGGGATATCGGGTCATGGTGCTGGTGGTTTGATTTCCCAGTGGGTCAGCACTATAGTATAAAGTCGCCATGAGTGTGCACTGTCACAAGTCGGTACCCGTCCTGATCTGACCTTAGATGTAAACATCCCACAACCAACCAACTAATTTACGCACTCTACCATTCTATCCGGAAGTCTTCCATAACATTACAATATAACTTAAACCCATTAGCTCCGTGTTATCCTGACAACGTTGGCTTCTTAATCTTATCCCATATTTATCGGAATATTTTACAACACCATAATATCACAAGTCGGTATACGTCCTGACATGACCTTAGATGTTGCCAGGATGTAAAACTCCAACAAACATCGAACTATCAGAAGGCATACTTAAAGCTGCATAGTCCGATGAAAACATAACATTTTAAAAATTAAAAAAATGATCTCGATTTGATTCTACATATCTAACCCAGATGCTGGTGCACTTATTAAACATTTATCGTCACACATAAGGGGATACTGACTCAATTAACAGAACCTGTTACTGCAGAAGCCTATGGTGATACAGTTTTGGCAAGCTTGCCAAAACTAATTTAGCATGTTTTCATTTCAAATATCTCAAAGGTTAGCGATTTTATATAAAAGTTACTTCAAACTAAAGTAAGGTAGATTATAATGAACAACCTAATATGTTTATCTCAGAAAATGAGAGAAACTCAAAACCATCGGACTATGCAACTTTAAATCGGCGCGTGCACCCGGGTTCTGTAAAGTACTGCACCGGCTCGCTGTGACCCGCCTGCACCGAGCTGAACCCTCCGACCGCCAGGCGGCGCGCTCTTACTGCCGGCGTCCCCGTTTAAAAAGGAACCCGGTTTAAAACGGGTCTCCTCACAATGTGCATGTGCATGCATTTCTGCCTGATTGAGATTGTACCCCTGTTTAATAACTTGTTAATTGTTTGTTAAATTGTTAGTGCAGGGGGTAATATATACTATTAAGCATAAAATAGTGACTACAATGATTCCTGAAAGAATCCTCGCATGTCTTACCGTACATTTCCAGAGAGCTCCTCCACAGACAGAAGCAAGCCAGAAATTCAGACAACATTTCAGGCTTGCCATTCAACTTTGACGCATGTGCATTATGAGGTACCCTTTCAAACTGCGACACCGGCGTCGGACCCGCGACGTGGGGCACTGACCCCGCCCAGCCAAGGTCAACGCATTTGCCAGCAGCCCAATGGACAGCCATTTTGGTGTTGTAAAATTGTCCGATAAAATTGGATAAGATTAAGAAGCCACTGTTGTCAGAACATCACAGAATTAATGGGTTTAACTTATATTGGAATGTTATCTAAGACTTGTGGATAGACATTTTTTTTTGGGGGGGGAGGTAAATTTTGTATTCATCTGAACACATATTTTGTCAGTGCCAAGGCACTGGTCTTCCAGGCGTTGAAGTGATCACGTTTGATGTGTACATAGTGATGGGGAAGTGGAATGTGTTGAGTAAGTAAATTGGCCCCAATGGGTTGCGGATTGGTTCTTGGAGTTTTAAATATTGGCACCATCTAAGGTCATATCAGGACGGGTACCGATTTGTGAAAGTGTGCACTCATGATGACTTTATAGTGCTTCGCAACTGGGAAATCAGGCCATCGGAAACATGACCCGATATCCCACTCAGTCGCATTATTGTGACACTGAGCTAACCAGTCCTTGCCAGACTAGGAAATGACAAGTATCAATTTAGTAAGTTATTGCTTTAATGCGACCGGGCATTGAACGAACGTTTCCTATGAGCCCAAGGGACAGATATTAAGGTGGTGTAAAAGATTCCAGTAAATATGGGATAAGAAGTCAACGTTGTCACTGAATGTCAGTAAGTTATATGGTAATGTTACAGAACAGTTGCGGATAGAACGTTGAGAGGGTAACTTGGCCCCAATTGTCGATTGTGTTATAGTTGGACGGGCCCACATGTGCGCGGGCGAGAGCAATGGAAGGAACCCAGGTTTGATTCCCATGTATGGAAGGTGGAGAGTGGTGGCTGCCTCCATGGCAGCTTGGTGCTGGGTTCGAAAGTGGATCTATGCAAATTAGGCACTCGGTGAAACTGTTGTCGGCATATTCATCTTACACTGAGGCATTTTGGCGGGACAAAATGTTCATTCGATAAATTGGTTATGAGAAGTTTAAATGTAAGCAGCGTTGGGAAATTGATGGTAGTTAAAAAAAAGAAGAACGTATATAACGGATAAATAACGGATAAGTGTGTTAACACTTGTATTCACTGCTGGGCAGCACTACTTAGGTACACTTTGAAGCCAATAGCACGCGCCTCCTGACCAAGCTTGGTCGGGTTCTTGGCATACATTTGTTTCTTATGTAGATTGCAGTGATGTTGTGATGTTGTACTAGCAAATATTTGAAATTAAAAGAACAAATATTATCTCCTCCACCCTGGGGCAGCTACTGAGACCCAAACTATAGAGTGCTGACTCTGGTCCCCCACATCGTGACCTAATTAGTAACCCTACCTGAGATTACTGTGAAGACCAGTTCAAACACAAAGGCACACCCTACATCCCACCATCACTCTTTCAACGAGTATGTTACCACTAGAAGAATAATCAGTTATGCCCCACCCCGTACTAACGCTTCCCACACTAGTCTAACATAGTTACCTCCCCGTATGTTTCTTTTTTCTCTTATCTTGTTCTTTACCTATCATTCATGTACCGATGTTTTGCTTATTTCCCTGTAATTGTCTATCTATATATTGTTGTAGATTTGTTTAGTGTGTAGTGGCAATTGTGATTAGGGCTGGAAGACCAGTGCATTAGCACTGACAACATGTTATTCAGAGGAATAAAAACACTTGACCAAAAAAAAACCACAATGGGGATCCAAACCCATGAGTTTGTAGGTTCGAACCCTGGTCGAGTCAAACCCAATGACTTAAAAATTGATACTTGTCGCTTCCTAGCCTGGCGCCCTACATTATTAGATAGGGCAAGGACTGGTTGGCTCAGTGTCAGGATAATGTGACTGAGTGGGATATCAGGTCAGGGTGCTGGTGGCCTGGTCTCCCAATAGGCAGCAATATAAAATCGCCATGAGTGCACCCTGTCACAAGTAGGTACCCGTCCTGATATGACCTTAGATGTTGCTAGGACGTAAGACAACAACAAACAAATAACCATGGTAACCCCCACCACCCATGTACACTGCACCAGATCTGTGCAATAATGCAGTGTGCTCCATCCCACCGTAAAGCCCCGATGAGGCAACACATCCGATGAAGCATCACATTTTCAAAACCAAAACAATTATCTAGATTTGATTGTTCATACCTATTTTAGATACTAATGCACTTATTAAGCATTTGTCAGCACATAGAAGGGAATAGTGAATCAACTTAATAGAACATGTTATTGCAGACGCAAGAGTGTTGGTGTGATTGCCAAAACTAATTTTACATGTTTAAACTTCAAATATCTAAAAAAAATTAGCCATTTAAAATAAAAGTTACTTCCAACTAAACCAAGGTAGATTATAACAATCAAATTAATATATTAATCTCAGAAAATAGATAGAAGCTCAAAACCATCGGACTTTGCACCTTTAAGGGCCAGGAACCTGAGTAGTTGCCTGCTGGGTCCCAGCTCCGGGATCTCGGAATATTCGTATGGCCTGTGGATGATCATTTGATAAATACTCATGTTTTCCAAATCCCACGTGTCGCTATAATACGCTGCGCTGATTGGCTGAAATCACAACAAATAACCTACTTAGCCCCCCCCCCCCCTCACCCTACCACCATGTTGCTGCCCCTCTTTTAGCCCCCAATTCACTAATTGCTGCAATCCGCCCTTAATTGCGCCGTCACGTGACCGCGCTAATTAGTTAGGGCGTCTCTGACGACGCATGCGCATTGTTTTCTGCGCATGCTCGGAACAACATGGCACCTTCCTGTGCGGAACAATTACAGCTGTGGCGCCGAGATAAACGCAGATGGATGAGAGCAGCGTAAAAAGAACCAGGGTCGGTGTGCGCACGCGCAGCTAGGGAAGGGGTGGGTGGGGGGAGGTTCGGGGTGCGGGTGTATGCGACGTGGGGAGTGCAGGGAGGTGGGGGATGGGGGAGGTGGGGGAGGTAGGGTGTGGGGAGGTTGGGGAAGTTGAGGGTGAGGTGAGGGGAGGTAATGGTGAGTTGGGGGGTGTAGTGGTGGTTGGGATGGGGGGAGTGGTGGATGGGGGAGGTGGTGGATGGGGGAGGTGGTGGATGGGGGGAGGTGGTGGATGGGGGGAGGTGGTGATGGGAGGAGATGGGGGATAGGGGGAAGTGGGGGATGGGGGAGGTGGGGGATGGGGAGAGGTCGGGGAGGTAGGGTGTAGGGGAGGTTGTGGAAGGTGAAGGGCGGTAAGGGGAGGTAATGGGGAGTTGGGGGGTGTAGTGGTGGTGGGGATGGGGGGAGGTGGGGGATGGGGGAGGTGGGGGAGGTAGGGGGATGGGAGGGGGGCGGTGGGGGAGGTTAAAGGCAGGTGGGGGAGGTTAAAAGGAGATTGGGGAGGTAATGGGGAGGTAGGGGTGTAGAGGTGGTGGGGGGCGTGAAGGGAGGTGTAATAAGATGGCCCTGTCCACTGACTTCATTATGATCGCTTTAGCTGACTAAATGATAGCTGCGTTGTACTAAGTAAGAGTAAGACTCTTCTGATTATTGTTGTGAGATTGATTTAATTGTTGTATGTCACTCATCAAGCACATATATTACAACAGATATATATTCCAGTGTGCGAGTGACAGTATTTCGCGTCACTGGTAGGGTTGGGGGTGGTGGTGCCACCTGGCCCAACTGTGAAAAGGGGTCACCCATAAAGCAGTATACAACATATGGGTGATCATCTAGGCAACATTCCCTTCATACTCACATAATTCATATACATCGTATATATATACGTGATGTATAACGAATTATGCAAGTATAAAGATATGTAAGGGTTAATTATTACTTATTTGTTATACTCCGTAAGACCAACACTGTACAGGTGGCTCCACCTACCCTCCTCTCCTCCAGCGGATGTAGATATATACATGGATAGTGATGAACCCTTTATCACATGTGAGAAGCTCTGGAGTGTCCTGCCCCGCCTCTCTCCCCCTCCCCTGCTCCCGGGGTGGGGGGCCGGCATAAAGCGAAACGGAGCGAATCGTAGCGAATCGGAGCGAAACGAAGCGAAACGGAGCGAAACGGAGCGAAACGGAGCGGAATGAAGCGAAATGGAGCGAAATGGAGCGGAATGAAACGAAACGGAGCGAAATGGAACGAAACGAAGCGGAGCGGAACGGAACGAAACAGAGCGAAACAGAGCCAAGCCAAGCGAATCCCCCAAAAAGATTCTTATCCAAATAGAGTGATGCCATCATGTTTCACAGCTGACAACCTTTGAACCACTTTTCCAGAAATTCACTAAATATATATTTGATTCGAGGCTGTATGTTAGTAAAACACTGGGCCCACCATTATCGCAGTAGACCCTTTGTACCTAGTTAGCAGGTTAGGCCCACACTGGGTTATTTTTAATTTGGTCCAAGACGAAATGAGAAGTCAATAGGTGATGGATTCAAGCTGAAGTACCCATAATGCTGTGACGTCAGACATAAAACGAAAGTCTGTTTTATATAACAACGCCTCTAGAGGACATTGCTTTTTATCAGCGGCTAGGGAAAGTCAAACATATGGTCATTCTACCATATTTCTTTGGAGGAATCCTGCTGCTGCCACATAGGCTACTCTTTCCGATAAGCAGCAAGGGGTCTTTTATATGCACTTTCCCTCAGACAGGACAGCACATATCACAGCCTTTGATAAACCAGTTCTGGACCACTGGTTGGAACGGAAAATAGCCAGAACTGCAATTGGGGGAGGTGGGGGAGGTAGGGGGGTGGGAGGGGGGGCGGTGGGGGAGGTTAAAGGCAGGTGGGGGAGGTTAAAAGGAGATTGGGGAGGTAATGGGGAGGTAGGGGTGTAGAGGTTGTGGGGGGCGTGAAGGGAGGTGTAATAAGATGGCCCTGTCCACTGACTTCATTATGATCGCTTTAGCTGACTAAATGATAGCTGCGTTGTACTAAGTAAGAGTAAGACTCTTCTGATTATTGTTGTGAGATTGATTTAATTGTTGTATGTCACTCATCAAGCACATATATTACAACAGATATATATTCCAGTGTGCGAGTGACAGTATTTCGCGTCACTGGTAGGGTTGGGGGTGGTGGTGCCACCTGGCCCAACTGTGAAAAGGGGTCACCCATAAAGCAGTATACAACATATGGGTGATCATCTAGGCAACATTCCCTTCATACTCACATAATTCATATACATCGTATATATATACGTGATGTATAACGAATTATGCAAGTATAAAGATATGTAAGGGTTAATTATTACTTATTTGTTATACTCCGTAAGACCAACACTGTACAGGTGGCTCCACCTACCCTCCTCTCCTCCAGCGGATGTAGATATATACATGGATAGTGATGAACCCTTTATCACATGTGAGAAGCTCTGGAGTGTCCTGCCCCGCCTCTCTCCCCCTCCCCTGCTCCCGGGGTGGGGGGCCGGCATAAAGCGAAACGGAGCGAATCGTAGCGAATCGGAGCGAAACGAAGCGAAACGGAGCGAAATGGAGCGAAACGGAGCGGAATGAAGCGAAATGGAGCGAAATGGAGCGGTATGAAATGAAACGGAGCGAAATGGAACGAAACGGAGCGGAGCGGAACGGAACGAAACAGAGCGAAACAGAGCCAAGCCAAGCGAATCCCCCAAAAAGATTCTTATCCAAATAGAGTGATGCCATCATGTTTCACAGCTGACAACCTTTGAACCACTTTTCCAGAAATTCACTAAATATATATTTGATTCGAGGCTGTATGTTAGTAAAACACTGGGCCCACCATTATCGCAGTAGACCCTTTGTACCTAGTTAGCAGGTTAGGCCCACACTGGGTTATTTTTAATTTGGTCCAAGACGAAATGAGAAGTCAATAGGTGATGGATTCAAGCTGAAGTACCCATAATGCTGTGACGTCAGACATAAAACGAAAGTCTGTTTTATATAACAACGCCTCTAGAGGACATTGCTTTTTATCAGCGGCTCGGGAAAGTCAAACATATGGTCATTCTACCATATTTCTTTGGAGGAATCCTGCTGCTGCCACATAGGCTACTCTTTCCGATAAGCAGCAAGGGGTCTTTTATATGCACTTTCCCTCAGACAGGACAGCACATATCACAGCCTTTGATAAACCAGTTCTGGACCACTGGTTGGAACGGAAAATAGCCAGAACTGCAATTGGGTCCACTGAGCAGGATCGATCCGATGACCCACACCTCAACAGGTGGACACTCTACTGCTTGAGTTACGCCCCTCTCCCGTGACGTCATACATGGTGAGTGAGGTGAAATAACGGGGTATGACTATGAGGTACAAGTGGGCGGCTTCCAATCAGCAATAATCCCAGGGCAGCTTCGTGATTCTTTTCTCGGGAAAATCATGACAAGTTTCTATTGCAGCAGATTGGTTGGTTGTTGGAGTTTTATGTCCTGGCAACATCTATGGTCATATCAGAGCCAGTACCGACTTTTGACAGGGCACACTCATCGCAACCTTATAATGCTGCCGCACTGGGAGACCAGACCGCTGGGACCATGACCTGATATCCCACTCAGTCCCATTGTCCTTGCTCTATCCTAATGATGCCGAGTGCCTGGCTAGGAAAGGACAAGTATCATTTTTTATGTCATTGGTTTGACTCGACCAGGATTCCCACAATCTACCACCACGGGAGATGGACGCTCAACTAATTCGGCCATACCGTCTGGTTCTCTATTTCGGCTGAGAGTTTGGTGACCTAGTTCGACCAGCCCTGCCTGTACGCCGCTCTCCTCAAACAGGAAGCCTTCTGTCTCCGCGGTGTAGCAGATTGGCCGCCTATTTATACAAAACCAGAGTGTGACCGCTTCTCGGCGGTGACCAACACCCTCCACTCGTGCGGGGTATCTAAGAGCCTACCACATGCCCCAAAATGAGGCGATGACGACCTGCCCGATCTCTGAGGGGAACACACATTAGAAGTGACGCTCCAGTGTTTGTGTCTTTTCTTTCGGTTCTGAGCTTTGAGTAGGGAGACCCAACCTCATCACATTAATGATGCTCCTCTTTGAGGACAATAAAATGGTGTCTTATAACTAATTCCTTGTGAATACGTAGTGTCCAAGTACACAAAATATGAACAGTCAATCGCAGCGTGATACTTTCACCTTGTAAAGCTGCCTTGGTTTTATCACAGCATCTTTTCCTAAAGATTGTTTGAAAGTATGCTTTATTTAACGACAGCTCTAGAGTACATTGAATTTCATATCATCGGCGATTGGAAGTCAAACATATGGTCATTCTGACATATTTCTTTTGAGGAATCCCGCCATATAGGCTACTCTTTCCGATAAGAAGCGAGGGGTCTTTTACATGTACTTTCCTGCAGACAGGAGAGCACATACCACAGCCTTTGATGAACCAGTTGTGGACCACTGGTTGGAACTGAAAATAGTTCAAACTGCAAATGTGATCACTGAGCAGGATCAATGCGATGATCAACAGCTTCACAGGTGAACATGCTACCGCCTGAGCTACGTCCCGCTCCTTCCGCCCCGGACCAGACGGGATGGCTGAATGAGTTGAGCATCCTCTCCTGTTTTGGGAGATCGCGGGAAGCGAACCCATGGGTTCGAATCCTGGTTGAGTCAAATCAATGACTTAGAAATGAATACTTGTCGCCTCCTAGTGTGGAGCTCGGCATTATTAGGATATGGCAAGGACTGGTTGGCTCAGTGTCAGGATAATGTGACTGAATGGGATATTGGGTCATGGTGCTGGTGGCCTGATATCCCAGTGAGGCAGCACTATAAAGTCACTATTAGTGTGCACTGTCACAAGTCGGTACCCGTCCTGATATGACCTTAGCTGTTGCCAGGACGTAAAATAACAAACACTCAAATCATTTCAGCCCGGAAACGCAGGACAGACTAGGTGAGCGAGCATGCGCACTGACAAGTTGTCCATGGGCAGCTTCTTGTCGCGGACAACACTTTGAATCTTTTCTCCACCTTACAATGTGCACTAAACATGAACACAGGTCGTGATGGCTGAGTAAATAGAGTGTTCTCGCACCATACATGAGGGTGTGAGTTCAATCCTTTAGCCGGTCAAACACACGGTGTCAAACAAATGACTTACAAGTTACATATTTCCATTCAAACTACTTTTGAATTTAATTAATTGTTCAATTGTCATTTCCATAACTCTTGTATATTTCACTTCAGAATTGTTCAATTGTCATTTCGATGACTTTTTTTATATACATTTACTCAGAACAGACGACATTAACTTAGCATAGATGACATTTATTGGGAGCAGGCGGCATATATTCAGACCTGATGACATATATTCAGAACAGGCGACATTTACTCAGCACAGATGACATTTACTGAGAGCGGATGGCATTTATTCATAGCAGGCGATATTTACTCAAACCAGGCGACATTTACTGCTTAGGCCTACTGGCAATATTCACTACTACTAACAGCAGACGACATTTCGTCAACACTAATCCTATTTACGCAGACGACATTTCCTAGCTACTTTTCCTTGCCGCAGACGACAAAGTCAGGTGACCCCGAGTCCATTGGAGATGGCGGGAAGCCCAGCAGTAAACCGGTGTTGAGGACGACGGGATCAGAGATGACGGGCGGCGGGATCTCACGAGAGTCACTTCTCAGCGGGAAGCCTCGCTCTCACCCACCATGCTATATCAAGCCGAGATTGCCGTTCGCCCCGACTCGCGGATAGCATCTCTTACCACGGTCGCCTGTGGACTAGCTCAACCCCTCACCCCTCAACCCCTCAACCCCTCAACCCCTCAACCCTCAACCCCTAAACCCCTCAACCCCTCAACCCCTCAACCCCTCAACCCCTCAACCCCTCAACCCCTCAACCCCTCACCCTCACTCCCCTCACCCCTCACCGCTCACCCCTCACCCCTCACCCCTCACCTCCCCTCCCGCCACGTGCCCAGCTGCTCCCCACTAAGCTGTACCCAGCTTGGGCCCACATGCGCACATCATGCGACATTCATCTCCGTCTCCACGTCAGGCATGCGCCTGCGCACACTATGCGACATTATCGACATATGCTCAATCAGTCAGACAATTACCAGGCTTGGGTGATCGATATATTGATTGGTCACGATTGTCATGGCATTCGATATTGCGACATGAACTGACTGGTGAGCGTGTGCATCCATGGTGGTCTTATAGTGCTGTCTCACTCGACCTGATATCCCACTCAGCCACATTATGCTGACACTGAGCCAACTATGTGTGGGCTGACCATCCTATCCTATTAATAATGTCAAGCAGACAGAAACCAATTATTGTAAGCTACTCCTACACCGGGGATCGTACCCAGGACTCCCTACAGGAGAAGCACAGACTTCCTTCACTTTGTTTCACTTTGTTTCACTTTGTTTCACTTTGTTTCACTTTGTTTCACTTTGTTTCTCCTGCGTGAAGTCTGTGCAAAGATCCAGTCGGCCCCTGGACCACACTAGGATCTCGTCACGATCACAACGAGATGCAAACTGCAGTGGTATGGACATATTTCCCGTTCACCAGGCCTGATTGAGAGAGGTGAAACAAATAAGGCGGACAAAGGAAGAGGCGGGAAGACAACATCTGGGAATGGACAGACCTAGAGTTTGGCAAGTCCCAGAGGGCGGTGGAGAACAGGGGAAATAGAGAAAACTGGTTGCCCCAACAACTAGCATGGTTGAGGGATTGAATTTGTTAAAAGTCCAAAAGTCCAAAATTTCTACATGTCTAAATGTCTAAATGTCTGAATGTCTAAATATGTAGCACAGGAAAACAAAACTACAATAAATTCTTCAGTATCTTAATTGGATTTGTGAGTAACATCTATATAAGTGTTCTGTTTCTGAAATTCCATGGTTTTTTTCTTTTCAGATTATGCAGATTTAACCAAGTAATATTGCTAATAAGAATAAGTATTGAACAATGTCTGATACATTTGCAAACAACGCTCATCGCGGTGCGTCGCAATGTCGTGTAGTATCCGCCTGTCTTTTAGTCGGGATCCAAACCGGAAACTGGCGACGAATTGTTTGTTTAACGCGGCCATAATAAGATGGGGCAAAACAAGTGTTTCATCAGACGCGGGGCTGATAACTGTAGTGGTGGTGGGGGGAGGGGGGTGGTTGGAGGTGGTGGAGGTGGTGGTGGAGGGGGGGGGGGGGAGGTGGTGCGGGGAGGTGGGGGAGAGGTGGGCGGAGGGTCGCCCAGATGATACCGGGCCCAGGCCGATGGGGAGACTGCCAACTTGTCAAATATTGAAATACCAATGCTGCTCAAGGCTGGTGGGCGGGGGTCGGCGGGGATGGGTGGGTGGGGGCCTGTGTGTGTGTGTGTGGCGGCGGAGTAAGGTGGGTGGGGGTGGTGGGGCATGATGAGGTGTGGGTTGTTGGGACTTGGGAAGTGGTGTCACTGAGTGGAACGCGATGTGGTTGCTGCTGGTTGCTGCTGGTTGCTGCTGGTTGCTGCTGGTTGCTGCTGGTTGCTGCTGGTTGCTGCTGGTTGCTGCTGGTTGCTGCTGGTTGCTGCTGGTTGCTGCTGGTTGCTGCTGGTTGCTGCTGGTTGCTGCTCGTTGACGCTGGTTGACGCTGGTTGCTGCTGGTTGCTGCTGGTTGCTGCTGGTTGCTGCTGGTTGCTGCTGGTTGCTGCTGGTTGCTGCTGGTTGCTGCTGGTTGCTGCTGGTTGCTGCTGGTTGCTGCTGGTTGCTGCTGGTTGCTGCTGGTTGCTGCTGGTTGCTGCTTGTTGTTGCTGTTTGACGCTGGTTGCTGCTGGTTGCTGCTGGTTGCTGCTAGTTGTTGCTGGTTGGGTTGCTGCTGGTTGCTGCTGGTGGCTGCTGGTTGCTGCTGGGTGACGCTGGTTGCTGCTGGTTGCTGCCGGTTGCTGCTGGTTGCTGCTGGTTGCTGCTGGTTGCTGCTGGTTGCTGCTGGTTGCTGCTGGTTGCTGCTGGTTGCCGCTGGTTGCGCTGGTTGCCGCTGGTTGCTGGTTACCGCTGGTTGTTACTGGTTACCGCTCGTTGCTGCTGGTTGTCGATGGTTATCGCTGCTTGCGGCTGTCGCCCGACACCAGACCGAGATAAGGTGACGTGTATATTGAGTGGCCGTCACCTGACGACGTATGACGTTATGTCCACCCAGAACGATGTCAGCCACGACACACCCACAAATAGGAGACGCCCCGGGGGGAGGGTGCATGGGGAGGGGGCGGAGGAGGGGCAACCCCCAAACCCTGCAGGAAGCCATCCTCAACAGGAGGCGAGAACTAGTGGGAAACAAGCCTGGGGAACAAGCCAGTAAGTGTTTGTCACACAGATCTCAGTGTGTAAGTGCTTGTCACACAGATCTCAGTGTGTAAGTGCTTGTCACACAGATCTCAGTATGTAAGTGTTTGTCACACAGATATCAGTCTGTAAGTGTTTGACACAAATCTCAGTATGTAAGTGTTTGTCACACAGATCTCAGTATGTAAGTGTTTGTCACACAGATATCAGTCTGTAAGTGCTTGTCACACATATCTCAGTCTGTAAGTGCTTGTCACACAGATCGCAGTCTGTAAGTCCTTGTCACACAGATCTCAGTATGTAAGTGTTTGTCACACAGATCTCAGTCTGTAAGTGTAAGTGTTTGTCACACAGATTTCAGTCTATAAGTGCTTGGCACACAGATCTCAGTCTATAAGTGCTTGTCATACAGATCTCAGTCTGAAAGTTTTTGTCACACAGATCTCAGTCTGTAAGTGTTTGTCACAAATATCTCAGTCTGTAAGTGTTTGTCACACAGATATCAATCTGTAAGTGTTTGTCACACAGATCTCAGTCTGTAAGTGCTTGTCACACAGATCTCAGTCTGTAAGTGTGTGTCACACAGATCGCAGTCTGTAAGTGTTTGTCACACAGATCTCAGTTTCTAAGTGTTAGTGTTTGTCACACAGATCTTAGTATGTAAGTGTTTGTCACACATATCTCAGTCTGTAGGTGTTTGTCACACAGATCTCAGTCTGTAAGTGTTTGTCACACAGATCGCAGTCTGTAAGTGTTTGTAACACAGATCGCAGTCTGTAAGTCTTTGTCACACATATATCAGTTTGTATGTGTTTGTCACACAGATCTCAGTCTGTAAGTGTTTGACACAAATCTCAGTCTTTAAGTGTTTGTCACACAGATCTCAGCATGTAAGTGCTTGTCACACAGATTTCAGTCTGTAGGTGTTTGTCACACAGATCTCAGTCTATAAGTGCTTGCCACACAGATCGCAGTCTGTAAGTGTTTGCCACACAGATCTCAGTCTGTAAGTGTTTGTCACACAGATCACAGTATGTATGTGTTTGTCACACAGATCTCAGTCTGTAAGTGTTTGACACAAATCTCAGTCTGTAAGTGTTTGTCAGACAGATCTCAGTCTGTAACTGTTTGTCACACAGATCGCAGTCTGTATGTGTTTGTCACACAGATCTCAGTCTGTAAGTGTTTGTCACACAGATCTCAGTCTGTAAGTGTTTGTCACACAGATCTCAGTCTGTAAGTGTTTGTCACACAGATCTCAGTCTGTAAGTCTTTGTCACACAGATCGCAGTCTGTAGGTGTTTGTCACACAGATCTCAGTCTGTACCCACTACAGAACGCCACATTGTACATCCGGCACCAGACGCCGTGGCTGAAGCGGCAGAGCACAGGCTTCCCCTCAGGAAGGTCGGCATTCGGGGTCGAGTCAAACCAAGGACTTATAAAATTGATACCTGGCTTGGCGATTGGTATTAATAGGATAGGAGCAGGGCTTGGACTGGTTGGCTAAGGGTCAGGATAATGGGACTGGATGGGAAATTGGGGCATGGTGCTGCCAGCCTGGGCTCCAAGTGGGGCAGCACTATAAAGTCACCGTGAGTGTGCACTGTCACAACTTGGCGCCCATCCTGATATGACCTTACTTGTTGCCAGGATGTAGAACCCCAACAAACAAAGATGTGCATCTGGGTGTCTGGCACGTCACATATATCCCTCTAAGCTCACCACCCCCTCCCATCCCCAGGTATGCAATGTCCGCATATAAGTGGTCTGCCTAGACTGGGCGTGAACCTGGGTAGTAAACTGCAAAGGGTAGGTTTTTTATATCTGGGGTACTACAGTAGGGTATTTGCCTTGCAATGGCAGGACTGACTGTTCGATTCCCCCTCTCAGCGTGGTGGTGTTGGCCCTCCATCACCCACGACTCTGGTGCCGTGACCAGGATGCGGGCATAGCCTATCACTATGTGGGTTGTGAACCTGCGCTGTGGGAGTACTAATGTAACTATTGGGTTTGTACGGTTGTAGGCAGAAAGCCTGTACTATGTCAGTTCTCCATTGAGACAGGCACTCACCTAACTAGGGCTCAGTGACCTATTTAATCTGCACACCCTGCCAAGTTCACTGTGAATCTGGGTCATGCCCTAATTCGTGTGTCTGACCCAAATACGTGGGGTTTGGTGAACGAGCATCATATCAGTGTCATTGGTGCTACGTGCGGGTAGTGGGTATTGGGTATTGTTGTTATCAGGTATTGTTGTTATCAGAGTGCACCACACACAAGGCACACATACACCACATTACAAGACCCCGGTGTTACCTAGATATTGGTGTTATCAGGGTAATCATCTTACTTAGGCGCATGCCTCATCAAGACATGGGATTCGAATTCCCGGGTTGTTCGAACCATGGCCGAGTCAAACCAATGACATGACAATTTATACTTGTCACTACCTAGCCTGGCACTAGCCATTATTAGGATACGGCAAGAAGCAGTGGAATGAGGAAGACCAATCGTTGGGGATTGAAACTTCCCATGCGTAATCAACTAATATATCCCTGCAAAAAAAACCAAAAAAAGGGTTAACTTTCCCGCTGATATTTCCAGTGAATCTCTGCGGTCTGACAAAGTGTTAAAAAATACACCTGGGGCCATATGCATGGAGCAGTGTTAGCGCGTGTGGTGTTATCGCTCTAACACAGGGTAGCTAACACCGGTTATCGGCGGCGTCGAGAACTATGTCAAGCTGTATGCATGGGCACCTAAACGGTGAGTGTTAGCTATATGTGAATTAATTTATTCATTATGGAAATTTCTCTAAGCCTGTTGCCGGCGAGCACCTGCTTGGGCCTAATATATTGCCTTCTCTACCCACCGGGAACCAGCGCGCTTGTTACTGAGGCAGCGGCGGCGATTTGTTTACTTTACGTTCGACTAAAAATATTAGGCCCAAATCTATTGAATGCGATCATATTTGACAGAATTACATATGCAATAAGTGAAATTGAAGCAAATTAACCCTAAAAACGAAGCGATATTAACGCAGCAGCCGCATTGGCGGCGATATTAATAGTTATATTTTCGAATCGCCGAACATAAAGTAAACAAATCGCCGCCGGCGCCAGTATGGAAAGCGACGTCGATGCGGCGATTTGTTTACTTTACGTTCGTCGATTCGAAAATATAACTATTAATATTGGCGCCATTGCGGCGGTAGCCTTAATAACGCTTCGAATTTAGGGTTAAATTGGTCAAATTTCACTTATTTGGTAGCTAATTCTGTTAAATATGATGGCATTGAATAGATTTGATAACTAACACTGCCTGTAAACCAGCTATTTTCTGGTTTAGCTTAACCTAGTTTAAACTTGTGGTGTTAGGCCTAACACTGCTCCATCTATACCGACTTTTTGGCGCTAAACCAGAAATCCTGTCTAAACGCGTTTTGGCTCGCTAACACTGCTTCATGCATATGGCCCCAGGATGGTATGTGCACCACACACACGGCACATATACACCCTGTTACAAGGTGGGTGTGTGCACACACATAGCACACATACACACCCTGTTACAAGGTGGGTGAGTGCACCACACACATGGCACACATACACCCTGTTACAAGGTGTGTGAGTGCACCACACACAAGGCACACATACACCCTGTTACAAGGTGGGTGAGTGCACCACACACAAGGCACACACACCCTGTTACAAGGTGGGTGAGTGCACACTCATGGCACACATACACACACTGTTACAAGGTGGGTGAGTGCACCACACACATAGCACACATACACACCCTGTTACAATGTGGGTGAGTGCACCAAACACAAGGCACACATACACCCTGTTACAAGGTGTGCGAGTGCACCACACACAAGGCACACATACACACCCTGTTGCAAGGTGTGTGAGTGCACCACACACAAGGCACACATACACACCCTGTTACAAGGTGGGTGAGTGCACCACACACAAGGCACTCATACACCCTGTTACAATGTGGGTGAGTGCACCGCACACAAGGCACACATACACACACTCATACAAGGGGGTTGAGTGCACCACACACAGGGCACACTCACACACACTGATACAAGGTGGATGAGTGCACCACACACAAGGCACACATACACACCCTGTTACAAGGTGGGTGAGTGCACCACACACATGGCACACATACACCCTGTTACAAGGTGTGTGAGTGCACCACACACAAGGCACACATACACCCTGTTACAAGGTGGGTGAGTGCGCCACACACAAGGCACACATACACACTGTTACAAGGTGGGTGAATGCACCACACACAAGGCACTCATACACACAATGTTACAAGGTGGGTGAGTGCACCACACACAAGGCACACACACACCATGTTACAAGGTGGGTGAGTGCACACTCATGGCACACATACACACACTGTTACAAGGTGGGTGAGTGCACCACACACATAGCACACATACACACCCTGTTACAACGTGGGTGAGTGCACCAAACACAAGGCCCACATACACGCCCTGTTACAAGGTGTGTGAGTGCACCACAAACAAGGCACAAATACACACCATGTTACAAGGTGTGTGAGTGCACCACACACAAGGCACAGATACACACCCTGTTACAAGGTGGGTGAATGCACCGCACACAAGGCACACATACACACCCTGTTACAAGGTGTGTGAGTGCACCACACACAGGGCACACATATACACCCTGTTACAAGGTGGGTGAGTGCACCACACACAAGGCACATACCCACCCTGTTACATGGTGGGTGAGTGCACCACACACAAGGCACACATACATACCCTGTTACAAGGTGTGTGAGTGCACCACACACAAGGCACACATACACACTGTTACAAGTGCGTGAGTGCACCACACACAAGGCACACATACATACCCTGTTACAAGGTGTGTGAGTGCACCACACACAAGGCACACATACACACCATGTTACAAGGTGGGTGAGTGCACCACACACATGGCACATATACACACCCTGTTACAAGGTGGGTGAGTGCACCACACACAAGGCGCATACACACCCTGTTACATGGTGGGTGAGTGCACCACACACAAGGCACACATACATACCCTGTTACAAGGTGTGTGAGTGGACCACACACAAGGCACACATACATACTGTTACATGTGGGTGAGTGCACCACACACATGGCACACATACACACACTGTTACAAGGTGGGTGAATGCACCACACACAAGGCACACATACACACCCTGTTACAAGGTGTGTGTGTGCACCACTCACATAGCACACACATACACTCGGTGCTACAAGGTGGGTGAGTGCACCACACACAAGGCACACATACACACACTGTTACAAGGTGGGTGAGTGCACCACACACAAGGCACACACATACACTCGGTGTTACAAGGTGGGTGAGTGCACCACACACAAGGCACACATACACACCCTGTTACAAGGTGGGTGAGTGCACCACACACAAGGCACACCCACACACTCTGTGTTACAATGTGGGTGAGTGCACCACACACAATGCACACACATACACCCACTGTTACAAGGTGGGTGAGTGCACCACAAACAAGGCACACATACACCCACTGTTACAAGGTGGGTGAGTGCACCACACACAATGCACACATACACTGTTACAAGGTGGGTGAGTGCACCACCCACAAGGCACACATACACACACTGTTACAAGGTTGGTGAGTGCACCACCCACAAGGCACACATACACACCCTGGTACAAGGTGTGTATGTGCACCACACACATAGCACACACATACACTCGGTGCTACAAGGTGGGTGAGTGCACCACACACACAGCACACATACACACCCTGTTACACGGTGGGTGAGTGCACCACACACAAGGCACAGACATACACTCGGTGCTACAAGGTGGGTGAGTGCACCACACACAAGGCACACACATACACACCCTGTTACAAGGTGGGTGAGTGCACCACACACAAGGCACACATACACCCACTGTTACAAGGTGTGTGAGTGCACCACACACATGGCACTCACACACCCTGTTACAAGGTGTGTGAGTGCACCACACACAAGGCACACATACACCCACTGTTACAAGGTGGGTGAGTGCACCACACACAAGGCACACATACACACACTGTTACAAGGTGTGTGAGTGCACCACACACAAGGCACACATACCCACACTGTTACAAGGTGGGTGAGTGCACCACACACAAGGCACACATACACACACTGTTACAAGGTGGGTGAGTGCCCCACACACAAGGCACACCTACACACCCTGTTACAAGGTGGGTGAGTGCACCACACACAAGGCACACATACACACCCTGTTACAAGGTGGGTGAGTGCACCACACACAAGGCACACATATACACTCGGTGCTACAAGGTGGGTACAGTGTGGGTATTCGCCTGGTGACATTAAGTGGCAGGTAGTGTCTATAAATAGATGGAGTTTGAGTGACCTGGATACCACACTGCATCAACTCAGCAGTGTGTGCAGCGCGGCCCCACTGGGCCTCCAACCCGTGTGTGTGACAGGTTGTAGCACGGGGCCCTCAGGAATATCCGCAGGAGTTGGTTGGTTGGTTGTCGGAGTTTTACGTCCTCGCAACGTCTAAGGTCCTATCAGGAAGGGGACCGACTTGTGACAGTACATACTCATGGCGACTTTATAGTGCTGCTCCACTGGGAAATCAGGCTGCCAGCACCATGACCCGATATTCCGCTCAGTCACATTATCCTGACACTGAGCCAACCAGTCCCTGCCCTATCCTATTAATGGTGAACGCCAGGCTAGGAAGCGACAAGTATCAATGTTATAAGACATTGGTTTGACTCGACCGAGAACCGAACTCCCGACCTCCCGCACGTGAGGCCTGCACTCTACCGATTCGGCCACTGCTTACCCTTTATATTGGGCACATGTAGTATCAAGCGGTTTTACGACACTCGCGATTTGCTAATTGTGAAAGAGTCGGTCTTGAGGTTGCAGAACTCACTGGCGTTGACCGGCCTGGGACCTAAGTAGGACGATGTGATGGTTGAGAAAATATACCTTTTGTACAGAAGCTAGAGTCGCCTAGTACCCGCAGCATTAGTTCTTACCACTGCCGTCAGAGGGCGAGTAGGTGGTGGGAATCCTCTATAAGACCTTTTCAACAGAGCAGGCTGCACAGGGGGCTGTAGATAAAGGATTCATTTGGTACTCGCAGTACACGGATGAATACCAGCCTTATATAAAAACGGTCGAAAAAGCCGGGAAATGAAATGAGAGCCTAATTTCACAATCTAAGAAGCAACATTTATTCTTTGTATATGTCTTCATATTTCCCGGCTACCTTTGAGTTGAAAAATATAATAAAATATCTAGCTTAATAAGATTTCAAAGTGAAATCGATGGCGTTCTATGGCCGGCATCTTGTCTTTTTGCATTCTCTCCCATTTCACCAACTCTGTGCCTATATATGTAGCCATTTGATCCTGGAACCACAGTTTCTAGTTCATGTTCCATACTAAAGCTATTTTCGCCCGTATTTACACTACGTTGTCGTTCACCCGTGTACTACAAGTACTGGGTGAATCTTTTATCTAAGTGAGCTGCTGCCCATATGAGCTCTATCCACTGCCGTCAGAGGGCGTATCGGTGGTGGAAATCTTCTATTGGGCTCAGTCTGTGATACCGCTTAACGTCCAGGTCCCTGTAGGTGAAGCTATAATCTCCCCAATAACCCAGCAGCTTATCGGCATACATATGTATATATATATATATATATATATGTATAATTATATATGGTATTGACCTGTGCTTGGTGCACACTTTATGCACACTTTGCTCAATAACGAGTATGGATAAACCAGTGTGAGAGATATCTGAGAGACTGCACTATATTCACACACATGCACTATATACACACACTTTATCCACACTACACTACATACACACACTGTATGCACACACTACACTATATCCACACACACTGCACTATATACACACACTACACTTTATACACACACTTTATCCACACTCCACTACATACACACACTATATACACACACTGCCCTATATCCACACACACTGCATTATGCACACACTGTATCCACACTACACTATATACACACTGACCTATATACACGCTGCACTATATCCACACACACCGCACTATATACACACACTTTATCCACACTCCACTACATACACACACTATATACACACACTGCACTATATCCACACACACTGCATTATGCACACACTGTATCCACACTACACTATATATATACACCGACCTATATACACACTGCACTATATCCACACACACTGCAGTATGCACACACTGTATCCACACTACACTATATACACACACTACGCTATATCCACACACTGTATTGACACTACACTATATACACACACTGCACTATATCCACACACACCGCACTATGCACACACTGCACTATGCACACACTCCACTATATGCACACTACACTATATGCACACTACACTATGTCCACACATACTGCACTATATACACACATACTGCACTATATCCACACACTACACTATATCCACTTCCGGGCGCGGAGTCCTAATCGGTAGAGCTCGGGCCTCGCATGCGGAAGGTCTGGAGTTTGGTTCCCGGTCTAGTCAAACCAATGACTTTAAAATAGATACTTGTCGCTTCCTAGCCTAGCGGTCAGCATTAATAGGATACGTCAAGGACTGGTTGGATCAATGTCAGGATAATGTTACTGAGTGGGATATCCGGTCATGGTACCTACAGGCTGATTTCATAGTGGGGCAGCACTATAAAGTTGCCATGAGTGCGCACTGTCACAAGTCAGTACTCGTCCTGATATGATCGTAGATGTTGTTCGGACGTGGTGCGGGCATTCGCACAAAAACGACAGAGACTCATGTCCAGCGAAAGGCAAGGCATGCACAATATGCAAGAAGATAGGGCACTTTGCGCGCGTGTGTCGCGGTAAAACAACAACAATAAATGAAATAGTATTAGACGAACACGACAGCACAGATGTAGACGACTTCGTGCGACAGGACGACGACTTGTTCATCGGAGTGATGTCCACGGATGGACAGGATTCAACCGACATGTGGTTTGCAGACATCACGATAGGGCAACAGCACATCAACTTCAAACTGGACACAGGCTCTGAAGCCAATATCATCCCGATCGGCGTCTTCACGAAAATAATAGGTGCTCAACTCACAAACCTGCAATGCCGATTGGTCACATACTCAGGACAGAAGATTGTGCCCACGGGAGAAACATCGCTACAGATCAGAGGACAATGGTTACGATTCCAGGTGGTCGAAAAAGGATGTGCGATTCTGGGAAAGGACGCATGTGTCCGGTTGCGGATCCTTTCCCGGATTGATGTGGTCGGTACACAAGACGAGGCCAACGGCTGCCAAGCGCAACAAATGGTAAAAACATTTAAAGATGTATTCACTGGACTAGGCACGATCAAAGTCGATGCAAAAATACATGTTGACGAGAAATTCGAACCTGTAATAGACCCCCCCCCAGACGAATACCGCATGCCATAGAAAATAAAGTAAGGGGGGAACTGGACAGAATGATTGCATTGGGGGTGATTGTACAAGAAACGGAACCGACACCATGGGTCAATTCAATTACAATAGTAAAAAAAGGTGACAAGATCAGAGTATGCCTAGACCCAACGAAATTGAACAAGGCCATAAAAAGGGGACCGTACCCTACAAGAACAGTCGAAGAGGTAATATCAAAATTAGAAGGGGCCAAATACTTCTCAGTAATAGACGCAAAGAGTGGCTACTGGCAGATACAATTAGACACCAACAGCTCAAAGTTATGCACATTCAACACTCCCTGGGGGCGGTATAGATACACGAGACTGCCGTTTGGCATAAAAACAGCAGGGGACATATTCATTCATGAAATGAACAAGATACTAGAAGGCTTAAAGGGTGTCAATGTAATAACAGATGATATATTGGTGTACAGTAAGACTGTAAACGAACACAATGAAAATCTCAGAGCTGTTCTTGAACGTGCCAGACAAGTAAACCTAAGACTAAATCCCGACAAATCAACCATATGCAAAACAAGCGTAGACTACGTAGGTCATGTAATATCGGGCCATGGTATTAAACCAAACGAAGAAAGAGTACAAGCCATTAACGACATGCCAACGCCGACAAGTAAACAAGCTGTACAACGATTCCTGGGAATGGTAGCATACGTAAGAAAGTTCCTACCTAATCTAGCAGAAATGACAAAACCACTAAGAATTCTAACAAACAAAGAAACTGCATGGCACTGGCAAGCAGAGCAAGAAAAACCATTGAATAAGTTAAAACACATGATAACTCATGCGCCCGTACTCAGGTTCTATGATGTATCAAAAACAATAACCCTACAGGTAGATGCATCAAAATCGGGGTTAGGAGCTGCACTGCTCCAAGAAGGGCGCCCGATCGCAATGGCGTCAAAAGCTTTAGACGACATGCAAACCAGCTATGCTGTCATAGAAAAAGAACTATTGGCCATCTGCTTTGGATGTAAGAAATTCCACGAGTACATTTTCGGCAAAAAGGTATGCGTGGAAACTGATCACAAGCCATTAGTATCTATTGTAAGCAAACCATTGCATCAATTGTCTGCAAGAATGCAACACATGAGAATGCGTTTACAAAACTATGACCTAGAACTTGTACATATAAAAGGAACTGAAATGTTTGTTGCAGATGCGCTGTCATGAGACCACAGCGACACAACAGGGCCGGAACAAATCTTTGACAAAGAAATAAGCATAGCAGCTTTGGAGGTGATGCAAGAGACATTAACAGACATTGCAAATGCAACACAAACAGACACGGTTCTAAAAGAGGTAACACAATTGGTAAAGAACGGATGGGACAATGACAAAAAGCGCATACCGAAATGTGCAACACCCTACCACGCGTTCAGGCATGAAATAACGGTATATGACGGTATGTTACTAAAAGGACACAGAATCAGAATACCAAAACAAATGCAAAATAAAGTCTTAGAAACACTGCACGAGACACACCAAGGCATAATAAAAAGCAAGAGACTAGCACGGGAACATGTATTCTGGCTGGGGATGCAGATGCAACTGGAAGACAGAGTAGAAAGGTGCACGACATGCCAACAATACAGAAATAAACTACACAAAGAGCCAATGAAATCCAACGAAATAACATGCAGGCCATTCCACAAAGTAGGGGTAGACTTATTCCAAGTAGATGGAAAAGACTACATGTTGCTAGTAGATTACTTCTCAAAATTCCCAGAGGTAGTAGAACTAACAAATACCTCAAGCGAGGCAATAATATCACAATTAAAACAGATATTTGGTAGGAACGGCATCCCGTCAATAATAGTCTCCGACAATGGACCACAATTCTCAAGTAGGGAATACAAAAACTTCGCCGAAGAATATGGGTTTACACCAACCTTTTCTAGCCTTCTAGCCCCATGCACCCACAAAGCAACGGGCAAGTAGAGCGCCACGTACAGACAATAAAAAACATGATCAAAAAGGCACGAGATGAAAAGAAAGATTACAACCTGTTTCTACTGAACTATAGAAACACACCGTTACCCGAATTAGAAGCGTCACCCACACAACTCTTAATGAGCCGTAGGTTAAGGTCTAAATTACCGACAATACCAAAACAACTAAAACCGCAAGTAAAAATAATTACAAAAGAACAGATAGCAAACATTCAGAGCAAACAAAAGGAAAATTTTGACCGACACGCAGGCAAACAACACAGACAAATAAACACAGGCCAACATGTCAGATACGTTACACACAAAGGAAAATGGGAGAAGGGTGTAGTAACAAAAACAAGCAATAACAACGGGTGGGAATATGATATAAGAAACACAAACGACAAAGTGTTAAAACGCAATCGAAAGCACATATTCCCAACGAAGCAAAACCCTGAATACAACCAAGCCCAAACTGCAACATCCGTAAACGCAAAACAGAATCTACCGCAGGGCCGCAACAATGGCCAAATAATCTATATAACAAGATATGGCCGAACAAGCAAACCCGTAGATAGATTTGGTCACCAATAAAGAACGATAGATAAGGCAGAACACCAATAAAACTGACAAATGCGGATAATGGACGAAGAACTTAAAGAGTATCACATACAATTAACGCATGTATCATACTCAAGATAACGGTACCCGCTTGAGGGCCAAAGTGCCAGAAACAAGAAAGGGTCACAAACTGTTCAGGGTGCAAGGGTTGGAACTGGGGGTGAGGTTGTGGGAACCACTCTCACCTTGTTACAGGGCTGGAATTGGGGGTGAGGTTGTGGGAACCACTCTCACCTTGTTACAAGGCTGGAATTGGGGGTGAGGTTGTGGGAACCACTCTCACCTTGTTACAGGGATGGAATTGGGGGTGAGGTTGTGGGAACCACTCTCACCTTGTTACAGAGCTGGGTGAAAGTCGCCAGGCATGTAGTGTTCGCCCTGCACACCTTTCTCCATGCTTCAGAACGCACGTGTCACACATCGGTGCTTTTGTTATTGAATAAAGGCTGCATTCCATATACGCGTAATGCGTAATGCGTAATGCGTTACGCGTTATGCGTTATGCGAACGCCAGCATTCCATATACGCGTAATGCGTATTGCGTATTGCGTTATGCGTTATGCAGTGAAGTATATAAAAAGTACACACACAGACACACACACAATAACACAGAAATGAGAAATATGAAGAATGGGACAGTGCAAACATGTAGGTTTATGCGGCGGACCTGTTAGGAAGCACTCTTCATGAGAAATATGAAGAATGGGACGGTGCAAACATGTAGGTTTATGCGGCGGACCTGTTAGGAAGCAGTCTTCATATTTGGGACGGTCCTAACATCCCTCGAAGCAAGCTAAACTGAGCCATGTTTGCACCGTCTTATATCAATGGACACATGCGACTGATGCTAGGATGCTAGTCATGTTAGGACCGTCCTTTTTGGTCACACGACTGGCTATATTTAAAAAATAAAAATAAACAATTATTCTCCATACTGCTCTATATATGACCAAATATTGCATTTATATCTATGTACCTTTTTGTATGTCACATGAAGGTTCCTACCTTTATTATAACCAAATTATAGATAAGTATTCATATTTCTGTGCATATGGTAGCATTTTTAGCTTTCCCATAACCGTCAGTCTCCCGATTGGGATGGTCCTAACATCCTAAACTGAGTCATGTTAGGACCGTCCTTTTCGGTCAACAAAACGGCTGTCCATAATTATCAGTCGCCTCCTCCAGCCTTATATCAATGGAAAAATGTGACTGATGCTTTTCTATTCGCACCACCTTGTCCCGGCTGTCCGTAATTATCAGTGGCCTCCTCCAGCCTTATATCAATGGACAAATGCGACTGATGATTTTTTATTCGCACCACCTTTACGCATTACGCATTACGCACCGATCGCTACATGGAGCGATCGGGATAATGGATTTCTTTCGCATTCGCATTCGCATTACGCATTACGCGTGTATGGAATGTAGCTCATAGGTTTCAAGGCGTTTCGATTTTTTGTCGCTTTCGCATTCACATTCGCATTATGCATTACGCGTATATGGAATGCGCCCTTAAGTCAAGTCCACTTAACCGAACTCCCACTGCCACCTGTTCCTATCTACAAAGGAGGTGGGAGTGAGGGGAGTCTGGGAGTCTAAATGAACGTGAGTGCAGCAATCACTCACCTCTGCTCAAATTCTTCTATTCTGGAATCTCAGTTGAAGTTAATGCTTATGTAATCATATACATGCACATATTTACACATAGTGTAAGTGTCTGTAGATGTAGTGTAAATATCAGATATAGTGTAACTGTAAATATAGTACAAATATTACACATAGTGTAAGTGTCTGTAGATGTAGTGTAAATATCAGATATAGTGTAACTGTAAATAGAGTGCAAATATTACACAAAGTGTAAGTGTATGAGGATATAGTGTAGATATCAGATATCGTGTAACATATATCTAAATATTACATATAGTGTAACTGTCTGTATATATAGTGTAAATATAATGTATATTGAAACTAACTGTAATTATAGTGTAAATATCTGTAAGTATTACATATAGTGTAATTATATGTAAATATAGTGTAAATGGATGTAAATATAGTATACATATCTGCAGGTATAGTGTAGATATCACCAATAGTATCTGTAAATATAGTGTCACGATCTGGAAGTGTCACATCTCGTGTAAATATCACATATAGTGTAACTATCTGCAAATATAGGTAAGTATAGTATAAATATCTGTAGATATTGTGTAAATATCACTGATACTCTATTATGTAAATATAGTGTAAATATAGTGCAAATATCACCTATAGTGTAAATATAGTGTAAATATCACCTATACTGTAAATATAGGTGAATGTAGGGTAAATATCTGTACATATTACATAAAGTGTAAATGTCACGTAGAGTGTAAATATCTGTAGACATAGTGTAAATATCACTGTTAGTGTATTCTGTAAATATAGTGTAAATATCGGTAAATATTACATATAGTGTAAATATCTGTAAATAGTACATATAGTGTAAATATAACCTATAGTGTAAATATCTGTAGACATAATGTAAATATCAGTAAGCATCACAAATAGGGTAATTATCTGCAACACGTAGAGCCGGAAGACAAGGGCTTCGGTATGGACTTAAAAAAGCATGTACATAAATGCTCACCAAACAATTACAAAGAAAAATCTAATTACAACCACCTGTGGCAGCATACCGACCGCCCTCCACCACCTGAGGCCACCCCTAACTAGGTCACACAACTCTCACCTCACGGGCCAAATCTCGCGTCACCTCGTTTATTTATTGTTTTTTATTGTATTGAAGATTTATATTGACTATCATGGATAAGACTGAATAGACTTGTTTTCACCATTAGACTTGGTCGATAGAAAGCCCAGGCCTACACTTTTATCGACCCAAGGAATTGTTAACCTCCCGCACTATGTAGACATCATATGCGAGCAACTGAAGAGCTCTTTTCAAAGACACGTATAATCGCCAACCCAAAATATGAGGTCTTCCTATATATAAAGAGTTCTTCATATACATAGTTCTTCATATACGGTATGCAGGTATTGCAATACCTCAGGTAGTTTGACGCCCCTGCCCTGCAGAGTTGTAAACCACTGCCTTGTGGTACAGGTTCTTGACAGAACCGAAGGCTAAGGGAGCAAACCCTGAACAGAAAACCATGTCACTGTGGCATCATCAAGGGCGGTTAATGTATGGAACTCCCAACATCTCCCGACCAGCCACTGCAGGGACAAATAGTTCTGCGCCTGTCTGGACATGTTCTTGCTGGTGTGAAACCTCTATTTGCTCCCCGAGAGAGTGCCACTTGTAACTTACAAAAGCCAGCAGCACTTCAACACTTTTGCAGGCAGCTTTCATCAAATGTACAAACTTGAAGCTGAGAGACATTAAGACCGACTCATGGACATCATTCTCACAGCAGAGAGCTAAATGGAGAACGGTAGTTAAGTAATGAAAGCAGTCTTTGTCGCATCGCGACCGACAGCATGATGATGATGATATACATATATACACATGTGAGGTATATGAGGTCTTCCTATATATAAAGAGTTATTCATATAAATATATATATACATATATGAAGAGCTCTTTTCCAAAGCACAAACTACGAGCTTGGCATTGGCATTGTAAAATCATTTTTTGGATTGGCGCTTATTGCGTTTTGAAAAAGAGCTCTTCAACTGGCTTTGATTACGCTGTAAGTTGTACACAATGGTGGAAATCCAAACTGGCAGAGGTGATGGCATGGGGAATCGAACCACGACCTACAGATGAAGAGCCCAACCTAGAAAAAGGTCAGACACTCTAAGTCTAACCACTCTCGTGCCAGCACCCACTTCTTTGTGACGCTTGCGACCACCAGGGTGAAAATACTGCATACCTCACCCTCTACATGTCTATATACATGTATGATGTATATGAATTCTACAAGTATACGTTATGTTAACACCCACTCGTGGAGCCATCTAGGTGTGTTCACCTCTCTAACCGAAGATGTTTTAGGTAAGGGCCACATATCTATTATCTTCAACACATTTAAGTTAATTTATATAATTAAATCAACCCTCACCCATCGCATCCTCCCAAACCCGCGTTCCACCGTGATCTACCTACCCTGGTGGGGGTTCACCCAGAACACCTGGTGGCACCTTATGTTCCCATCCCCATGTAATGCTGGAAGAACCCCCGTTTTGACTGATACGAAATGTAAATGTCTTATGTCGAGGACATGTCTAATCATCAACAGTGGTTTTGAACACTACCAACATTAACTAGTGATCTACATTTGGAGGACAACTAGTACACCCAGCCTGCACGCTGCACACTGCACCCTGCACACTGCACCCTGCACACTGCACACTGCACACTGCACACTGGAGGACAACTAGTACCCACAGCCTGCATGCTGCACACTGCACCCTGCACACTGCACCCTGCACACTGCACACTGGAGGACAACTAGTACCCACAGCCTGCACATTGCACCCTGTACACTGCACACTGCACCATGCACCCTGCACATTGCACCCTGCACACTGCACTCTGCACCCTGCACCCTGCACCCTGCACCCTGCACCCTGCACCCTGCACCCTGCACACTGCACACTGCACCCTGCACCCGGCAAACAGCACCCTGCACACTGCACCCTGCACCCTACCCCCTGCACCCTGCACCCTGCGTCATGCACACTGCACACTGCACCCTTCACACTGCACCCTGCACCCTACACCCTACCCCCTGCACCCTGCACGCTGCACCCTGCACACTGCACACTGCACCCTTCACACTGCACACTGCACCCTGCATCCTGCACCTTACACACTGCACACTGCACCCTTCACACTGCACACTGCACCCTGCACACTGCACACTGCACACTGCACCCTTCACACTGCACACTGCACCCTCACACTGCACCCTTCACACTGCACACTGCACCCTGCCCACTGCACCCTGCACACTGCACCCTGCACCCTACACCCTACCCCCTGCACCCTGCACGCTGCACACTGCACCCTGCACACTGCACCCTGCACACTGCACCCTACACCTTGAACTTTATACAATGCACACCACACCCGACACCATGCACCATACACCTTACACCCTGCACCTTACACCCTGCACCTTACAGTTACACCCTACACCCTGCACCCTGCACGCTACCCACTACACCCTGTACCTTACACCTTACACCCTGAACCTTAAACCATGCACCATACACTAACACATTACACCATGCACCTTACGCCCTCACCCTGCACCCTGCACCCTACACACTACACCCTGCACCTTACATCAGGTACCATACACCTTACACCATGCACCTAACACCTTACATCCTGCACCTTACACCCTGCAGCTAATAGCGTGTGCGGTGCGGGGTGGGTGGAGGTGAGAGGTGTGCTGCCCCCTAGTGGTCAGTATCAAATTTGTGCTGCCACCTAGTGGTCAGTATCAAATCTGTGCTGTCCCCTAGTGGTCAGTATCAAATCTGTGCGCTGGTTACATTGATGGTGAGGCTGAGGGCTGAGTCACCGTGGTACGGCATCTCGCCTTTTTAACCCGCGACTTGAGTAATGGCCGAGGGATGATCCACGAGACACATGTGCACCCCCCCCCCCCCACCACCACCACCACCCCGGGGGGCCGCCCCCCCCCCCACCCCCCGCCTCAACACTTCACCTACCAATACCGCCAAAGACACAGCCTTGAAAGCTACGTGTGGTTAGTACACCGCACCCACGTAGAGCTCTTCACAGACGTACAATAACTACACTAATTAGCACTAATTAACACTGATTACACTAAGTACATTATCACACTAATTACACTAATCACCACTAATTGCCAATAATTACACCAACTGCACTAATTACAATAGTACACTAGTACACTAATTACTAACTGCACTAATTACAATAGTACACTACTTACACTACTTACACTACTTACACTACTTACACTACTTACACTACTTACACTAATTACACTACTTACACTACTTACACTACTTACACTACGTACACTACTTACACTCAATCAATCAATGGGTGCCGTCTTCTCGAAGAAGGTTGGCTGCAATGGACCTCCATCTCTTCCCGTCATTCATTCCTTTCACTCATTCCGCATAGCTCATTGCTGTCCACTCAGTGATGTTGTCCATCCATGTTGTTCTCCTTCCCCCTCTTGGTCGTTTCCCTTTTATCTTCCCTTCCAGTATTCTTCTCTGTGATTCTTGGTGCCGTATCATGTGGCCAAAGTATTAAATTTTTCTGTTTTTGATCGTTTGTATTATCTGTCTCTTTATTTTCATTGTTGTTAGGACCTCCACGTTGCTTATCATTGCTGTCCATGGAATTTTTAACATTCATCTGTATTGCCACATTTCAAATGCCTTGAGCTTTGTTGTTATTGCTTTCTTCAAAGTCCATGTCTCGCAGCAATATAAAAGTGTAGACCACACATAGCATTTTAGCAGTCGGAGTCTCGTTTTTATATTTATGTCTCTAGATGTTAGTACTTTCTGCATCTTTAGAAATGTTGTTTTGGCAATGTTTATTCTCCGTTTAATCTCTCTTTCACATCTGCCATCACTAGTTATTAAATGGCCCAGATACACAAATGACTCTACCTGCTCCAAGATTACACCATTAACTTTTATCTCTGCTCTTGGTTTGTATTCCTTTCTGCTGACAACCATGGATTTTGTCTTCTTTACATTCATTTTGAGGCCACATCTCTCACTTTTTTCTTTTACTTCATCCACTATATCTTGTAGTCGATTTGACGTTAAGGCTAGCAGTGCTGTATCGTCTGTGTATCTTGTGTTATTGATATTTCCACCTCCAACATTTATTCCTATGATGTCATCTATTTCTCTGAAAATCATTTCCATATAAATGTTGAAAAGACTAGGTGATAGAACACATCCTTGTCGCACTCCACATTTGATCTTCACTTCTGGTGTCAATGAGTCTCCAATTCTTACAGCAGCATACTGTTCCCAGTAGAGGTTGGCCACAAGCCAAATGTCCTTACTTACACTACTTAGACTAATTACACTAACTACACTAACTACACTAAATACACTAACTACACTAACTACACTAACTACACTAATTACACTAATCACACTAATCACACTAATCACACTAATTACACGAATTACACTAATTACACTAATTAAACGAATTACACGAATTACACTAATTACACGAATTAAACGAATTACACTAATTACACTAATTACAATATGTGTACATGTTGGTGGTTCAAGGCCCAGTCAGACCTTACCGGACTGAGTACCGGACACTACCGGACACCACCGGACAAAGGATTGTCTAGTCCGGTGGTGTTCGGTATCAAAATGTACCAAACAAAAAGAATGCTAAATGGACAAGGAAGGTAATTTAACGAATAGCCACCGGACGATAAACGGATGATAACCGGACGACAACCGAATGTCTAACGGACAGACCGGACACCAAACGGACACCTATCGGACTGATCACGGACGCGCCAAAAACCGACGGACTGAATTCCCGCAGCACCGTGAAGGGACACTGCAGGAAGCAAACCGGAGACGTAACGGATGGGTACCGGACATGAAACGGACAAAACGGACAAAACGGACAAAACGGACATCAACCGTACACGTCAGTCCGGCGGTGTCCAGTACAAGTTTTGTGCATGTTCAAAACTAGTACCGGACACCGCCGGATACCACCGGAGATAGAGCGGACATGCCGGATGGGTGGGTACCGTATATAAACCGTAGAGTGCCATATTTCACCGGACAGTGTCCGGGTTCTGTCCGTTTCCTCAATCCGGTGAGGTCTGACTCGGGCTTCAGACTCTGAATCAGTTTGAGGGGAGCAGAGGTTTGTTTGTAACTCCTGGTGGCTGGGAGGTGGGGGGGGGGGTGTGGGAGGTGTGGAGTGTGGGGTGTGTGGGGGTATGGGGGTGTGGGCGGTGTGGGGTGTGGGAGGTGTGGAGGGCTAGGGTTGGGGGAGGCGACGATATGTTACCTGTAGCACCCGACAGGTGGCGTACCCGTTTGACCCCGGACTTGCCGGTGACCTTGGGACAGGGGCACCCCGGGAAGGCTGCTGCTGACAGCTCCCCCTGCTGGTAATGGCTCATAACGTTGACAACTGGCAGTGGTGGCGCCACCTAGGTTCTGTAACAATCATGCTTCTCTTCTTTAAAAATAATGTCTAATTACAAAAAAAATGTTTTATTGCTCGGCGCAATTATTATTTGTGTCCGCCAGTGCTCTGGTCGCCCTCGGGTCATACACTCATTGAGGATGTGCGATAGGTGGGGTTTTAGGTCCTAGCAAAATCTAAGGTAATATCAGAACTGGTGCCCGCTCATAAGGGTTACATAGTGCTGCCCTACTGACACGATATCTCACTCAGGGGCATTATCCTGGCACTGAAGCTAGCCTAGATTACCAGGGTTTATCCGACCTGCTCACATCCAACGGACATCTGCTCATGGCGGGTCGTGGGTCAAACCAACGACTCGCAGAGTTCATTCTTGTTGCTACCTCGCCTGATTCTAAATATTTACCAATCTCCCGTTTTGGTAGATCGTGGGATTCGAACATTGGTCGAGTCAAACCAATGACTTAAACAAAATTATACTCATCACGTCCTAGCAAGGAGCTGGGCTTTATTAGGATAGGACAAGGACTGGTTGGATCAGTGTCAGGATAATGTGAGTGGGATATCAGGTCATGGTGCCGGCGGTCTGGTCTCCCAGTGGGGGCCGCACTATAAAGTCACCATGAGTGAACATTGTCACAAGTCGGTGTTCATCTTGCTATGACCTTAGATGTTGCCAGGACGTAAAACTCCAACAACCAACCAGCCAACTATACTTTACGAGGATATCACAAGGAGCACAATCACAGTCTCGCAATCACACAATCATACAGTCAGACAATTATACAATCACGGTCATGCAATCACACAATCACATGGTTTCACAGTCACACAATCAGACAATCATACAATCACAGTCATGCAATCATGCATTCATGCAGTCACACACTCACATAGTCACACCATAATACAATCACAGTCATACATTCACATGGTCACAGTCACACAATCATACAATCACAGTCACACAATCATACAGTCACATAATCACAGTCACACAATTACACAATCACACAATCATACAATCACAGTCAAACAATCACACAGTCATGAAATCAGACAATCATACAATCACAGTCATGCAAACATGCAATCACACAGTCACACCATCACACAGTCACACAATCGGACAATCATACAATCATACAATCATACAATCACAGTCACACAATCACACAGTCATACAGTCATACAATCACACAGTCACACAGTCACACAATCATACAATCACAGCGACGCAATAACACCATCATACAGTAACACAGTCATGCAGTCACATAATCATACAATCACATTCACACAATCACATAGGCATACAGTCACACAATCACACAGTCTTGCAATCAGGCAATCATACAATCACAGTCATGCAATCACACAGTCATACAGTCACACAATCACACAGTCACACAATCAGACAATCATACAATCACACAATCACAGACACACAATCACACAGTCATACAGTCACAGAGTCATGCAATCACACAATCATACAATCACAGTCACACAATCACACCATCATACAGTCACACAATCACACAGTCATTCAATCAGATACTCAGACAATCACAGTCATGCAATCATACAGCCATACAGTCACACACTCACACAGTCAGACAATCAGACAATCAGACAATGAGACAATCAGACAATCAGACAATCAGACAATCAGACAATCAGACACTCATACAATCATACAATCAAACAATTATACAATCACACAATCACAGTCACACAATCACAGTCATACAGTCACACGATCACACAGTCACACAATCACACAATGAGACAATCATACAATCATACCATCACAGTCACACACTCACACAATCACACAATCACACAGTCACACAATCACACAATCTCACAATCATAAAATCATACAATCACAGTCACGAAATCACAGTCATACAGTCATACAAGTCACAATATAAAAATAACATTTTTTCCGAGGGTGACGCGTTTTTCTGACGGTCTAATTACGTGACCTTCACCTTGGCAACACACAGCGGCACTCCCATGAAGCCGTCAGACTCGCCGTAAACCTGTCACACTCTGATAGGTCACCAGCGGGGGTGGTCATTCTTACACCCAGCCCGAACCTTCTTTGGCCAGTGTCATCGCAATCTTGTTATTTTGCTAGGACGTAAAACAACCACCAACAACAGCAACAATCTGTTATTGACTTCTGTTGTTGGATCGTTATTACAAGGTCAAGGTCTTATATGTAGAGCACTTTAAACCAGATGTAGCCACATTGGGTTCTTCCTGCCTCCAGAGCACATTGATTTTGATATCATCGGCTATTGGATGTCAAACATACGGTCATTCGAACATATTTCTCTGGAGGAAACATGCTGCTGTCACATAGGCTACTCTTTCTTATGAGGATTCAAGGGGTATTTTATATGCACTTTCCCACAGACAGGACAGCACATACCACAGCCTTTGATGAACCAGTTGTGGACCACTGGTTGGAACGGAAAATAGCCCAAACTGCAAATGGGTCCACTCAGCCAGATCTATAGGATGACCGACACCTTCACAGGTGGACACTTTACCACCTGAGCTACGTCCCGCTCTAAGAGTGGAACAGACCATCCTGGGTAAGATGTCACCAGGCGCTCTACATCATGGTGGACGTGTGATCATGGTGATGAGAAGCACTCCTTTGATTTGATAATGTTATTTCATTATTTCGACAGATTCGTAGTTTCTTGTGCAGTTTTTCCATGACTTAAAAATGTATACTTATCGCTTCCTAGCCAGGTGCTTGGCAATCATATGATAGGGCAAGGACTGGTTGGCTCAGTGTCAGGATAATGTGACTGAGTGGGATATCAGGTCATGGTGCTGGCAGCTTGAGGGCGCCAGTCTGAATCAGCGACTGAGACTCTTACACAATCCCAGTGTGACACAATACTCAAACCCCAAGAAACAGAAACGGGAAGCGCAGACCCAGGCGGCACGAGCTGTCTGTGGTTGCCATGGCATCGTATCACGTGGGTAACCTAGCAACTCTATCACCCGCCCAGGGAGACGACACCCAATGTTTCCATTTGGATTCAGTAAATACAAGCGCGCATTTTTGTCGCCCCCGCGTCTCCCCCCCGCATCTCCCCCCCCCCCCACGCGTCTTCCCCCCCCCCCCCCCCACCCCCCGCGGGGGAAGCGACCCAGCGTTCGGTTGCCGTGGTTATGGGCTGGTTACAGCAGCGTCGACGTTTTTTTTGTGTGTTTTTTCTTGAAGATTTATACTGCCTATTATGGATAAGCCTGAATAGACTTGTTTTCACCATTAGACAGTTTGTCGATAGAAAGTCCGAGCCTACACTTTTACCGACCCAATGGATTTTTAACCTCCCACACCACATAGACATGGTATGAGAGCAACTGGCCTTTGATTACGCTGTAAGTTATACACAGCGGTGGAAATCCAAATTGGCATGGGGAATCGAACCACCGACCTTCAGATTAGGAGTCTGACCTAGAAAAAAGTCAGACACTCTAACCACTCCGCCACAGAGACGTGCAGTCGGCATCAACAGTTGGTAGAAACGCTCCGGGATGCGACCTCCGACAGTAAAGCTGCATGTGTCACGTGGTGCCGACCTGATGCCAGGTCAATTGATTGATTGATTGGTGGTTGCTTTACACCGTGTCGGCAGCATAGGCCATATTCACGGCGAGAAATGTTTGTTTTTTGTTCAAACGATCGCTTTTACATGTAAAAGCAGACAATCAATTATGTGCCAATAGACACTCATTAAATTAGAAAGCTCACAATCATATATTTGTAGTCAAGGGAAACAAATTCCCATAGAAAAAGAAAAGTTTGATTAATAATTGATAGAATCTATTTAGTAAACTATATGAGGTGGTACAGTCCAGCTGCCCTCAAAAAGGCAAAAATGTTTTCCTGTTTTACCTTAGTAAAAAGGTCATGCATACTGTCTGCAGTGTAGAACTGTTGGCGCAGGGCCAAAAAATCAACGCAACTTAGTAAAATGTGTTTGAGTGTCAGTGGGGACTGACACCCAATACATTCAGGGGGAGGTTCCCCCTTGAGCAGAAAAGCATGTGTAAGCCACGAGTGGCCAATACGGCAGCGGCTAAGGACCACTTGGTCCCGCTGACCTCCCGCATGAGTCTGTGGTGGCTTTCCCACAGATGGTTCAATTTCTTTAAGTTTATTAATGTTTTCATCCCACTCATGTTGCCATTTGGATTTTATGTGGGTGGCTATTAGTGGTTTCAGATCAGAGTGAGGGATCAGACACGGTTCAAGATCACAGTTCAGGGCCTTCTTCGCAACCCGATCAGCTCGATCGTTTCCTTGTATGCCGGCATGGCCAGGCACCCAGCACAGGTGGATATCATACCCATCCATTGACAGTTGGTTCATTTTTTAAATGACTGTTGCTAGAATAGGGTGATTCGTTTTCAGGCCAGCAACACCCAGGAGGCAAGAGAATGAATCACTGTATATAACATAGTTAGTGATGTTGGATACCTCGATACACTCCAACACAGTGAAAATCAAGCTCTGTTCGGGCAAGCGTACACCAAATTTTTCCCGTCGGCAGACTGCTGCAGCAGCTACCCGGCTTTGGTCTTTCGAACCATCAGTGTATATGGAGAGATGGTCTGCAAACTGGCCTTGAATCTCTGCATGCAGTCCTTGGTACTTGAATGGATGTGTCCCAGACTTCCTCAGTTCCATGAGTCGGAGGATAATCGATGACTTCCTCAATGACCACGGGGGATGTTCTGGCCTCCAAATGAGAAAGAGGAGAATAAAGAGCTCCAAATACCTCCAAATGAGCCTCCAAATGAGGTTTCCAAATGAGGTTTCATTCGGAGCCTCAGTGGCCGGATGTAATTTGACCTGGCTTCATACCTGGATTTGTCATGTTGCTCGAATAGACAATTGTGTGCAGGATTCAATGCATGATGCCAGGTCGTGGATCCGACAGTAAAGCTGCGTGTGTCACGTGGTGCCGATTCGTGCTGCAGCTAAACCTAGGACACGGGCGTCGGACTGCAATGTGCTCCTCGTTCTCATTCTCGTTCACCTTCTGCATCTCCTCCCTCTGTATTTCATTCACATTCTCCTTCACCTTCTGCATCTCCTCTATCTGCATATCATTATGTATCTCTTCATTTCAGCATCTCCTCCCTCTGCATTTAATTCTCATTCCTCTTCACCTTTTGCATCTCTTCATTTTGCATCTCCCCATCCTCCTCCTACCTCTTCTCTTCTTCAATAGTCACCTTCTTGCACTCTTCACCCCTGTTCCACTTCCCCTTTTCTACTCCCCTTTTTATTATTATTCATCTTCTTCTCCTTCTATTTCTTCTTCTTTGCTTTCTGTTTATTATTCTTCTCCCTCTTGTTTATTCAGCTCTTTCTTCTCCCCTTTGTTCTCTTTATTCTCTTTGTTCATCTCTTTCTTCTCCTCTTTCTTCTCCTCTTCCTTCTCCTCTTCCTTCTCCTCTTTCTTCTCCTCTTTCTTCTCATTTTTTTTCTCCTCTTTCTTCTGTTTGTTCTGTTTGTTCTCCTCTTTGTTCTCCTCGTTGTTCTCCTCTTTCTTCATCTCTTTCTGCTCCTCTTTCTTCTCCTCTTTATTCTCGTTGGTCTCATCTTTGTTCTCCTCTTTCTTCCTCTTTGTTCTCCTCTTTCTTCATCTCTTTATTCTCCTCTTTCTTCTGTTTGTTCACTTCGTTCTCCTCTTTGTTCTCCTCTTTGTTCTCCTCTTTCTTCATCTCTTTATTCTCCTCTTTCTTATCCGCATTCTTCTATTTCTTGTCCTCTTTCTTGTCCTCTTTCTTGTCCTCTTTCTTCTCCTCTTTCTTCTCCTCTTTCTTAACCTCTTTCTTTTCCACTTTCTTCTCCTCTTTCTTCTCCTCTTTCTTCATCTCTTTCTTCTCCTCTTTCTTCTCCTCTTTCTTCTCTTTCTTCTCCTCTTTCTTCTCCTCTTTCTTCTCTTCTTTCTTCATCTCTTTCTTCTCCTCTTTCTTCTCCTCTTTCTCCTCTTTCTCCTCTTTCTTCTCCTCTTTCTTCTCTTTCTTCTCCTCTTTCTTCTCTTCTTTATTCTCTGCTTTTTTTTCCTCCTCCTTCTCCTCCTTCCATGTTCTCCTCCTTCTCTTCGTCCACTTTCTTCTTGCTCCTTGTCATCCCCTTCTCCTCCCCCTTACCCCACCTGCTCCCTGTCCTGGCTCTTCCTGCTCTTCTCCCTCCCTCCCTCCCCCTCCCCTTTCCTGCCGGTGTCTAGTGGTGCTGGCGGTGCAGCGGTGCGTGCCGAGGGGGGGGGGGGTGCCGAGGGGGCGATGTCACTTCCTCGCATGGCGCTTGGCATGAATAGGATAGGGCAAGGACTGGTTAGGACAGTGTGAGCATAATGTGAGTCAGTGGCATATCAGGTCATGGTGCTGGTGGCCTGGTCTCCCAGTAAAGCAACACTATAAATTTGCCATGAGTGCACGCTGTCACAAGTCGGTACCCATCCTGATATGACCTCAGATGTTGCCAGAACATAAAACTCAAACAAACAAACAATCATTCACCCATGTCGGGGTGCCATCTTCTCAAACATAATTAAAATGCCCTGAAACTAAACCCACACTCACCTGAGCATGGGCCCACCTTCCGGGGAGCAGGACGGAGCTCAGGTGAAGGTGTCCATCCTATCGATCCTGCTCAGTGAACCTATTTGCAGTTTGGGCTATTTTCCAATCCAACCAGTGGTCCACAACTGGTTCATCAAAAGTTGTGGTAAGTACTCTCCTGTCTATGGGAAAGTGCATATAAAATACCCTTTGCTGCATATCAGAAAGAGTAAGTAGCCTATGTGGCAGCAGCAGGTTTCCTCCAAAGAAATATGTCAGAATGACAATATGTTTGAGGTCCAATGATATGAAAATTAATGTGTCATTAAATAAAACAAACTTTACTTTTTGGGCCGAGTTTCCATGTTTGCAGGTACGCAGCGGCGTACCACCTGAGATTACACATTCTTTTAATATTCAAATAAATCAGCGATCACTCAGCGATCAAGCAGCGATCATTCAGCGATCAAGCAGCGATCAAGCAGCGATCAAGCAGCGATCAAGCAGCGATAATTCAACGATCAGTCAGCGATCAATCACCGATCAGTTAGCGATCAATCACCGATCAGTCAGCGAACAATCAGTGATCAATCAGTGATCAATCATCGATAAATCAGTGATCCAGAAGAGCCTCTCTTGATATTTTCAGGTGGTAGACAGACTTTTCGTAGACTACTTATTTGCTTACTGTTGGTTTTGCTGGTGATTGTTAATTGCTGATTGATTATTGCTGATTGCTTGCTGATTGCTACCTCAGTAGAAAAGTGTATATCTATTTAAAGCAGTGATGGTCCAACAAGCCACAGATCGAGCCCTTTGTACCCAACCTGTGTAGAATACACATATCCCCGAATCAACTTAATGGATCCAGACACTAAGGAGCGACACTGTTGCAAGGCGCTGCTGGAATGCCTTACGTCGCACGCATGTGCACAGTGTGACACTGTTGCTATCTTAGTTGGTGTTCTTGGGATAACTATTTATCACCAGTATTTCATAGGGTTTGTGAAGGTGCACTCTTGCTGCACCTGTATTTCATAGGGTGCAGGTGCACTAGTGCTGCACCAGTGCTGCACCAGTATTTCATAGTCTGGGTGCAGGTGCACTGCACCAGTATTACATAGTCTCAGTGCAGGTGCACTAATGCTGCACCAGTATTAGATAATCTAGGTGCAGGTGCACTGCACCAGTATCACATCGTCTGAGTGCAGGTGCACTGCACCAGTATTACATAGTCGGGGTGCAGGTGCACTGCACCAGTATTACATAGTCTCAGTGCAGGTGCACTAATGCTGGACCTGTATTACATAGTTCCAGTGCAGGTGCACTAATGCTGCACCAGTATTACATAGTCTCAGTGCAGGTGCACTAATGCTGCACCAGTATTTCATAGTCTGGGTGCAGGTGCACTAATGCTGCACCAGTATTACATAATCTGGGTGCAGGTGCACTGCACCAGTATTACCTGCAGGGAAATGCATCTTTTCAGAGATGTGTGGGATCTGAGGCTGTACATGTGAAGCAGTTACCAGTTACCCATTACAAGTTACCACCAGTTACCAGTTACCAGATACCAGTTACCCGTTACCAGTTACCGGTTACCAGTTACCAGTTACCAGTTGCCAGTTAGCAGCTACCAGTTATCAGCTACCAGCTACCAGCTACCAGCTACCAGTTACCAGTTACCCGTTACCAGTTACCAGTTACCAGTTACCAGTTACCAGTTACCCGTTACCCGTTACCAATTACCAGTTACCAGTTACCAGTTACCAGTTACCCATTACCCATTACCCATTACCAGTTACCAGTTACCAGTTACCAGTTACCAGTTACCCATTACCCATTACCAGTTACCCATTACCCGTTACCAGGTTTTCTGCAATTGCCCGGTTAACGTTGTGCAGTTGGGTTGTTCAAAGACAGGGCTCTCAATAGCTATTGTTGTTTTGCCTAATTTTACTGTTGCTGCTGAATTTTCATTTTTGCGTTTCTTTCTCTTCATGGAAATGATTTATCCACAGGTTATTCACTCTGTTCATTGTTGTTTTATATTATATAACATTTCTACGATAACTTCAGTTGTTCCTATAGTTTGACTAGCTTACAACTGGGCGCGCTGGACTACTCGATAGTGCACGAGCCTCGTGCGCACAACGTCGGGAGTTCGGTTCCCAGTCGAGTTAAACCGATGACTTTAAAAGTTTTACTTGTCATTTCCTAGCCTGATGCTCAGCATAAATAGGATAAGGCAAGCACTGGTTAGCTCCGTATCAGGATAATGTGACTGAGTGGGATATTGGTTCATCATGCTCGGGTCCTGATTTCCCAGTGGGGCAGCACTATGATATAAATTTGCCATGAGTGCGCACTGTCACAAGTCGGTACCCATCTTTATGTTACAATATATGCTGCCAGGACATAAGACTCCCACAAACCGATCGCTTACTACTTTCACTTATTAGTCATCATTTGCTCATGTATTCCCTTCCTTCGCGTTGTTTGTTGACTTTTTCTGACTCCAGATTAAGTTGGTATTTGTGTAATTAGCTACTGTTTCTTTGCTCCGTTCTTAGCCGTCTTATTCTGGCTCCTGGGCTGCTGTCTGGCTGTTTTTGTTGAGCTGCTTTGTCCTTAAACAGGAGCAGCTCGGGCTGTTCTGCACAGGAAGGACTCAAGAGAGGACCAAGGGAAACTCCCCCCAACCTCTGTCCCCCTAAACCCCACCACCCCAGCTCCACCGCACACCGCCCCCACCACCCCCGGTCACTGCACAGAGACTCGAACCCGGGCGTCTACTACCAAAACACACTTACTTACCGTACTCCTAATGCTGGGTAGCCCTTCAGGAGTAGGACCAGGGCGAGTGTATGAGTTGGATTATTTGTATTCTGTCTGTGTTTTTTCTTGTTGTGAAGAGAACGATTCCCAGGCGGTCGGCGCAATTAGTGCCTCAGCGTCCGAGTGTCCATTACAATTAGCCTCGCTATCACTCAGCGGGGAGAGCTGATCTACACACACCACACATGTACACTTACCACTCATGTACACACACCACCACACACTATGCATGTGCACACACCACACACAAGATACATGTACACACCACACATGTACACACACCACTCATGTACACACACCACCACACACCATGCATGTACACACACCACACACAATACGCATGTACACAGACCACATGTGTACACACACCACACATGTACACACCACACATTACACACATGTACACACACCACTCATGTACCACACACCCCTCATGTACACACCACCATATGTACACACCACATATGTACACACCATTCATGTACACACACCACACATGTATACACACCACTAAACACCACCACACATGTACACACTTGTACACACCTCTAGACAACTCAGATGTACACACATGTACAAACACCACCACACATGTTCACACATATACACACCACACATCTACACACATCTACACACACCACACATGTACACACTTTTTTTCTTTTTTGTTGGGTACATTAGTTGTTTAAGCAGGGGAAATTTCAGTTGTAAACGACTGGTCTTCCTCATACCACTGCTCCTTGCCCTATCCTAATAATGCCGAGCGTCTGGCTAGGAAGCGACAAGTATCAATTTTTAAGTCATTGGTTTGACTCGAGCAGGATTCGAAACCACGATCCCACAATCTACCAACACGGGAAATGGAAGCTCTAACTCATTCGTCCATCCCGTCTGGTTACATGTACACACACCACACATGTACACACATGTACACACACCACAAATGTACACATGTGTACACATGTGTACACACCTGTACACACATGTGTACACACACGCATGTGCACACATGCATGCGCACACATGTATGCACACACACATGCACACACACACATACACACGCATACACACTCGTATACACACATACACACGCGTACACACACTTACACACACGTACACACGCGTACACACGCGTACACACGCGTACACACGCTTACAACGCTTACACACACTTACACACGCTTACACACGTTTACACTTGTGTACACACAACACCATTCAGCTTCGCCATCACTCCGTGGGTAGAGCTGATCTATATACATCACAGCACATCATGCCTCGCCGACGTGGTGAACGAATCGGTAGAGCGCAGGCTTTCCATGCGGGAGGTCGGAAGTTCGAAGCCAATGACTTCCAAAATGTATCCTTGTCACTACCTACCATGCTGCTCGGCATTACTAGGATAGGGCAAGGACTGGTTAGCTCAGTGTCAGCATATAATCTGGTTGTGTGGGATACTGGGCACAATAAAGTCACTATGAGTGCGCACTGTCACAAGTCAGTACTCATCCTGATATGACCTTAGATATTGCCAAGACATAAAACCCCAACAAACAAACATTTATCAGCGCCTTAACTATGATGCCGCCACCTGGTGGTACCAACCTGCAGTATAAACTCAAATCTGCTCAAATTAATAGTTCCTCCTCATCCCGCTACTCCCATAGGGCGCCCTTCGACCGCGGGCTCCTTTTCTAGGTCAGTGCTATTTTTAGCGCTTCCTGGCAGTGAAGATCCCACTGATACAGCTGGAGGGGTGGTTGGTTGGTTCGTTGGTTGTTGTAGTTTTACGTCCTGGCAACAGCTAAGTTCATATCAGGATGGGTACCGACTTGTGACAGTCCACACTCATGGCGACTTTATAATGCTGTCCCACTGGGAAATCAAACCACCAGCACCATGACCCAATATCCCACTCAGTCACATTATCCTGACATTGAGCTAACCAGTCATTGCCCTATCCTATTATTGCTGAATGCCTGGCTAGGAAACGTTTGACTTGACTGAGAACCGAACTTCGGTTCTCCCGCATGCGAGGCCTGCGCTCTACCGATTCGGCGACCATGCCTGTTTCTGTAAGGGTGGCGAGGGGTTATGTTTGTATAAGTTGTTATGCATATAGTTTTAAATGGAACATTGTATTGCTGCTATCTTTCGCTACAATGATTTGTTCGGTCGGTTCTGGTTGCTTGTGGTTGTTTTTTGTTTGTTGTTGTTTTACCCCCTAGCGACATCTAAGTTCATATCAGAATGGGTACCGACTTGTGACAGTGCACACTCATGGCAACATTATAGTGCTGCCCTACTGGAAGACCAGGCTGCCAGCACCATGACCTGATATCCCACTCAGTCACATTATCCTGACACTGAGCCAACCAGTCTTTGCCCTATCCTAATAATGCCGAGCGCCAGGCTAGGAAGCAACATGTATCAATTTTTGAATCGACCAGGATGCAACACATGTTCAAGTACACACACCACCAACCACACATGTACACACACCACCCATGTACACACACCACCCATGTACACACACCACATATGTACACACAGCACACATGTACAAGTACACCCACCACCCACCACACATGTACACACACCACCCATGTACACACACCACACATGTACACACACCACACATGTACACACACCACACATATACACACCACCCATGTACACACACCACACATGTACACACACCACACATGTACACACACCACACATATACACACCACACATGTACACACACCACCCATGTACACACACCATACATGTACACACACCATACATGTGAACACACCACACATGTACAAGTACACCCACCACACATGTACACACACCACTGCCCCAAACCTCTGAGGTTAGGGGCAGTGGTGTGTCGCGGGGTCGACCAGGGTTCGAACCCACGACCCCACGATCTACCAACACTGGAGACGGAAGCCCTAACTCATTCAGCCATCCCGTCTGGTCGCTTGTGATTGGAGCCACCTGAGTAGCAGGCCAGCTCAGCTAAAGTAAGCCAAGCAGTGGTCTTGCGGCTGGCCTCTCAGATCCTACTGGTGACCGGTCACTCAGGCCAGAATGTTTGCTTAACGCTGCATAGTCCGATGAAGCAACAACATTCTAAACCAGGACAATTATCAAGATTTGATTCTACATATCTAACTTAGATACTGATGCACTTGTTAACCATTTGTCGCCACATAGACAGTGATAGAAGGTGATACTGAGGCAATTTAATAGAACCTGTTCCTGCAGAAGTCTATGGTGTCAGAGTTTTGGCATGCTGCCAACATTAATTTAGCATGTTTGCACTTCAAATATCTCTAAACTTAGCCATTTACACAAAAATTGCTTCAAACTAAAGTAAGGTAGATTATAATGATCAATCTACTATATTTAACTCCCAAAATGACAGAAACTCAAAACCATCAGACTACGCGACTTTAATAAACAGAGTGGCTATCTCTTTTGTGCCAGCCCGAGATATTGTCACTCCAAACTAATTCCTATATTCGATGCATATTTCTAGAAATTCTAGTAGAATATGGAACTATGTTTTCAAGAGGGTGTCATACTCATAATACAATGTTACATTATTTAAGCTACATTATCTATAGGTATACACCTACAACCAGGGCATTGGTAAGGTGTTCTCTGTGGTGGAGTGGTTAGAGTGTCTGACTTTTTTCTGGTCAGACTCCTAATCTGAAGGTCGGTGGTTTGATTCCCCATGCCCCCACCTCTGCCAATTTGGATTTCCACCGCTGTGGATAACTGACAGCGTCATCAAAGGCTGGTTGCTCTCATACCATGTCTATGTGGTGTGGGAGGTTAAAAATCCCTTGGGTCGGTAAAGGTGTAGGCTCGGGCTTTCTATCGACAAACTGTCTAATGGTGAAAACAAGTCTATTCAGGCTTATCCATAATAGGCAGTATAAATCTTCAAGAAAAAATAAAAAAATAAAAAAATAAACAGGGGAATTAGTCAGCTGAATAAACATGTTTAAATCAAGAAAATGTCAGAAGGAGGGTGAGGAAATGAAGTCTTCACGGTTGAGTAGGTGTGCAGTGAGGCGTGGAGGGGCGGCACTGGAGGGAAGTGAGTTAGAATTGTTAACAGCGACCACCCTGATCCATGGTTGCCTAATTGACGGCAGTTTGCTTATTAGATTCTTTGTTTGCTGGCTATTACTACTGGTGGTGCCACCTAGGTCCTTCCCACCATACTAACCTGCTACCAGCGCAGGAAGTGTGAGCGCGTGATTTATGGGGTTTACATACTCACAACATCTGAGGTAATATCTGAGCCATGACGGTAACTCGGACATTAAGTAGCATTTGGCACCAATGGTGGTATGTACATCTTCACATGCTTCTTGTGTAGTAAGTTCTATGTTCACAATAGTGGCTGAATCGATAGGGAGCGGGACGTAGCTCATGCGGTACAGTGTCCCCCCTGTGAAAGTGTGGTTCATGCGATCGATCCTGCTTAGTGGACACATTTGCAGTTTGGGCTATTTTCCGTTCCAACTAGTGGTCCACAACTTGTTCATCAAAGGCTGTGGTATGTGTCTGTGGTATGTGCCTATGTGACGGCAGCAGGTTTCCTCTAAATAAATGTCAGAATGACCAAATGTTTGATGTCCAATAGCCGGTGATGAAAAGCAATGCGCTCTAGAGGTGTCGTTAAATAAAACAAACTTTCTTGTTTGAATCGATAGAGCACGGACCACGCATGCGGGAGAACGGGAGTTTGGTTCCCGGTAGAGTCAAATCAATGATACTTGTCTCTTCCTAGCCTGGCGCTTGGCATTAATATGATAGTGCAAGGACTGGTTAGCTCAGTGTCCGGATAATGTGACTGAGTGGGGTATTGGCTCATGGTGCTGGTGGCCTGATTTCCCAGTCAGACAGCTCTATAAATATTATATATATATTATATTGTAAATATGCAAATCAGTGGATCCAGTCACCAGTACCAGATGCGAGAAACCTGCCCATTGTTGGATCCCATCACAAGCGTTTTGTATTGTGTGACCTAATGATGGGATCGGAAGTCTGAAATTGCAGTGGGGACCTACATCCGACAGGTTTTATGTCAATTTCAAGGAAAATGTTAGGTAATAGGTTTTGAAAGAAGGTGTAGTAGGGGTGGGGTAGGGCTGGGAAGGGGATCAGCATGCAGGGCCGTTTAGTGCATTTGAGAACATTTATATATGTGATGTATAACGCATTATGCGAGTATTAAGGTGGGGAAGGGAATTAAGTCCTTATTGTTATTATCATGTGCTAATTATTATTATTATTATTACACTATATACTGTACTGCCTCCTCCATGTACATGACTGGTGGTGCCACGCCTGGCGCTCCCCGGTACCTTCATACCCTGAAAACATCACTCACATCGGAGGATTTTGTACAAGGCTCAGGGCAAGGATGGCCTTTAGAATACCTATAACAGTGTAGGGGTCTGACAGGCCTGTTGTATTTTCATTAAGTTTTTTAATTCAAGGAGGCTTGTCGACCGTCTTGTTCTCACTGGGAGTTTATTCCATAATGAGACACCTCTGTAAATTGGTGCTTTAATTAGCTTGTTTGTTAGTGGCTTGGGTATTTTTAGAAGTGTAGCATCGCTGTGTCTGGTTACTCTGTTTGTATGATCAACATATTGTTCATCATTGGATCTTTTATACATGAGAGTGAGGAGATGTGTGTCCCTCCTTTGGCTAAGGTAGCTGATTTGTGCTTTAGCATGCATTTCTTTTACAGGCAGTCTTTTTCCTCGGTAGACAATTCTAAGTGCCCTGTTTTGAATCCTCTGTAATTTGTTTTCTTGTTGTTTTGTCAGCAATCCATATATTAAGTCATTGTAGTCAATTATTTGAAGAATAGTAACAGGGCTGTATTCTCACTCATGTAGTACCTAATTTTTCTGAAAGTTGTCATTTTTATGGCTATCATTTGATTAAGTTTTGAGAGTTGTTGATTATCATTTAGTGTGGAATTGAGAGTGGTCCCTAAATATTTGTATGAGTCTATTTCATTCAATACTGCATCACCCAAATGTAAATTGATAGGTTGTGCTCTGGATTTGTTTACTTTGGTTGAACAAATTATGTATTCAGATTTATTTGCATTAACTGTCAGTTTATTTTCCTTACACCAGATGGTAACCTTAGCTAGGACATGCTCAACTACCTCTGCTGCAGATTCAATTGGGTTAAGGACTGTGAGGGCTGCATCATTAGCAAACAGTGTGAACATGGCCTCATTTGTTACCAAGGGAAAGTTATTAATGAATATGAGGAAGAGTAGTGGTCCAAGTGTGGAACCCTGGGGTACTCCAGTTGTAATTGATCTCTCCGTTGACTTAGTGCCATTTATTGTTGTACTTGTTGTCTATTTGATAGATAGTTGGCTATAAAAATACAAGATTTAGGACCAAGCCCCGCCCTTTCAATTTTCCAGAGTGAAAGGTCATGGTCTATTGTTTCAAAAGCGCTGTGTAGTGTAAGTAGTGTAAGTTGTGTAAATAGTGTAAATAGTGTAAATAGTTTAAATAGTGTAAGTATTGTAAATAGTGTAAATGGTGTAAGTAGTGTAAGTAGTGTAAATAGAGTAAATATTGTAAATATTGTAAATAGTGTAAATAGTGTAAATAGTGTAAATAGTGTAAATTAGGCCTTACATGTCGTTGTGCGAATAGCTCTGCTTGATTTTGGTGTTGAACAGCGTCGTGAACTTACTCGTTACAACACCAGGCCGGCCCCTACCGGCGTCCTCACGCACTACTTTAAGTCCGCGCTTAACACGCTCATTCCTCGCCCTCTCACCAGGTGGCGCCACCTCACCGCCCCATCATCCATCTCACGTGACCCCCGTCGGGACACGGCGTCTCTCGATCAAGGCACGGCGCCCTGAGCCGCTCTTCTTACAGTTGTCGGAAATAGCTTGATAGTTCTGGGTATAGCCGACAAGTTATGATAACCCCCCCACCCACACACCCCAAACTGTCGCTAGGCTTAGCGTGGGTTCAAGGTGTTTGCTGTGAGGACCCAGGGTTTGCCGCTAGTAACAGTATGGCGTTGGCCGGAGCCGACCCTTAATGGGACACCAGTGGAAGGGAGTCAGGTGTGGGACGGGACGATTCGCTTCTGTGTGCAGATCAAACAAAGTAGTTGCTCTTCAGCGGGAGAGTCTAGTCTGCATCCATCTTTAGCCGCAGCCAATGTTTAGTGTAGAGAACTGATGAGCGTGGACTCGAACATCAGATCCTCCCCACTCTGCGGCTGCCTCACACCATGGTGCCATAGTGTAGGGATACGTAATTGACACCTGCGATTGCGACATTAATATATCTGTGGAGGGCAATCATATACCCGAATAGAAGTTCACCTTGGGGCAATAATATACTGGTGTTATATTGCCTCCTGCAATAAAACAGCCTCAAGCAACACTATTTATAAAGTTGAGCCTCATTTCAAATCACTCCATCCACCCACGGGGAACATTATGATGCCCAGACGTATGCGCAATCATGGCATAGCACACTCACCACCATTATGAACCAGATATGAGATATTAATTTAGTGACCAGGGGTGATGGCCGAATGAGTTGAGCATCCGTCTCCCGTTTTGGTAGATTGTGGGATTCGAACCCTGGTCAAATCAAATGAATGACTTAAATAGTGATACTTGTCGTTTCCTAGCCAGGCGCTAAGCATTATTAGGATAGGGCAAGGACTGGTTGGCTTAGTGTCAGGATAGTGTGACTGGGTGGGATATCAGGTCGTGGTGCTGACAGCCTGGTTTCTCAGTGGGCAGCACTATAAAGTCACCATGAGTGCACACTGTGACAAGTCGGTACCCGTCCTGATATGACATTAGATGTTGCCAGTACCTAAAACAACAACGAATCGTTAATTTAGACCGTGGGATAGGCGAATGGGTACTGTGGCCACTTCCCATGTGAGAGGTTCAATCCCCAGCTGAGTCAAACAAGCGACTCATATATGCCACTACCTTTCATGATTGATTGATTGGTGGTTGCTTTATGCCGTGTCGGCAGCATAGGCCATATTCACGGTGAGAAATGTTTGTTTTTTGTTCAAACCATCGCTTTTACATGTAAAAGCAGACAATCAATTATGTGCCAATAGACACTAATTAAATTAGAAAGCTCACAATCATATATTTGTGGTCAAGGGAAACAAATTCCCATAGAAAAAGAAAAGTTTTATTAATAATTGATAGAATCTATTTAGTAAACTATATGAGGTGGTACAGTCCAGCTGCCCTCAAAAAGGCTAAAATGTTTTCCTGTTTTACCTTAGTAAAAAGGTCATGCATACTGTCTGCAGTGTAGAACTGTTGGCGCAGGGCCAAAAAATCAACGCAACTTAGTAAAATGTGTTTGAGTGTCAGCGGGGACTGACACCCAATACATTCAGGGGGAGGTTCCCCCTTGAGCAGAAAAGCATGTGTAAGCCACGAGTGGCCAATACGGCAGCGGCTAAGGACCACTTGGTCCCGCCGACCTCCCGCATGAGTCTGTGGTGGCTTTCCCACAGATGGTTCAATTTCTTTAAGTTTATTAATGTTTTCATCCCACTCATGTTGCCATTTGGATTTTATGTGGGTGGCTATTAGTGGTTTCAGATCAGAGTGAGGGATCAGACACGGTTCAAGATCACAGTTCAGGGCCTTCTTCGCAGCCCGATCAGCTCGTTCGTTTCCTTGTATGCCAGCATGGCCAGGCACCCAGCACAGGTGGATATCATACCTGTCCATTGTCAGTTGGTTCATTTTATAAATGACCGTTGCTAGAATAGCGTGATTTGTTTTCAGTCCAGCAACAGCCAGGAGGCAAGAGAACGAATCACTGTATATAACATAGTTAGTGTGGTTGGATACCTCGATACACTCCAAAGCGAGGAGTGCTCGGGCTTCTGCAGTGAAAATCGAGCTCTGATCGGGCAAACGTACACCAAATTTTTCCTGTCGGCAGACTGCCGCAGCAGCTACCCGGCTTTGGTCTTTCGAACCATCAGTGTATATGGAGAGGTGGTCTGCAAACTGGCCTTGAATCTCTGCATGCAGTCCTTGGTACTCGAGTGGATGTGTCCCAGACTTCCTCAGTTCCGTGAGTCGGAGGATAACCGATGGCTTTCTCAACGACCACGGGGAATGTTGAGAAAGCTCTAATGGCACACCTATAATGTCACCGTGAATGCACACCATTACAATTTGGTACCAATCCTGATTTGATTGATTTATGGGGACTAGAAAGTAAAACCAAATAACCTTGATTTGGCAAGGGATTTATAAGGGACAATCTTATACCGGGCAATCTTATACCGGGCAATCTTATACCAGGCAATCTTATACCAGGCAACCTTATACTGGACAATCTTATACTGGGCAAATTTATACTGGGCAATCTTATACCAGACAATCTTATACCGGGCAATCTTATACCGGGCAATCTTATACCAGGCAATCTTATACCGGACAATCTTATACCGGGCAATCTTATCCCGGGCAATCTTATACCGGGCAATCTTATACTGGGTAATCTTATACCGGACAATCTTATACCAGGCAATGTTATACCAGGCAAATTTATACCGGGAAATCTTATATCGGCAATCTGATACCGGAAAATCTTATACCGGGCAATCTTATACCAGACAATCTTATACCGGCCAATCTTATACAGGGCAATCTTTTACAGGGCAATCTTATAAGGGACAATCTTATACCAGGTAATCTTATACCGGGCAATTTTATGCCGTGCAATCTTATACCGGGCAATCTTATACTGGACAATCTTATACCGGGCAATCTTATAAGGGACAATCTTATACCAGGCAATCTTATACCGAGCAATCTTACGGCGGGCAATCTTATAAGGGACAATCTTATATCGGAGACAGCAAAAATAATCGCGGCAGAGTGAGTGAGCGCCACCAGACAAGTTACAGTGTTTGTAGGCAGGGGGAGACACAATCGGCTCGGTTGCATCATAGATGAATAATAGATCAGCATAGACTTAGAATATAACAAGGTGTGAAAGCTTCCGATTAATTATACTTGTATAACGTGTATACATCACATAACGCTGTTTTCCTGGCTGTTTCAAGTGTTTGGTGGAGATGTAATCTTGTGGGTGTTCCAGTTGTACTGGAAGTGATGTGGCAATCCACTTACACCTGCACACTGGGTTCAATCCCGTCATGCTCCCTGCTGGCTTACCTTACCCCCCCCCCCCCCATCCTCCGGTATAATGAATATAAGGTAGATTTAATAGAATCTGTCGCTTCTGTAAATCATAAGTCTTTCTGACGTCCAGCACTTTCGTATCTACTTCAAAATTATAATTTGTCTCTTCAAATATCTTCCATTTTCAAGAGGAAAATGTTTCTTAAGACGAATATATAGTAGAAACCAACCTAATATAATGCAATATGGTTGAGACCAATTGAATTATACCCTTTTACCTCTACTCAAATCTGCATCTCTGTACCATACATTTATTACAGTTAAAGATGTATTTTGTGCTGCATTAGTCTTTCAGCATTTGCAATAACAGCGAAGGTTAGCTATTGGCGAATGACATGATGAGATGATAGAACACTGTTTGTGTTAGCTGGTGGGGGGGGCTAGGAAGTTCACACTGTTTGTGTTCGCTGGTGGGGGGCGGAGGCTGGGAAGTTCACACTGTTTGTGTTAGCTGGTGGGGGAGGCTGGGAAGTTCACACTGTTTGTGTTAGCTGGTGGGGGGCTGGGAAAGTTCACACTGTGTGTGTTAGCTGGTGGGGGCCTGGTCTGTAGCCACACGGTTGGGTAGCCCTTGGTGGGTGGGGAGGTTGGGACGTTCATACTGTTGTGTTGCTGGTTGGAGGCGGGAAGTTGCACACGGTTTGTGTTAGCTGGTGGGGGGCATAGCTGGGAGGTTCACACTTTTGTGTTTAGCTGGTGGGGGGGAGGCCTGGTATGTTCACACTGTTTGTGTTAGCTGGTGGGGGGAGCTGGTATGTTCACACTGTTTTGTAGCTGGTGGGGGGCTGGGAAGTTCACACGGTTGTGATAGCTGGGGGGGTAGCGGGTCCTGTTTTCACACTGTTTGGTGTTAACGGGGGGGGGAGGCTGGGAAGTTCACACTGCTTGTGTTAGGCTGGTGGGGGGTAAGGCTGGGAAGTTCACACTGGTTGTGTTTTGCTGGTGGGGGAGGAGGCTGGAATTCACTCTGTTGGTGTTAGTTGGTGGGGGGAGAAGACTGGAATTCACACGTTTGTGTTAGCTGTGGGGGGAGGCTGGTATGTTCACACTGTTTTTGTTAGCTGTGGGGGGAGGCTGTATGTTTCACACGGTGTTGGTTAGCTGGGGGGCTGGGAAGTTCCCACACTGTTGTGTTTAGCTGTGGGGGGAGGCTGGGAAGTTCACACTGTTTGTGTTTTGCTGGTGGGAGGATGGGAAGTTCACACTGTTTGTGGTATCGGTGGGGGGAGGCTGTATATTCCACACTGTTTGTGTTAGCCTGGTGGGGGGAGGCTGGAAGTTCACACGGTTTGTTTAGCTGGTGGGGGGAGGAGGCTGGGAATTCACACTGTTTGTTTTGCTGGTGGGGGGGAGGAGCTGGAATTCTCACCGTTTGTGTTTGCTGGGGGGGGGAGGATGGGAAGTTCACAACTGTTTGTGTTTTGCTGGTGGGGGGAGGCCTGGGAAGTTCACACTTGTGTGTTTTGCTGTGGGGGAGGCTGGTTAATGTCACACTGTTGGTAGCTGGTGGGGGGGGGAAGCTGGAATTCACACTGTTTGTGTTTGCTGGGTGGGGGGAGCTGGAAGTTCAACACTGTTTGTGTTTGCTGGTGGGGGGAGCTGGAAGTTCACACTGTTTGTGTTTGCGGTGGGGGGGAGGCTGGGAGTTCACACTGTTTGTGTTAGCTGGTGGTGGGGGAGGCTGGAAGTTCACACTGTTTGTGTTTGCTGGTGGGGGAGGCTGGGAAGGTTCACACGGTTGTGTTTTTGCTGTGGGGGAGCGGGAAGTTTCACACTTGTTTTGTGTAGCTGTGGTGGGGGGGAGGCTGGGAAGTTACACACTGTTTTGTTTGCTGTGGGGGAGCTGGATTTCACACGTTTGTGTTAGCTGGGTGGGGGAGGCTGGGAAGTTCACACTGTCTGTTTTGCTGTGGGGGGGAGGCTGGAAGTTCACACGTTTGATTAGCTGGTGGGGGGGGGAGAGCTGGGAAGTTCACACTGTTTTGTTCGCTGGTGGGGGAGGAGCTGGGAAGTTCACACAGTTTTGGTGTTAGCTGGGGGGGGGAGGAGCTGAAGTTCACACTGTTTGTGTTAGCTGGTGGGGAGGCTGGGAAGTTCCACACTGTTTGTGTTTGGCTGGTGGGGGGAGGCTGGGAAGTTCACACTGTTGTGTTAGCTGTGGGGAGGCTGGGAAGTTTCACACTGTTGTGTTAGCTGTGGGGGGAGGAGGCTGGGAAGTTCTCACGGTTGTGTTTGCTGGTGGGGGGAGCTAGGGAAGTCACACTGATTGTGGTTGCTGTGGGGGAGGCTGGAAGTGCACACTGTTTGTGTTTGCTGTGGGGGGTGAGAGTCTGGGAAGTTTCACACTGTTTGTGTTTGGCTGGGGGGGGAGGAGCTGGGACAGTTCACACTGGTTTGTGTTTTTGTAGCTGGTGGGAGAGGCTGGGAAGTTCACACTGTTTGTGTTTGCTGGTGGGAGAGCTGGAAGTTCACACTGTTTGTGTTTGCTGGTTGGGGGGAGGAGGCTGGGAGTTCACACTTTTGTGTTTGCTGTGGGGGGAGAAGGCGGGAATTCACACTGTTTGTGTTTGCTGGTGGGGGGGAGGAGCTGGGAAGTTCACACTGTTTGTGTTTGCTGGGGGGGAGAGGCTGGGAAGTTCACACTGTTTGTGTTTTTGCTGGTGGGGGGGGAGGAGGCGGGAAGTTCACACCGTTTGTGTTTGCTGGTGGGGGGGCGGAGGCCTGGAATTCTCACTGTTTTGGGTTTGCTGGTGGGGGGGGGAGAGGCTGGAAGTTCACACTGTGTGTTTGCTGGTGGGGGGGAGGAGGCTGGGAATCACACTGTTTGAGTTTGCCTGGTGGGGGGGGGGGGGGGGGAGGGCTGGGAAGTTCACACTGTTTGTGTTGCTGTGGGGGGAGGAGCTGGGAAGTGCACACTGTTTTGTGTTTGCTGGTGGGGGGGAGGAGGCTGGGAAGTTTCACACCGTTTGTGTTTGCTGGTGGGGGAGGCTGGGAATTCACACTGTTTGTGTTGTATTGCTGGTGGGGGGAGGCTGGGAAGTTCACACTGTTTTTGTGTTTGCTGGTGGGGGGGAGGCTGGGAAGGTCACAGCTGTTTGTGTTTGCCTGGTGGGGGAGGCTGGAAGTTCACACGTTTGGTGTTGCTGTGGGGGGGAGGCGGGAATTTCACACTGTTTGTGTTTTGCTGGTGGGGGAGGAGGCTGGGAAAGTTCACACTGTGGTGTTTTGCTTGGTGGGGGAGGCTGGGAAGTTTCACACTGTTTGTGTTTTGCTGTGGGGAGGCAGGAAGTTCACCACGGTTTGGTTTGCTGTGGGGGGGAGCGGGGAAGTTCACACTGTTTGTGTTGCTGGTGGGGGGGGAGGCGGGAAGGTTCACACTGTTTGTGTTTGCTGTGGGGAGGAGGCTGGGAAGTTCACCCTGTGTGTGTTGCTGGTGGGGGAAGGCTGTAAGTCACACGTTTTGTTGCTGTGGGAGGAGGCGGAATTGCACACAGTTTGTGTTTGGCAGTGGGGGAGGCTGGAAGTTACACACTGTGTTTGGTTTGCTGGTGGGGAGGAGCGGGGAGTTCACACTGTTTGTGTTGCTGGGGGGGGGAGGAAGGCTGGGAAGTTCACACTGTTTGTGTTAGCTGGTGGGGGAGAGGCTGGGAATTCACACTTTTGTGTTTTGCTGTGGGGGGAGCTGGAAGTGCACACTGTGTGGTGTTAGCGGGGGGGAGGCTGGAAGTTCACACTGCTTGGTTAGCTGTGGGGCGGCTGGGAAGTTCACACGGCTTGTGTTGTGCGGGTGGGGAGCTGGACAGTTCAACCTGTTTGTGTTTGTGGTGGGGGAGGTGGGAAGTTTCACACTGTTTTGTTTGCTGGGGGGGAGGCGGAAGTTCACACTGTTTGTTGTGTGCTGGTGGGGGGAGTCTGGAAGTTCACACGGTTTGGTTTGCTGGTGGGGGAGGCTGGAGTTTCACACGTTTGTGTTTTCTGTGGGGGGAGCTGGGAAGTTCACACTGTTTGTGTTTGCTGTGGGGGAGGCTTGGGAAGTCCACACGGTTTGTGTTTGCTGGTGGGGGCGGCTGTGGAAGTTCACACTGTTTGTGTTTGCTCGTGGGAAGGAGCTGGGAAGTTCACACGGTTTGTGTTTGCTGTGGGGGAGGCTGGGAGTTCACACTGTTGTGTTGGCTGGTGGAGGAGGCTGGAAGTTCACACTGGTTGTGCTTGCTGGTGGGGGGAGGCTGGAAGTTTCAACTGTTTTGTGTTTGCTGTGGGGGGGGCTTGGGAAGCTCACACTGTTTTGTGTTTGCAGGTGGGGGGGTAGGCGGGAAGTTTCCACGTTTGGTTGCGTGGTGGGGAGAGCTGGGAAGTTCACACTGTTGTGTTTGCTGGTGGGGGGATCTCCGGTATGTTCACACTGTTTTGTGTTTGCTTGGCGGGAGGCTGGGAGTTCCACTGTTTTGGGTTTGCTGGTGGGGGGAGGCTGGAAGTTCACACTGTTTGTGGTTTGCTGGGGGGGGAGGCTGGCAAGTTCACACGTTTGTTGTTTGCTGGTGGGGAGGAGCTGGGAAGTTCACACGGTTTGTGTTTGCTGGTGGGGGGAGGCTGGTATGTTCACACTGTTTGTGTTTGCTGGGGGGGAGGCTGGGAGAGTTCCACACGTCGGTGTTAGCTGGGGGGGGAGGCTGGAATTCACACTGCTTGTGTTTTGCTGTGGGGGGAGGCTGGGAAGTTCACAACGTTTGTTTGCTGGTGGGAGGAGGCTGGGAAGTTACAACTGTTTGTGTTTGCTAGTGGGGGGGAGGCTGGTATTTCACACTGTTGTTTGCTGTGGGGGAGGCTGGAAGTGCACACTGTTTGTGTTTAGCTGGTGGGTGAGGCCTGGGAAGTGCACACTGTTGTGGTTACTGGTGGGGGGAGGCTGGAAGTTCACATCTGTTTGTGTTTTGCTGGTGGGGGGGGAGGCCTGGGAAGTTTTCACACTGTTGTGTTTGCTGGTGGGGGGGGGGAGGCTGGGAAGTTCACACTGTTTGTGTTTGCTGGTGGGGGGAGGCTGGAAGTTTTCACACGTTTGGTTTTTGCTGGTGGGGGGCGGAGGCTGGGGAAGTTCACACAGTTGTGTTTGGCTGTGGGGGAACTGGGAAGTTTCACACGGCTTGTGTTACCTGTGGGGGGAGGCTGGAAGTTTTCACACTGTTTGTGTTTTTGCTGGGGGGGATGGGCTGGGAATTTCACACTGTTTGTGTTTGCTGTGGGGGGGGGAGGTCTGGAAGTTCACACTGTTTGTGTTTGCTGGTGGGGGGGAGGCTGGTAAGTTCACACTGTTTGTGTTTGCTGGTGGGGGAGGGGGGGAGGCTGGGAAGTTCACACTGTTTGTGTTTGCTGGTGGGGGGGGGGGAGGCTGGGAAGTTCACACTGTTTGTGTTTGCTGGTGGGGGGGGGGAGGCTGGGAAGTTCACACCGACTGTGGGGTTGTTGAATGAACTGAGGTAATCGAGGAGTTGCATTAATTTAAACAAATAAGTCCTTGATTTGTTAGTCATACATGTGAGGATGGAAGTTAAAGCTACAGTCAAGTTTGACTTGACTGGGAATTGAACTCCCGACCTTCCTCACGGGAGGCCTGCGCTCTACCGATTTGGCCACCGCGTCCGGTCCCCTCAATGATAAGACTGGGAGACGTTATTAAGTGACACTATCAGGGTTTAATTGACTTGACCTAATTTGACATGAAGAGCTGTTTCAGTGACTGGATGACCCAGATACCTGCTGCTCTGCTAACCGACACAATAACTTCACCTAATTTGACGTAATGACCTAGATTCCTGCCATCCGCTAACCAGCACAATGAGGAGTTTAATAGACTTGACCTAATTTGATGAGCTAGATACCTGCCGCTCCGCTAACTGAAACAATGAGGGTTTAATTGAGTTGACCTAACTTGGCATCAAGCGATGTTTCAGTGACTGGATGAACTAGATACCTTCTGCTCCGTTAACAGACACAATGAGGGTTTAATTGACTTGACCTAATTTTATGTGAATCATCGTTTCAGTGACTGGAGGATGTAGATACCTGCCACTCAGCTAACCGACACAATGAGGGTTTAATTAACTTGACCTAGTTTGAGATGAAATGCTGTTTCAGTGACTGGATGACCTAGGTACCTGCTGTTCCACTAACCGACATGACATGAAGGAATGTTCCACTGACTTGATGACCTAGATACCTGCCGCTCCGCTAACCGACATAATGAGGGCTTAATTGACTTAACCTAATTTGACATGAAGGAATGTTTCACTGACTGGATGACCTAGATACCTGCTGCTCCGCTAACCGATACAATGAGGGTTTAATTGACTTGCCCTAATTTGAGATGATGACCTAGATACCTGCCACTCCACTAACTCGCTGTCTGCTTCTGTCCGCAGGGTACGGCCACGTGGCCCCGAAGACGACCTGGGGCCGGCTCATCACCATAGTCTACGCCCTAGTCGGCATCCCACTCACCTTCTTGTACCTGTCCAACATCGGCAACTTCCTCGCCGACTGCTTTCGAATGTTCTACAAAAAGATCTGCTGCGATCTCTGTTGCTGTCAAAAGTGCGAGCGCAAGAAGAAGAGGGAACGGAAGCGACTAAAGAAACAACGCGAGTGGGCTGCGCAGCGGAACAGCATCCTCAAGGCGACATCGAGCAGCGCGCAGTACACCGACTCCTCCGCCAACGACCGGATGTTGGGAGATGACACATCCCTAATTGATGATGCTGTCATCTTGGAGGATAACAAAGCGGACACTGTGGCACAAGATATCCTTGACGAGGAGGACGCGAACATGGATGATGTCACTAACATAACTGTCCAGGAGGGTTGCCTCGGTGGATGCTCTTCGCCTAAGGATGACTCCAATAACAAGCGATGGCAGGATTTCCCAGATGACCTAAAAGAGACTGCCATTATTGGCGAAGAAGACCCTTGTGAGGTTGATGAATTGGGGAATGTTATCAAAGAAACGGCCATCTTGGATTCTGATACGGATAATGAGGCTGGGGTTCCAAACTCAGGCTCCACAAACTTCGGTGCGCTGAGTGATCCGCGTCGCCGACAATCGCTGTTCACTAAATTAGATGATGCCAAAGAGACTGCGATCATAGATGATTCTGATGATGAGGTTTTTACAAATGAACAGATCCCTTCTCCTCCGGCACCTGATGTTAGTAAGTCCTTGGAGAGGAAATCTAAAAGCAGTAGTGAAGGCTCCAAAAGGAGCAAGAGCAAAGGACTGCGTTCTGTGACGCCACAAAAGGAGGACAGCAGTAAGCAACCCAAGTCTGCTTTAAAGAAGGAGAAGAGCATCAAGAAGAAGGACAGAGGACGGAGTTCAGAAAAGAAGGACAAGTCCGAGTCCACATCCTCGACGCTGTCGCCATCTCGGGCGATGTCCGTCAAGGAGCGAAGCTCCTCCAAAAGCAAACACAGACAGAGTAAAAAGATGAAGCGAAAGGACACAACGCGCAAGAAAAAGGACAACGATGGCAGCAAGAAGAAGAAGTCGAAGAGCCACAAGAGTTCGGCAGACTCTACAGACGAGACACGCAATATCGTGTCGGACGAATGCAGTGGCCCTGAACAGATAAACTCTGACGATGAGTCCTTTGTGACGGCGCGAGGGGAGAGCACTTCGTTTGTCGGGGAGGATGGTGATGCCGTCAATGATGCCTACCAAGGCGATGTCATAGTACATCAACCCTCCAAGGGCATAGTTACCATAACAACGGAGGATGGCGTCGTCAAGTATGACGCGGACTCGGTGGCCATCGATGTCGGTACCAATTCTCCTTATGACATAGAATGCATGGACTTCCAGGATTTGTCGATGGCCCAGGCATCAGCTCTCGGATATATGGATGTGGACTTTGATGAAGAGGAGGAGGACGAGAAGGTGACAGTGCCAATATCCATTTGTCTTATTATTATAGCGGGATACATCTTCGGTGGTTCAGTCCTGTTCACGCTGTGGGAGAAGTGGGACTACCTCACGGGCTCCTACTTCTGCTTTATCACTCTCAGTACAATTGGTTTCGGAGACATAGTTCCCGGAACGGACATGAAGGAGTGGGCTTCCTCAGAGAAACTCGTGCTGTGTGCTCTCTGGTTGGCGTTCGGGCTATCCTTGCTGGCCATGTGCTTCAACCTCATGCAGGAAGAGGTGAAGGAGAAATGCAAGTGGGTCGGCATGAAGCTGGGGTTGTTGCGGGATGAGGATGAGGGCTAAGCACGTGCCTCGCAGACCTCGTCAGCGTCACCCCATGCGCAAGATCTTCCCAACAGCGAGTTGTAGCACCTGGCCGCCAGAGGGCTAACCTTCCCACCGCCTAGCAGCGCCAATAATGACCTGCGTCCACTGCGTGGTCGACCTGGTCAGTCAGTGAGTCACGTGACTAGAATGCCGGAGGACCCGCTGGCACAGCTTGCAGATCTGCCACGCTGCCACCACGCTGCCACCACGCTGCAGTGATGTGGCACAGGATTTCATTGGGTTCAGTCAGGGATATATATATATATAAACCACGCAAAAAGCACTAAACACTTTCTTTAACCGCTTTTTCTTCCATTATCGCCCATGATGGCAGACCTTGTGGTTTAACCGCATCTTCCTCTATTATCGCCCACGATGGCAGACCCTGGTGGTTTGGTTTTACCACAGCCGTTTCACCTCCTGCGAAAATGACGAGTGAGGCGGATGATATCCCAGAATCCCCCGCGATGTCCTCCCGGAAGTCCCTGACCTTGTGACTGGCCATCCCTGACGGAGGTGCCAGGACACAGCCATCCGTGACGCGGTTATGGTGGCTGGTGCTGCTAGTGCTGCCACCTACTGGGCGACACAGGGATTCACCCTATCTGAAGTCATGCGCTTCCATCCCCTGTTTACCTCAGCGATATAAAAGCCTGGCAAGAAGACTCTGGTGCCTGGCAACATCTGCGTCTCTTTCAGTGGAAGCTGCACCCTGATTCAGTCGCAACGCATGGCGGCCAGGGAAGTGGTGGATCTGTATATAGGTGTCTATATGTGTATATGCATATGGGTCACTCTCCTCAAAACCCAGTCAGATGTGTGACATGGAGGGTAAAAATCTAATTTTTAATCTTTAACATGTTTGGGTTTTATGTGAAAACTTGATATCTCCTCTTAAACATAAGTATATGTAAAATAAAAATCGATGAGATAAATAAATAGTCTTGTAATCAGTGATTAAGTTATGTCACCTGGCAGGTCACATCGAAGACAGCTCCGATTCGCGTCTAACTCAGACTCGACACAGTCAGTTTACAAAAGAAATGGGTGCAGAATTCTGTAAATCTATACTCATGACCGCATTAATTGCATTATAAAATATAGAAACATGTATTGTTTACATTGAGTAAAAGAAAGTAGTTCACAGCTGTGTGCATTCTGCACTCAGTCTTCATGTAGAGTGATCCTGTTAAATGCCAGACACAGATTTAGGTTGTAATTTCTGAAGGAAACAAGATATAGATTTTATCTTCAAGCATACGCGCATTTTAATAACTACTTCCTTCTGCTTTGGCAATCCGTGCATCACACAATAGACCTATTTCAATGTTTACTAACATTGTGTATGCGCGCGCAGCTTGGCTGCAGAACAAAGGCACACTGCCATTGAGTTTGCCGGTACGCGCCGCGCAAAACGTTTATTTTATTCAAAATTAATAGAAATGCAGAAGCCTAACCTTATAGATTTAATATAATCTATTCGTTGAATATGTTTTATATATGTGTACTAAACGGTTTGTCTGTAGGTGGTGTGGTTCTAGAGATATTTCACTTTTTCTGTATGAAGATTGCTCACGGCCATTGACAATGCATTGAGTTTGCCGGTACGTGCAGTGCAAAACGTTTATTGTATTCAAAATTAATGGAAATGCAGAACCCTACCCTTATAAATTTAATATAATCTTTCATTGAATATGTTTTCTATATGTGTACCAAGCGGTTTGTCTGTAGGTGGTGTGGTTTTAGAGATATTTCACCTTTTCTCCATGAAGATTGCTCATAGCCATTGAGTTTGCAGTGTGATAGTGTCATCCTGCAGCCAAAAGGCGTGCGCACTGACCTAGATACCCATACTGACATCACATGAAATAGGTCTATATCAGTAGAAATCCCATCAAGTCACAAGGGTTAAGTTACAAATGGCTGCATGTGAATTGTGCTTTTTGCGGCCTTAGAACACTTCACAACACTTCACAACACTTCACAACACTTCACAACACTTCACAACACTTCACAACACTTCACCACACTTCACCACAGAACACACATGTCACTTATTTTATTTTGTATATTTCTGGTATCAAATCTGAACAGGAATCTGAAAAGCATATAGAAAATAAATAAGTAGAACGTTTGTTATTGATGGTTTAACATCCCATTCCAGGATGACTAGGTTTGAGGAGAGTGACCCATATATATGTATACATATGCAGGGTATATATATACAAAATATATAAACATATATGTGCATATATATGGATATACTTATATGTATGCATTATATATACACATATATATTAGGATATATGCATGATATATATGAAGAGTTCAGGAACAAATCGCCATAAACACCAATCCACGAAATGTAGGTTCAATAACAGATTTTGTACCTGAAAATAACCTTAATTCTCACTAATTCCACTTTTCTCATGATCACGTGGTTATGGAGCAATGAACAAAACAGTAGGACTACAACAAAAATTAACTTTTTGAAGGTTTGATTCCAATGTCGATGACCATTTTTTGATTGGCGTTTTACATGGTTTTGCTCCAGAACTCTTCATATGATTAAATGTCCATTCTATACATATGCTTATATAGATACATAATTGATTTATCTGTATATATACCAGTCATGTTTATATATAAACTGTGCATGTAAGCATACAGGCATGTATATACAGTGCAGTGCCTCCTGGCGAGTGGAAGCCGAACCAAGCATGTGATTTGATAAATTGTGCCAGCGAACCGTGATATCTTAATTATGCAAAATCATGAAGGCGCCCGAGGCAAACAGGAAAGGTGCCAGTGTCCTAGATGTCCGCCTGTGTCCGCCTGACTTCGAGGCGCATGTGCACTATGACAGACCGGAAGGGTGCCAGGGCTGTGCGTCTGCGCACTGCACAACTTCCGCCGCTCGGCGGAAGTTGGGTGTGGGCAACTGGAAGCCACAAAGACAGAAAGGTGCAAAGACGCATGCGCACTTAGACCGATGCATGTACAGGCGAGTGTGGATGTGGCAGGTGAGTGAGGCTGAGTAATGTGAGTGATGTGAGTGATGTGAGTGAGGTGAGTGAGGTGAGTGAGGTGAGTGAGGTGAGTGAGGTGAGTGAGGTGAGTGAGGTGAGTGAGGTGAGTGAGGTGAGTGAGGTGAGTGATGTGAGAGATGTGAGGGGTGTGAGTGATGTGAGTGAGGGGAAGGATGTGAGTGATGTGAGTGATGTGAGTGAGGTGAGTGAGGTGACTGATGTGAGTGAGGAGAGTGGTGTGAGTGAGGTGAGTGATGTGAGTGAGGAGAGTCATGTGAGTGATGTGAGTGGTGTGAGTGAGGTGAATGATGTGTGGGATGTGAGTGAGGTGAGTGATGTGAGCGGTGTGAATGAGGTGAGAGATGTGAGTGATGTGAGTGATGTGAGTGACGTGAGTGATGTGGGTGATACACGTGATGTGAGTGGTGTGAGGGATGTCAGTGGTGTGAGTGGTGTGAGTGAGGTGAGTGATGTGAGTGATGTGAGTGAGGAGAGTGACGTGCGTGATGTGCGTGATGTGAGTGATGTGAGTGATGTGAGTGAGGTGAGTGATGTGAGTGGTGTGAGGGATGTGAGGGATGTGAGTGGTGTGAGTGATGTGAGTGAGGAGAGTGATGTAAGTGATGTGAGTGGTGTGAGTGGTGTGAGTGATGTGAGGGAGGAGAGTGATGTACGTGATGTGCATGGTGTGAGTGATGTGAGTGATGTGAGTGAGGTGAGTGAGGTGAGTGAGGTGAGTGATGTGAGGGGTGTGAGGGATGTGATGGATGTGAGTGGTGTGAGTGGTGTGAGGTGTGTGAGTGATGTGAGTGGTGTGAGTGATGTGAGTGATGTGAGTGATGTGAGTGATGTGAGTGATGTGAGTGATGTGAGTGATGTGAGTGATGTGAGTGATGTGAGTGATGTGAGTGATGTGAGTGGTGTGAGTGGTGTGAGTGGTGTGAGTGGTGTGAGTGGTGTGAGTGGTGTGAGTGATGTGAGTGGTGTGAGTGGTGTGAGTGGTGTGAGTGGTGTGAGTGGTGTGAGTGGTGTGAGTGGTGTGAGTGGTGTGAGTGGTGTGAGTGGTGTGAGTGAGGTGAGTGAGGTGAGTGATGTGAGTGAGGTGAGTGGTGTGAGTGGTGTGAGTGATGTGTGTGGTGGTGAGTGATGTGAGGATGTGAGTGGTGTGAGGGGTGTGAGTATGTGAGGGATGGGGTGTGAGTGGTGTGAGTGGTGTGAGTGGTGTGAGTGGTGTGGGTGAGGTGAGTGATGTGAGTGATGTGAGTGATGTGAGTGGTGTGAGTGGTGTGAGTGGTGTGAGTGGTGTGAGGGATGTGAGGGATGTGAGTGGTGTGAGTGAGGTGAGTGATGTGAGTGAGGTGAGTGAGGTGAGTGGGGTGAGGGGTGTGAGGGATGTGAGGGATGTGAGTGATCTGAGTGGTGTGAGTGAGGTGAGTGATGTGAGTGAGGTGAATGAGGTGAATGAGGTGAGTGATGCTGAGTGATGTGAGTGGTGTGAGTGATATATGATATATATAATTGATATATATATATATATACTTGATGAGTGTAATATGAGTGATGTGAGTGAGGCTGAGTGATATGATATATATGACATATATGACATATATGTCATATATGATATATATGAGACATATGCGTGATATGAGTGATATGAGTGATATGAGTGATATGAGCCATATGCGTGATATGAGTGATATGAGTGATATAAGTGATGTGAGTGATATGAGTGATATCCATAATATAAGTGTTATCAGTGATATCAGTGATATCAGTGATATCAGTGACATGAATGATATGCGTGGTATGAATGATATGAGTGATATGAATGATATGAGGTATATGAGTGATATGAGTGATATGAGTTATATGAGTGATATGCTCTATATGAGTTATATGCGTGACATGAGTGATATTAGTGATATGAGTGATATGAGTTGTATGAGTGATATGAGTGATATGAGTTGTATGAGTGATATGAGTGGTATGCGTGATATCAGTGATATGAGTGATATTAGTTATATGAGTTGTATGAGTTATTTGAGTTATATGCGTTATATGAGTGATACTAGTTATATGAGTGATATGAGTGTTATGACTGATATGAATGATATGAGTGATATGAGTGATAGGAGTGATATGAGTAGTGATTGATATGTATGATATGAGTGATATGGGTGAGGCAGAATGTGGCTGAGTGTTGTGCGTGAGGCTTAGTGAGACTGACTGAGAATGGATGAGGTAAGATGCTGAGTGAGGTGCATGAGTGATGTGAATGATATGAGTAATGTGAAAGAATCTGAGTGAAGGACGTAACATGAGTGAAGTGAATAAGGTGAGTGAGGCTGAGTGAGGTGAATCATATTGAAGGATGCCTAGTGACTGTGAGTAATACAAGTAATATGAGTGAGGCTGAGGCAAATCAACTGGGTGAGTGAGGATGAGTGATGATGAGTGAGGGTGAGCGGGGCCGATTGAGCTTGAGTTATGTGATTGAGGATGAGTGATAATGAGTGAACTGAGTGACACTGACTGAGTTTGAGTTATGTGAGTGAGGATGAGTGCTGCTGCGTGACCATATGAGTGATAATAAGAGATGTGAGTGAGGCTGTAGCCTTCAGATTGTCTCTGTTCATCTTCCTCAGAGATGAGCGAAGGTTGGAAGCCAAGCCGAACAGCGAAAGCAATCCAGTCTGACCCCTCTGTGTTCCCTGAAGGCAGTGACCTGTAGCAGTCTCAGAGGCGCTGAATAGGTATACCATAGACAGGGCAGCTCGCATCGTTTAGACATTAACTCCCTCCAGTGCGTGACGTCACTTCCGGGCTGGCCCAGGGGATGTGTGCAGAGGTACCAAGTAGGTAAGATTGAGAGTGTGACAAGGGAAATCTCCGTAATACGTAAATTGTAAATAGGGAGAAATAGCATGGCTGAAAGGGGGGAAGGTGTGGGATGGGGGGGGGGGGGTGAGGTTGAAAAAAGTGATACCAGATGGTGCATTCTGGTGAGTTTTGATGGAAAATATACGTAGAAATATAAAAACAAGCTACAATGATTATGTGGTGGGAGATTGCAAATTAAAAGCGGGAAATCAGGAGATTGGGGTTATTTAGTTATATATTACAGAGATCTCTGCTAAATGGGAAGACTTGGCGCCTCTGCCTGTGTCCCTGGTTGGGCAGTTTGGCGGGACCGGATGTGACGTAATGCGCAACAGTTGAGCCTGGTGCCAGGTAGAGTGGCCTTAATTAGCCGGATCGAGTTTGTGTCGGACTGTAGACACATAGTCTGAGATTTCATCGCTAGTCTTACCTTCACACAATGGTCTTCGCTGTCTGATATATCTACAGTGGTGAAAACTGTTCTAGTCTTCCTCATGATTCCGCTGTTAATTCACACTGACAGCTTATGAAGCTTCACAAGGTAATCTGCTGCAGTTGTTAGCACAATGCTACTTAGTCACCACTTGGCTATGTAGGAGTCAACCACTTTAAGTGAAACTTCCTCACCATGTACTACATTTAGTAAGATCGAGCAACATTTAGTGATACCACATGAGTTTGTAAGATAAGCTATGTGGGGCGAAATCAATATGCATTTGTGTGACATCATGAAAAATACTCACATTAGCAGACGACATTTGGTGGATATCAGCAGAGACTTAATGTAGACAAACGTATTTAGCAACAGCAAACGACATTTAGTGGAAATCAGCAGACAGTTAATAGTACTATTGGTAGACAAGAGTATTTAGTAACAGCAGACGATAATTGACAAGTCAACTTCCCACGCTCTGTGTGCCATGACTGGTATCTGCAATCTTTACTTTGTGTGCTCTGTGTGGCATGACTTGTAGGTACAATCTTTACTTTGTGCGCTCTGTGCACCATGACTTGTAGGTACAATCTTTACTTTGCGCGCTCTGTGTGCCATGACTTGTAGGTACAATTTGTACATTGTGCGCTCTGTGCGCCATGACTTGTAGGTACAATCTTTACTTTGTGTGCTCTGTGCACCATGACTTCTAGGTACAATCTTTACTTCATGCGCCCTGTGCGCCATGACTTGTAGGTACAATCTTCACTTTGTGTGCTCTGTGCGCCATGAGTTCTAGGTACAATCTTTACTTCATGCGCCCTGTGTGCCATGACTTGTAGGTACAATCTTTACTTTGTGCTGTCTGTGCGGCATGACTTGTAGGTACAATCTTCACTTTGTGCGCTCTGTACGCCATGACTTGTAGGTACAATCTTTACTTCGCGCATTAAGAAGAAGCGCGAATTCTTCACATAGGCAACATGGCCACCACACCGCCAACTGTACAGTAAATATACGAGTATTCCCACACCACCTCAGAGATGCAGTCTCAAATCCCTGGTGGTGAATAGAGGAACTACATCTGCACACAAGCAGCAGACTTAATCCATCAAGCGGTGGTTTGTAAGGTAAAGTTTGTTGATGAAACAAGTAGAGTACTTCAGACTTTTAAAATGCTGGGGTGGTCTATGGTGCGGAGCCATCCTAGGGCAGGAGGGTGGTTACTGTTTGTTTCCTGGTCCTGGGATACTCAATTCAAAGTGGCTGCTAATAGAAAGTGGGTGTTGAGAAGTGGGCGTTTGCTAGTGGGTATTGGAAAGTGGGTGTCATGAAGTAAGGTGTGTTTGGGGAAGTTGGTGTTAGGAAGTGTTGGAACTTGAAGCACTGAACGTTGGGCTTGGAAAGTGGAGGACTGCAAGTGGACTTTGGAAAGTGAGCTATAGAAGTTGGTTGTCAGAAAGTGGGACGTAGAAAGCGGTTGTTGGACTGTGATTGATCAAAGGTGTTCCTCGAACACGAGTTGAGTGTGAAAGTGGGTGTGGGAAAGAGTTGAAAGTGGCAGTCCTTCAGGAAGTAGGTATTTGGAATTGTCAAATGTCAGAACCAAGCAGGAATCCCCTGAGTGGCAGTGATCGGGTAGTTCTAATGAGTGGCAGTGATCGGGTAGTTCTAATGAGTGGCAGTGATCGGGTAGTTCTAATGAGTGGCCGTGATTGGGTAGTTCTAATGAGTGGCAGTGATCATGTAGTTCTAATGAGTGGCAGTGATTGGGTAGTTCTAATGAGTGGCAGTGATCGGGTAGTTCTAATGGGTGATGTGATCGGGTAGTTTCCCCTGAATGACAGTGGTTGCATAGTTTCCTCTGAGTGCCCGTGGTTGGGTAATTTGGATGAGGGTCAGTGATTGGGTAGTTCTAATGAGTGGCAGTGATCGGATAGTTCTAAGTGAAGTGATCAGGTAGTTTCCTTGAGTGGCTGTGATCGAGTAGTTTCCCTGAGTGGCAGTGATCGAGTAGTTTTAATGAGTGAAGTGATTGGATAGTTTCCCCTATGTTGCAGTGGTCAGGTAGTTTCCTCTGTGTGGCTGTGGTTGGATAGTTCTAATGCATGACAGTCATCATGTATTTTCCCTGAGTGGCAGTGATTGGGTTGTTTCCCTGAGTCGCAGTGATCGGATAATTTTAATGAGTGAAGTGATCGGGCAGTTCCCCCTGAGTGGAAGTGATTGAGTACTTCCCCCTGAGTGGCAGTGATCGGGTAGTTTAGTGAGTGATGGTGATTGGGTAGTTCCCTCTGAGGTGCAGTGATCGGGTAGTTCTAATGAGTGGTGGTGATTGGGTAGCTTCAATGAGTGGCAGTGATCAAGTAGTTTTAATGAGTGACGGTGATTGGGTAGTTCCCCCTGAGTTGCAGTGATCGGGTAGTTCTAATGAGTGGCAGTGATCGGGTAGTTTCAATGAGTGTCAGTGACTACTGTGTTTCACCACAAAGCTAAGAAGCACCACCAGTGCCTCCTGCATGTGTAAGAACAGGGAGACCTCCATTCTTAGAGCGGTGTTTCCTGAGCGACCAGCTGTCCACCTGACCCTAGATCTGCTCCCCGTGAACCCAAATCGAGGCTCTAGACTCAGCTGCACAATTCCTTATCGCAATTCGCTATTTCAATCCATAGTGTAAATTCTTCACGGGGAGGAAAATTATACCGCAAGTGTCAAAGATGCCAGAAGTGTGTTCGACTGGTTTTGCCAATATACAGTGAAGCGTGTCTGACTTCAGTGTACAAACAACTCGGATGTAGATAGATCTTTGCATACTTCCGGTTCTACTTCCGGTGACCTTTCCACGCATGCTTTACTACTTGATAGAACATGGCCGTGCACGTCAACTAGCGCTAGCGCCCCCACTCGGGCGGGAGTAGGACTAGCGCCTTAGCGGCTCGCTAGTTAACCGTGGTACATTGCTGACGTCACTTCCGGCTATGCTTGTTCCTGGTGTTCCCAGCATGCAACGCTCGGCGCCCACACTTCCTGTTTGCGGTGAGCATTTCCGGTAGTGACAACAAGATGGCCGTCAGCTCTGAGCCAATCAGCGGCGACTGAGTCAAACAAGCAATAATACACCAGCCAGTTTTCAAAATGTATTTTATTTTAATTCATTTATAAAAGATAAATTATTAATAAGAAAAACAAATGAACTATCAAAAATATTATTTTTACCCGTACAAAAGTCACAAATTTTAATAATTAGAGCATAATTAAAGTCGCATAGTCCATGGTTTTGAATTTCTGTATTTTTTTTTAGATAACTATATAAGATCGATCACTAGTATCTACTTTGCATTAGTTCAAAGTTACTTTTATTTTAAATGGTAAACTTTTGAGATATTTTGTGTGCAAACATGGAAAATTAGTGTTGGCAAGCTTGCCAAAACTCTGACACCATAGACCTCTGCAGTAACAGGTTCTGTTAAATTGACTCAGTATTGCCTTCTACGCAGAAACAAATGCTTAATAAGTGCATCAGTATCTAAGTTAGATATGTCAAATCAAATCTAGATAATTGGTTTGGTTTTGAAAACTTGATATTTCATCGGACTATGCACCCTTAATGTTTGACTATAATTTGGCTGGATCAGATATAAGATACAATAAAGATTAACCAAATTTGTATTTGTAAATAAATTATCCAATTTGTTTTTTTCACCCAAAGAAACCCCACAAATATCTAGTTATAGATTACGAGCGACCGATTTTATTGCTTGACCTAGAACTGTATTACTTGTGTGTAGATTGACTGGAGGTTAGGTTGGTTTGACTGTGTTCTTAATTATGTCTCTAACTCATGCCACGTGAAGAAGCAATGACAACCGGAAGTTTGTTGATTGAACTGTTGACCTGGAAGCGAAGTGTTGCTGACGAAGACTAAGACTTTCTTGTTTTTACAATCCTGCAGACGTACGGATCACTGTTGATGCACACTGATTGATCTCAAACTGAATGGTGTTTAATTGATTGATTTAAAGCCATTGGAACTCTAATTATTCTACTGCCTTTTTATTACGTAGTTTATTACACTTGTCTCATCAGAAGCTATCAACTATGCATATTGCTCTGCTATGATGGACTTGTACACAATGACGCCATTGCTGTATATGGTAAACAGTTTGCGACTGAATAAATCAATAAATCAATATTCCACAGTGACTGAGTTTATTTGTGTTTGATATGAATTGTTCTCATCCACAGGACATGGCAGAGTGCTTTAATCGGCAGTCATAGAGGGAGATCTCCCTGTCTGAACACTCAGGTAGACGTCTACTAAGGCAGCGGTCGAACCGGGAGATCTCCCTGTCTGAACACTCAGGTGAAACTCTACTAAGGCGGCGGTCGAACCGGGAGATCTCCCTGTCTGAACACTCAGGTGGATATTTACTAAGGCAGCGGTCGAACCGGGAGATCTCCCTGTCTGAACACTCAGGTAGAACTTTACTTAGTCGGCGGTCAAACCGGGAGATCTCCCTGTCTGAACACTCAGGTGAAACTCTACTAAGGCGGCGGTCAAACCGGGAGATCTCCCTGTCTGAACACTCAGGTAGATATTTACTAAGGCAGCGGTCGAACCGGGAGATCTCCCTCTCTGAACACTCAGGTGAACTCTACTGAGTCGGCAGTCAAACCGGGAGATCTCCCTGTCTGAACACTCAGGTGAAACTCTCCAAAGGATCCAAGTGATTAGAAGTTAAAGCCGCATAATAAAACCTAAGCGCGCACATTGATAACTACAATAGCATTTAATATAAATTCACTACATTAATTAAAGCCGCATACCGCAATGAAAGCAGAAAACCAAAGCACCTTCTCAGATATTTGTTCCGAAATATCCAACTTAGATACTGGTTCACTTATGAAACATTTGTTGCCTCATAGACGAGAACAAAGTCAATTTAACTAAACCTGTTCCTGCTCAAGCCTATGATGGCCAGCATGTTGAGGTGCAAATCAACATTTATTTGGCAGGTTTTGGCTTCAAAGACCTGCAAAATTAACCCTTTAAAATAAAAGTTACTTCAAATTGAAAAGAAGTAAATTATAACGCTGCTACTAATATATTCATCTCAAAAGTATTGCACGAACGATGCGACTTTAGCAGATAGCCTTGGTGATTTGGTTCAGATATGTCTGAAGTGGCGCCACCTGTGGCCAAGTCATGACGATCCTATATCCAAGAACGGCACCCTAACCAACATGAGGGGGCGGCATCTTAGGCTAAAACGAGCGATGCCTGCCACACATCTACGTGCCACCGGTTTGTTCACATGGTTTGTTCACATGGTTTGTTCGCATGGTTTGTTCACATGGTTTGTTCATATGGTTTGTTCAGATGGTTTGTTCACACCATTTGTTCACACAGTTTGTTCACAGAGTTTGTTCACATGGTTTGTTCACATGGGTTGTTTGCACAGTTTGTTCACACAGTTTGTTCACACAGTTTGTTTGCATGGTTTGTTCACATGGTTTGTTCACATGGTTTGTTCACATGGTTTGTTCACTTGGTTTGTTCACATGGTTTGTTCACATGGTCTGTTCACATGGTTTGTTCACATGGTTTGTTCACATGGTTTGTTTGCATGGTTGCTTCACATGGCTTGTTCCTGCGCTTTGTTCACCCGGTTCGTGGAAGTCGGCCACTTTGCCGCCTCTATTCTGGCCGCCTCGGGTTGAAGCCACAGGTGGCGCCGCCTGGAGTCATTACCCCGCACTGCGATCGCTGCCAATCAAGAGAATGCAACCGATTTGTTATCCGAGGACGCTGTCCGAGGCCCCGCTCCCTTCCCATCAGCCCCCCGGGGCCACACCCTGGTGGAGGCTCTGATCGGCAAATATCCTATTATCGCCCACCTCGAGGGCCCGCAGCGAGACCCAGTGGTGAGCCAACAAATCAACTCGCACCGGAAGGAGTGAGTCGCGTGGGTTGGCGCCGGCGGAAGTAAGGCGGGAGACGCCGCCAGAGAGTGTTTCTGTATGAACCGGAAGTGACCGTTATTAACTTATTGTAATGAAGTGAACTCCCCACCCCCCTCCCCCAGGTGAAATGCCACATACACAGATAGGTTCTGTGGGCAGGGAGCCTGGCTAGTCCAATGAATAGAATGTTAACCCTTGAATGGAAAAAGCATGGGTTCAAGTCCCACTCAAGACATAATGGTAGCATTTGTGTTTAATACCTTCTAAGACCTTTACAGAAATGAACAACAATCTACCCGTGATTTGTTAGATATTGCTTCTTTGATGGGTCTGGTTCCAAGAGGGGAGCGGCACGTAACTCAGGCGTGTAGCAGCACGTAACTCAGTCGTGTAGCAGCACGTAACTCAGTCGTGTAGCAGCACATAACTCAGGCGTGTAGTGGCACATGACTCAGGCAGGGAGCGGCACATGACTCAGGCAGGGAGTGGCACGTGACTCAGGCAGGGAGCGGCACATAACTCAGGCGTGTAGCAGCATGTAACTCAGTTGTGTAGCAGCACGTGACTCAGCCGTGTAGCAGCACATGACTCAGACAGGGAGTGGCACGTAACTCAGGTGTGTAGTGGCACATGACTCAGGCAGGGAGCGGCACCTAACTCAGGCGTGTTGCGCACATGACTCAGGCAGGGAGCGGCACGTAACTCAGGCGTGTAGCGGCACATGACTCAGGCAGGGAGCGGCACGTGACTCAGGCGTGTAGCAGCACATGACTCAGGCAGGGAGCGGCACGTAACTCAGGCGTGTAGCAGCATGTGACTCAGGAAGGGAGCGGCACCTGACTCAGGCGTGTAGTGGCGCATGACTCAGGCAGGGAGCGGCATGTAACTCAGGCATGTAGCGGCACGTCACGCAGGTGGGGAGCGGCACGTGACTCGAGCAGGGAGCGGCACGTGACTCAGGCATGTAGCAGCACGTGACTCAGGCGGGGAGTGGCACGTAACTCAGGCGTGTAGCGGCACGTGACTCAGGTGTGTAGCAGCATGTGACTCAGACAGGGAGCAGCACATAACTCAGGCATGTAGCGGCATGTGAGTCAGGCAGGGAGCGGCACATGACTCAGGCGTGTAGTGGCACGTAACTCAGGCGTGTAGCAGCACGTGACTCAGGCAGGGAGCGGCACGTAACTTAGGTGGGGAGCGGAACCTAATTCAGGTGGGGATCTGCATGTAACTCAGGCAGTAGCGGGTTCACCTGTCAAGGTGTCGGTCATCCTATCGGACACATATGCAGTTTGGGCTATTTTCCGTTCCACCCAGTGGTTCACAACTGGTTCATCAAAGGTTGTGGTATGTGCTGTCCTGTCTGTGTGTAAAATCTCCCAATATTTGAGACATTGGTTAAGGTGTGAACTATTCTATAATAAATTACAAATGGTCTATATAATGGTAAATGGTATGTAAAACCGAAGGCATATAAAGTATATGTGGTGTTGGTGATCCATTACTGATTTAAAATAGAGATTGTGTATTATATTAAATAGTGTGAAAGGGGCACTTCTTGAAATGTACAGAGTCTTTGGAACTCTGCTCACATACCCCCTCCCCCCCCAAGTGTTATTTACGGATCACTGCACACCAGACACAACAGGGTACTGTAGCCAGACATAACCATGCCTTGGTTACAAGGTTCTGGAATATCATTGGTAGATATAAGAATGCCTGTTGCTGATTGGAGGGATTGATCAGGTGTGTACAGCCATCTTGGATTCAAAAACCTATCAATCAATCAATAGTTCCGTCCTCTAGTCGAGGGTTGGATGCAATGGTTCTCCACTTGTCCCGATGGTGTGCTGTTCTGATAGACTGTGAATAATTCAAGCCTGTCCACTGTGAAATATTTGTAAACCATGATGTTCTTGGTCTCCCTCTCCCTCTGCTGCCATTCACCTTCCCTTCCAACAATGTACGGTATATTGAACTCTGACGAATGATGTGGCCAAAATAAATAAGTTTCTTTGTCTGTATAGTGGCAAACAAGCTTTTCTTATTTTTAATTTTTCTGAGAACTTCTTTGTTGGTGATCTTCTTTGTCCATGATATTTTCATCATCCTTCGATAAGTCCACATCTCAAATGCTGCTAAACGTTTGTACATTTTCTTAGAGATTGTCCATGTCTCTGCCCCATACATTAGAGTAGACCACACATAACACTGAAGAATACGCTTCCTTGTTTGTATTAATATCTTACTTGATGTTAACACTCTATACATTTTGGAGAATGTTGTTCGGGCTATTGTTATCCTTCTTTTAATTTCTTCCTCACATCTCCCATCATTTGTAATCTTTTGTCCGAGATATATGAATTCGGATACTTGTTCTATGTTTGTGCCATCTATGGTTATATTGACATTTGGTTTATCTGTCTTTTTACTTATAACCATTGTTTTGGTCTTCCTGGCATTCATCTTCATGTTGAATAGTATTCCAGCTTTATTGATTCTATTCACTATATCTTGTAGGTTTTTCTCACTGTCTGCTAGTATTACACTGTCATCGGCATATCTAAGATTGTTGACATTCATGCCACCTATTGTCACTCCCTTGCAATCTTCAATGTGTCTGAAAATCATCTCTGTGTACAGGTTAAATAGACACACCCCTATCAAACTCCTTGTTTAATCATAACTTCATCCGATAGGCCATGCTCCATTTTTATAAATGCACGTTGTGTCCAGTATAAGTTCACAATTAGTTTAATGTGTTTGCCATTGACACCAATATCTTGTAAACATTTGATTAACAGTTCATGATTGACTCGGTCGAAGGCCTTCTCATAGTCAATAAAGCAGGCATACACATCCTGGTTCATTTCACAATAACGTTCACAAATCATTCTCATATTGAAGATCCCTTCACGAATACCTCTTCCAGATATAAAACCTATATATATAATAAAATAAGCAAGTTCTTTCTAGTTCCTTCTACACACTCTATCTCTTGCCTTCCGTCTCAATACTTGCCTGTAGTGATTTCCTATTTAGCCTGCCTACACAACCACAGCTGCCGGCTGTCGACTTTACAAAATGGCGACCACTACGAGACTCGAACTCGCAATCTTCTGATTCGAAGTTCGACTTTACATGTGGGAAAGTGCATATAAAAGACCCCTCGTTCCTTATCGGAAGGATTAGCCTATGTGGTGGCTGCAGGTTTCCTCCAAAGAAATATGTTTGACATCCAATAGCCAATGATTAAAATCAATGTGCTCTAGAGGCATCGTTAAATAAAACAAGCCTTACCTTGGTTCGAACATGTTCGTTCTCCAGGCACACACATTACTTTGTACAACTGTTGTAACTTCATCTTGTCTCCAACATGTTCGTTCTACAGGTGCACACCTTACTTTGTACAACTATTGTAACTTCACCTTGGTTCCAACATGTTCGTTCTACAGGTGCACACATTACTTTGTACAACTGTTGTAACTTCACCTTGGTTCCAACATGTTCGTTCTACAGGTGCACACATTACTTTGTACAACTGTTGTAACTTCACCTTGGTTCCAACATGTTCGTTCTACAGGTGCACACATTACTTTGTACAACTGTTGTAACTTCACCTTGGTTCCAACATGTTCGTTCTACAGGTGCACACATTACGTACAACTGTTGTAACTTCACCTTGGTTCCAACATGTTCGTTCTACAGGTGCACACATTACTTTGTACAACTGTTGTAACTTCACCTTGGTTCCAACATGTTCATTCTACAGGTGCACACATACTTTGTACAACTGTTGTAACTTCACCTTGGTTCCAACATGTTCGTTCTACAGGTGCACACATTACTTTGTACAACTGTTGTAACTTCACCTTGGTTCCAACATGTTCGTTCTACAGGTGCACACATTACTTTGTACAACTGTTGTAACTTCACCTTGTCTCCAACATGTTCATTCTACAGGTGCACACATTACTTTGTACAACTGTTGTAACTTCACCTTGGTTCCAACATGTTCGTTCTACAGGTGCACACATTACTTTGTACAACTGTTGTAACTTCACCTTGGTTCCAACATGTTCGTTCTACAGGTGCACACATTACTTTGTACAACTGTTGTAACTTCAACTTGGTTCCAACATGTTCGTTCTACAGGTGCACACATTACTTTGTACAACTGTTGTAACTTCAACTTGGTTCCAACATGTTCGTTCTACAGGTGCACACATTACTTTGTACAACTGTTGTAACTTCAACTTGGTTCCAACATGTTCGTTCTACAGGTGCACACATTACTTTGTACAACTATTGTAACTTCACCTTGGTTCCAACATGTTCATTCTACAGGTGCACACATTACTTTGTACAACTGTTGTAACTTCACCTTGGTTCCAACATGTTCGTTCTACAGGTGCACACATTACTTTGTACAACTGTTGTAACTTCACCTTGGTTCCAACATGTTCGTTCTACAGGTGCACACATTACTTTGTACAACTGTTGTAACTTCACCTTGTTCCAACATGTTCGTTCTACAGGTGCACACATTACTTTGTACAACTGTTGTAACTTCACCTTGGTTCCAACATGTTCGTTCTACAGGTGCACACATTACTTTGTACAACTATTGTAACTTCACCTTGGTTCCAACATGTTCGTTCTACAGGCACACACATTACTTTCTACAACTGTTGTAGCTTCAGCTTGGTTCCAACATGTTCGTTCTACAGGTGCACACACTACTTTGTACAACTGTTGTAACTTCACATTGTCTCCAACATGTTCGTTCTCCAGGTGCACACATTACTCTGTACAACTGTTGTAACTTCAAATTGGTTCCAACATGTTCGTTCTCCAGGTGCACACATTACTTTGTACAACTGTTGTAACTTCACCTTGGTTCCAACATGTTCGTTCTACAGGTGCACACATTACTTTGTACAACTGTTGTAACTTCAGGTTGGTTCCAACATGTTCATTCTACAGGTGCACACATTACTTTGTACAACTATTGTAACTTCACCTTGGTTCCAACATGTTCGTTCTCCAGGTGCACACATTACTTTGTACAACTGGTGTAACTTCACCTTGTCTCCAACATGTTCGTTCTACAGGTGCACACATTACTTTGTACAACTGTTGTAACTTCACCTTGGTTCCAACATGTTCGGTCTACAGGTGCACACATTACTTTGTACAACTGTTGTAACTTCACCTTGTCTCCAACATGTTCGTTCTACAGGTGCACACATTACTTTGTACAACTGTTGTAACTTCACCTTGGTTCCAACATGTTCGTTCTCCTGGTGCACACATTACTTTGTACAACTGTTGTAACTTCAACTTGGTTCCAACATGTTCATTCTACAGGTGCACACCTTACTTTGTACAACTGTTGTAACTTCACCTTGGTTCCAACATGTTCGGTCTACAGGTGCACACATTACTTTGTACACTTGTTGTAACTTGACCTTGTCTCCAACATGTTCATTCTACAGGTGCACACATTACTTTGTACAACTGTTGTAGCTTCAACTTGGTTCCAACATGTTCGTTCTACAGGTGCACACATTACATTGTACAACTATTGTAACTTCACCTTGATCCCAACATGTTCGTTCTCCAGGTGCACACATTACTTTCTACAACCATTATAACTTCAACTTGTCTCCAACATGTTCATTCTACAGGTGCACACATTATTTTGTACAACTGTTGTAACTTCAACTTGGTTCCAACATGTTCGTTCTACAGGTGCACACATTACTTTGTACAACTGTTGTAACTTCACCTTGATTCCAACATGTTCGTTCTCCAGGTGCACACATTACTTTGTACAACTATTGTAACTTCACCTTGTCTCCAACATGTTCATTCTACAGGTGCACACATTACTTTGTACAACTATTGTAACTTCAACTTGGTTCCAACATGTTCATTCTACAGGTGCACACCTTACTTTGTACAACTGTTGTAACTTCACCTTGGTTCCAACATGTTCATTCTACAGGTGCACACATTACTTTGTACAACTGTTGTAACTTCACCTTGGTTCCAACATGTTCGTTCTACAGGTGCACACATTACTTTGTACAACTGTTGTAACTTCACCTTGATTCCAACATGTTCGTTCTACAGGTGCACACATTACTTTGTACAACTGTTGTAACTTCAACTTGGTTCCAACATGTTCATTCTACAGGTGCACACATTACTTTGTACAACTGTTGTAACTTCACCTTGGTTCCAACATGTTCGTTCTACAGGTGCACACATTACTTTGTACAACTGTTGTAACTTCAACTTGGTTCCAACATGTTCATTCTACAGGTGCACACATTACTTTCTACAACTGTTGTAACTTCACCTTGGTTCCAACATGTTCGTTCTACAGGTGCACACATTACTTTGTACAACTGTTGTAACTTCACCTTGGTTCCAACATGTTCGTTCTACAGGTGCACACATTACTTTGTACAACTGTTGTAACTTCACCTTGGTTCCAACATGTTCGTTCTACAGGTGCACACATTACTTTGTACAACTATTGTAACTTCACCTTGGTTCCAACATATTCATTCTACAGGTGCACACATTACTTTGTACAACTATTGTAACTTCAACTTGGTTCCAACATATTCATTCTACAGGTGCACACATTACTTTGTACAACTATTGTAACTTCAACTTGGTTCCAACATATTCATTCTACAGGTGCACACATTACTTTGTACAACTATTGTAACTTCAACTTGGTTCCAACATATTCATTCTACAGGTGCACACATTACTTTGTACAACTATTGTAACTTCAACTTGGTTCCAACATATTCATTCTACAGGTGCACACATTACTTTGTACAACTATTGTAACTTCAACTTGGTTCCAACATATTCATTCTACAGGTGCACACATTACTTTGTACAACTATTGTAACTTCAACTTGGTTCCAACATATTCATTCTACAGGTGCACACATTACTTTGTACAACTATTGTAACTTCAACTTGGTTCCAACATATTCATTCTACAGGTGCACACATTACTTTGTACAACTGTTGTAGCTTCACCTTGATTCCAACATGTTCGTTCTACAGGTGCACACATTACTTTGTACAACTGTTGTAACTTCACCTTGGTCCCAACATGTTCGTTCTCCAGGTGCACACATTACTTTGTACAACTGTTGTAACTTCAACTTGGTTCCAACATGTTCGTTCTACAGGTGCACACATTACATTGTACAACTATTGTAACTTCAACTTGGTTCCAACATATTCATTCTACAGGTGCACACATTACTTTGTACAACTCTTGTAACTTCACCTTCGTTCCAACATGTTCGTTCTCCAGGTGCACACATTACTTTGTACAACCATTGTAACTTCACCTTGTCTCCAACATGTTCATTCTACAGGTGCACACCTTACTTTGTACAACTGTTGTAACTTCACCTTGGTTCCAACATGTTCGTTCTACAGGTGCACACATTACTTTGTGCAACTGTTGTAACTTCACCTTGGTTCCAACATATTTCAGGTGCACACATTACTTTGTACAACTGTTGTAACAACAATCAGGAGGTGCCTTTTTGAATGTAGTTCTGTCAGTGTTTTTGGTTTGTTGTTTGCAGCTTCTTCTGGTTTGTTGTTTGTGCGCGGGCTACAGGTGCCGCTCTGACCAGCGAGCTGTGAATGTACAGGGAGGATCAGGTGATGAACACGTGATGAACCAGTGATGGCACATCAACATGGGTAGCCACAAGAACGAGTAGGTGGCCACTAAAGCGTGACGTCACAAGGATCGGTTCTAAATAAAATCAGTTACATTACAGAACTCACGGTGTTAACACGTCTTTTACATGGTGTCAGATTTAGGCGGATGAACCTATCTAGATGGCGCTTTCAGGATTAAAACCGCCAGGACCGTTGATCCTAGACGAGAAGATGGCCTTTAATTGGAGGTCATGGATGCAGGCATTTGAAATTTATGCTACTGCAGCTGGAGTGACGACGAAATCGGAAAAAGTTCAGTGCTGCGTGTTTCTGCACATCGCTGGTAGCGAAGCACAAAAACTACACCGAACATTTCAACTCGACACTCAGGACAAAGACAAATTAGCACCGTTGATCCAGGCTTTCACTCAATATTGTGAAGGAAAAACTAACATCACAGTTGTCAGGTACGAATTTTACTCTTTCAATCAATCTAATGAGGACATGGACACATACATAAGGGAATTGAAACACAGGATTCAATATTGTTGCTATGGCGCGCTGGAACATTCTTTGTTGTTCTACCGCATTGTATGTGGTGTGAGGGACGATGAACTTCATAATAAGCTTTTATGGTCCCCGAGCTTATCATTGGATGAGTGTACACAGTTGTGTCGCCTGAGTGAGATAAAATCGACTCAAGTAACAAAGACAGGTGATCATCAAGTGGATGCGATAGCTACTAGATTCAACAATGGAAACAGGGTGAGTAACCGTCCGTCGTCATCAATATGCACGTCAACAAGTCGATATCACCAAGGTTTGACAACGTCAACTACGCGATGTGGACGTTGCGGGTATAATCACCAATGAGGGAACTGTCCAGCAAGAGGAAAGGAGTGCTCAGGTTGTCATAAATTGGGCCATTTTGGCAACATGTGTCGATTAGCACAGTGACAGTAGAATACTGCTCCTGTATATGAACTGGGCGCCGAACAAGAAGGCAATCAAACTGACAGTCATGTAGGACAAGATACGGAGGACTACGATTTGTTTGTCGGAACAATTTCACAAGGCAACATCCCTAACCAAGACCTGTGGCATGCTGTATTGGTATTAAATAATCTAGATATATCTTTTAAATTAGACACTGGATCGGAGGCGAATGTATTACCCAAGAAGGTGTTCGACAAACTGACTGCAGCTTCTTTGATTCCGTCGAAATGTCAACTGGTCACATATGGAGGCCATCGGATAAAACCATCTGGAGAAACTACACTACGTGGTGTGGATTTGCTCTTTCAAGTAATGGACGTGGGATGCGCAATTCTAGGCAAGCGTGCGTGTGTTCAATTGGGACTGTTAACAACACTTGACACTTTGGAGGCTATACCTGGTGTAGATGCAGCACAGAAAATGGTAAAGTCATATTCTGATGTTTTTACAGGATTAGGGTTAATTAAAGTAAATGCAAACATTTATATTGATATAAATGTACCTCCTGTGGTCGATGCGCCCCGCAGGATACCATTGGCAATTGTTAATGATGTACAAGTTGAACTGAAACGGATGTTAGACTTAGGTGTTATTGTCAAGCAAGTAGAGCCTACACCTTGGTTTAGTTCCATAACAATTGTTTGTAAACCTAATAAATTACGTATATGCCTAGATCCAACTAAATTAAATAGGGCTATCTTAAGGGGGCCTTACCCTTTCAGGACGGTAGAGGAAGTGGTTGCCCAAATACATGGGGCTGGATATTTTTCAGTTTTAGATGCCAACAGCAGGTACTGGCAGATTGAGTTAGATGAGGCCAGCTCTAGGCCGTGTACATTCAAGACACCGTGGGGGAGATTTCGGTATACTCGTCTCCCTTTCGGTATCAAAACTGCGGGTGATATTTGTATTCAAGAAATGAACGACATCCTTGCTGGTTTGCCAGGGATTCATGTTATTTCAGATGACATATTAGTCCATGGTGTAACTGTAGAAGAACATAATGACCTCTTAGAAGCAGTTTTGAAACGTGCACGGAACGTGCACCTAAAACTAAACCCTTAAAAATCAAAAATCTGCCAGACCAGTGTAAATTATGTCGGACACTTAATCACATCTGAAGTGCTGAGGCCGAATGCTGATAGAATCCAACCTATAGTAGAAATGCTGATACCCGGAGATAAAGCAGCAGTGCAGCGTTTTTTGGGGATGATCGGTTATGTTAGCAAGTTTATTCCAAACATGGCACAAATAACAGAACCATTACGACTGATCATTAGGAAAGATATTGCATGGCACTGGGATTCCGCTCAGGATAAAGCGTTTAAACATCTGCAGCATTTGTTGACCACAGCACCCATTCTGCAGTATTTCAATAAACAGGAAAAGATTGTTCTCCAAGTTGACGCATCCAAGTATGGGTTAGGGGCTACTTTTTTCCAATGTAACCTCCCTGTGGCAATGGCATCTAAAGCATTAGACAAATCACAAATAAGTTATGCCATTATTGAAAAAGAATTACTCGCTATATGTTTTGGATGTCATAAGTTCCACGAATATATTTATGGGAATGAGATCACTGTGGAGACGGACCATAAACCTTTAGTTTCTATCATGCTTAAACCTATCCACCAATTATCAGCTAGAATGCAGAGGATGCGCATGAGACTTCAAAATTACAACATTAACATCAGGTATTTAAAAGGGTCCAATTTATTTTTTGCAGATGCTCTCTCCCGAGCGCACACCTCAGATGTGAACCCGAGAAACCTCTACGATCAGGATGTATCAGTAGCAGCTATTAACTTAGATATGGATGTATTAGAAGAGGTTAAGGAACACACATTGACAGATGCTGTATTGACAAAAGTAAAACATTTCACTCTTACTGGTTGGCCTGAAAAGTGTAAATCAATTGATCTTGATGTAGCTCCATATTTTACGTTCAGAAATGACATTACTTTTTGGGATGGTGTATTGTTGAAAGGAACACAAATAATAATTCCCAGAGTGATGCAACCAACAATTTTGATAAAGCTGCATGAATCCCATTTGGGAGTGGTCAAGTGCAAACAGCTAGCTAGGGATAGTGTTTTTTGGCCAGGTTTAAGCAGCCAATTAGAGGTCAAAATAACCAGATGCCCCATCTGCCAGGAATTTCGAAATTTGCCTGCAAAAGAACCGTTAATTAGTCACTTTATAGATGATATACCATTTAACAAAGTAGGGGTAGACTTATTCCACGTTGATGGACAAAATTATATTCTGATAGTCGATTACTATTAAAAATTCCCTGACATTATTCAGTTGTTGAATACGTCAAGTAAGGACGTAATCCTTGCATTAAAACACACCTTTCCCAGATTTGGGATACCCAAATATGTTGTTTCGGATAATGGACCACAGTTTGCAAGTCAAGAATTTCAAATATTCTCTTCTGAATATGGGTTCAGTTCAATTTTCAGCAGTCCCATGCATGCTCAAAGCAATTGACAGGTTGAAAGACATGTCCAAACAATTAAACGTATGATAAAAAAATGCTGTAAATCTAATGGGGATGTGCAGATCGCGTTACTTACTTACAGAAACACCACCCTAGAGGACGTTGGTGCGTCGCCCGCCCAGTTATTAATGTCTCGACGACTGCGCGATAAATTACCTGTTTTGAACAGTTCACTCAGGGTGAACGTTCAACAGTCCAAATTAACACAGTTATGGCATAGGCAGTCTGTACAAAAAGCATATTTCGACAAACATGCACGTAAGACACACCCTACACTGACAAAAGGTGACGATGTTCGTTACTGAAGCCACACTAATGAATGGAAACGGGGAAGAATTCTAAAAAAACATGACAGTGATGGGAGAACTTATGACCTAGTTAATGAGCGTAATCATGTGTTACGCTGTAACTGAAAATTTCTTTACAAATGTAAAAATATCAACAAAGACAACCACACCCATGACACAAACAATTTGGTAACTCAACCATTAAAATCAAAGAATCCTGTAAGTTACAAGGTATGGCCGAGTCAGTAGGCCACCTAACCGGTTCTAGGTCACGGTACCATGATGGCGTCATTGTACATGTAACCATGACAAATGTAAGCAAATCCTTGTTAATCAATTCAAGTATCCAAATAAACACCCACTTGTAAATTTCTGTAAAAGAATGATGAACGTTATGATGTTCAATTGTCGTATTGTTAGCGGGCTGGTCACGGACAAAGTCCTGTAAATACTAAATGCACGTGTTCCCATTTCATAGGTTATCAGTATACTCACTTTACATTTGATTACCTCTATATCACTTTAAAAAACTGTTATTTGTATATAAGCCACTGCGGCAACATAAGGATAGCGAAAACAAACAGGGTTGGGCTGAGTTCATTTATTTTTTATCTCTGGCGGAACTAAATGTGCCCCACCTAAAAAAGGAAAACAGTAGCAGAAGTGAGACCGTTTCAGCGATATTTCCGCGCGACACATGTAGCGCCCCATAAAACGCGCGCATAAACAAGGTAGGTGCGCGACTCTTAATACTAGATATCGAAGAACACATACGAATAATAATAATTAACCTTGGGTTTAGCTTCGTTCTTTATATTATTATAATCCATTATAATACACATAAGCCACTACGGCAACATAAGGATAGACACACAGACAGGGTTGGGCTGAGTTCATTTATTTTTTATCTCTGGCGGAACTAAATGTGCCATAAGACCCAGACGGGTCCCTCCAACCCAACTCTGCTTAATCTTTATCAGCTAATTTAGCTGCAACTTTCATATCATTCAAGATACGTAGCGTCAGGGGGGTTTTTAAGTACTGGAACACAGCATTACTGGTCCAGTCGCCCCTTGTCCGGATCTCCTCCAATGTAGCCCCGCATATAGACAGCTACGTACATCCCCCCTGCGCAAAGAATGAGATGATAACTGTTCAATATCGAGGCCTGCAAAGCCTCCAAAGAACTTCAGGGTAGATTGATATACTTTATATGTTAACGGTGAACTTCCACCTTCATCATTTGGTAATAGAAAAGCGGGAGAGTCATTAGCGGCTGGCCGTTCAGCAAAGTGTCTTTCCGTCCAATGGACAGCACATAAATCCAAATCAGGACATCTGGCAACTGGGATGTCCAGAGTCCGTTCCTGAAATTGTATTGTTTTAGACCTGCGGAGTTTTATCATCATCCCCCATGGGAAGAATTTAAAATCCTTCCGCAAAAGCACGGACTCCGAAAAGGTTACGTTCGATTTTCTTAGAAGGCCCCTGAAACTGCATAGGACCGCCGCCCGCCAAGCAATATGTCCCGAATTCAAAGTGAGGTAAGAGAAAATATGCCTTAGCATATCAGGTAGCAATGGCATAGATTGCCTAGGCGTGTCCCCTAACTGCCTGCGAATGCCCCGCAGGGTAGATGATAATATAAAGTCGGAATAATCTATCTGATCTGAACCCTGTTCCTTCAGAAAATAGTTCAACCCGCTCAAATAATTAATTATCGATGAATATTTTAACGTTCTTGCTAGCCATGTCGCATATAGCGCTATTTGCATCGAACTACAAGGAATAGGAGCATGTGTCTCTGAGAATTCTCCTACAAAGGAAAAATACTTATTGACCTGCACATCCCTAGTAGACAGGGAGTTGGGCGCGTAGCATTTCCGTTGGAAATTCCTCTGCTCTGCTCTAAGCTTTACGACCTCTGTAAAGAAAACGGATGTTTGAATAAACCATTACAACACAGTGCCTTATATGGATCTGATTCATCGATAACTTTCTCCATACCCTTGGTATCAAGCCTGCTCAAGGCATCTGTTATTACATTCGATTCACTGCTTATGTGTACAGCGGTGAACACAAAATTATATTCAATGGACATCCAGAACAGTCTTCTTAAGTAGTACATAATTAATTTGCATCTAGATCTTCCAGTGCATAGTGCCGCTTCTACAGTGGCACTGTCTGTGATGAATACTAATGAGGCCCCCCCCCAACTAGGACCCCACTTTTTCACAGCTGCGTAAACCGCCCACATTTCTTGCGAGTTAATATGGAACGTTCTAACCTCATTATCTGGCTGATCGTAATGGTGACCAACGGTCCCCCTCAGAGATGTTGATAGCGTCGGGTCAAAACAGCCTACTAACCAATCAGTGCTATACAATGCCCCGTATCCCCACTTACTAGCATCACTATAGACAGCCTGTACCAGAGAAAATTTGCCTAACATTAAAGCAGTACCATTGAACCTTCCTGCAAAATCAATCCACCATTGGATATCTTCCCTGAACCCCGCATTTAAGCGAATCTTATAATAAGGCTTTCTTACTGTCCCCATTAAGTCATAGACCCGACGAGAAAATGTTCGCCCACCACGCACTACTTTGGCGCAGTGGGCTAACATTCCGCCTAGCCTCTCTACTTCCTTCCTTGTAGCCTTCTTCCTGTCCTTAAATAATAATAACATTCCACGTAGTTTATCTAGTTTATCTAGTGGTAGAGTTAACTCCAATTTAATAGAGTCTATCAGGATGCCAAGAAATCTTATATTTGTAGCAGGGGAAATCAGTTTCTTGTAACTCACGTAGAAACCAATGCGACGTAATATAGCAATTAGTTTAATCTGCTGCTCTTGAGCTTTGTCCCAGTTTGGGGCAACAATGCAAAAATCATCGAGGTAGTTCACAATACTGTTAACGCCCTCCCTAATAGCACATCTGCAAATGAAGTCTGATATTTTAGAAAAAACAAAGGGACTGGAAGAGAGACCCATGCACAATCTATTATCCAGCATGTATGTAGGCTCCCCTCCCTGGATATTAAAATCCCATATTAAACCCTGCTTCTGCCTATCTGTCGGGTGGATTGTTACCGCGCGATACGCGTCCTTCACGTCCACAGTGGCAAGGTAATCTCCCTGGTTCAACACATCTACCACATCATCGACACTCTTATAGTGAAATTTATTGGATACCTTTTCAGTGAACTCGTTAATCGAACTGCCTTTCGGCCTGCTGCAATCTATTATGCCACTCCCGCCCACCTCTTTCGGTATACAGAATATATTATGTACACACTGTGGCGTCTGCTCGGTTAGGGAAATTATACTTTGATTAATCTCGGATTCTAATTTCTTTGTTATTATATTTCTAAAACTCGGGTTGTCAATTTTTTTCAATTTTGTATTATATTGTATAACACAGTCACTATTAGTGACATGGAACCCGAAAACGACTCCCCAAAGGATATATATCCAGTCCAGGTCAGTGTTGCCTCGCAGAAACAGTTCGCATATTACCCGACACGGTTTTAGCTGTACTATATTACCGGCTATGTAATGACTGCACAGGCATTTACCTTTAATACAATCACTAGCTACTTCAATTATAGTAGCCTCAGCACTCGGTACCTCTCTAATGTGAAATTTCCAACAACGACCCTCCACGGTCTCGACATAGAAACTATCTTCCTTACTTGTAGTACCGACATATATCCAATCTGCAATACTGCTAACCTGGCTAGATGCATTATCCTCAGTATCCTCTAGACCCCTATTAGGATTGTCCAGACAACTATGTCGGGAATTAATTTGCTCCCTAATAGCACATGTAGCATTTTCAGTACAGTGTTCAATTTGATTTGCATGTATCCTGTCAACCTGGCCAATATAAGTGGGCGCGCATTTTGCGCCCCATAATGAACGACGACCTAATTGGCATGCTAACTCAATAGGGCAGTCGGCCAAATCGTCAATAGCACATGTGACATTCTCTAGATTGCAATTCAATTGACTGTAAGGCAAGTCATCATTGGACAATATACTATCACATTTACAATTATCTGGAACAACAGTGAAACATTGATTATTCTCGAGCTTGTTACAAGTCGTATGGCGTGTCGTCGAATGCAGTTCGGCCACTATAACAGCCGCACTATCACCATTTTCTCCAAACTGCGGTGAGCTCGGCGCGTCTTGAACACTATTCACATAATTTAATTTGGTAGCAATGTCACCCTTGTTATGTTTCGAAACACTGTATTTCTTTGCCTTGGCATTAATTTGTCAATCTTTTGAACATGTGTATTTTTTGTGATTCTTGCTCCCGCATTTCGCGCACCAATGCCCAAAGTTACACACATCCTCACTCCTACTGCAACCGGCCTCTTTATTCCACCTAAAGCAGCCTAATTTACCGTCTTTAGTATAAGTGTTCGTGTTCGTCTTACGCGCCCCAAAGCTTGCTGCCGGCTTTTTGGTGCGCATGTTGTGCACCCCATAGTGGAACATGCATAGCCCTGTATTTCCACTTCCAAAAGCTGCAAAACCTTCCACCTCTGCTAATTTTCTGATATCCTTGTCATACTCGACATTAGTATCAAGGAAGTCGTTTTGCCTAGCACGGGAAGACATAAAGCATACATGCTCAAGAAAAGCTTTGTAGTCCTTAACTGTCAAGTTCTGAATATCTAGGCACCAGCGAATGGACGCAGTAATTAGCTCGTAGCAATTTAATTTTTTTACTTCTTTACCTAGTACTGCATAGCACCTGAGCGTCCACTTACTTCTCCGCCTTCTCGTGCTGCTGCTGCTCCTACTCCTTGAATCCGAAGGCGTTCGTCTGCGCCTTCTTGTCCTGGACCTGTGACGAGTTCCTGCCCTTCCGTACTCTGAATGGACGTTCATGGCGGCCCCCGCCACCATTGATGTACCGGCGGTACCGGTCGTCCTCCTGTCATCCAACATGGCCGCCGTCGTGCGACCTGAATATTCGTCTATGCCCTGATGTCGACCCTCCTTCCGTCGCCTCATCTCGTCTCGTTGTTGCGTCAGCTCTTCTACTCGCTCTTCTAACGACAAGTCACTAATTTCTTTTAACATTATTTTCTCCTCCTCTTCCAACGTGACAGAAGACATTTTAGCTGTTAACTCAGGTGAATTATCCTGAGAGTCCGAGTCAGATATTTGTGCTTCTTCTGCGGCTGCTCTTCCTCGTGTTACTCGTTCAGGCATAGTCTGCTTCCCTTTCCTCCTACCTCGTTTCTTTTTACAACTCTTCTCTACCTTATGCGACAAACCACATGCGTCACAATACGGCATGTCACGAATGTATGGTAGTCTTGAACAGCAGCACACACAACCTCTCAACAGGAAAACAGTAGCAGAAGTGAGACCGTTTCAGCGATATTTCCGTGCGACACAGGTAGCGCCCCATAAACGCGCGCATAAACAAGGTAGGTGCGCGACTCTTAATACTAGATATCGAAGAACATATACAAGTAATAATAATTAACCTTGGATTCAGCTTCGTTCTTTATATTATTATAATCCATTATAATACACATATTCATGTATGTGTTAATACATGGAGTACATGTTAATACATGGCATACATACGACAATGACCAACACATTGACAAATATAACTCCACGCAGTGGGTCATACAAAGAACAGACAACACAATGTATACCCGTAAGAAGTGACATCTATATTCACTAATAGTTTCTATATATATGTTCCACTCTGATGTTACAGATCAACTAAGGTGCTGTTGCATCAGGATAAACATGCTTGTTACAGTAAGGTTACTTATTCACATATTATATGTATATAGTGGCATATTACACTATTGTTGTGGGGGTGATGAAAATGGGAAATACTGCGCCTAGAGCGGGACTCAAACCCACATCTCTTTGCATTCCGGGCCAGTGTGCTAACCATTACACCACCTAGGCTCCCTGATATCAATATCACTACACTCGTCCCCCTGGAATTGTAAGTCTTGTAATGCTTACAATTACATACATACAGGCAATGCACTAACACATACATACACAGGGTAGGTTCAACAACCATACAGCGCAAAGCTTGTACAGGATCCTGATCACGGCAACCAGTGTCGTGGGGGTGATGAAAATGGGAAATACTGCGCCTAGAGCGGGACTCGAACACCACACTCTTGCATTCCGGGCCAGTGTGCTAACCATTACACCACCTAGGCTCCCTGATATCAATACACTCCCCACGCCTACCTGTCTATGTGGTTACTTGCCTGAGAGGTCAGTGCAGACCACTACACTATTGTAGTTTATGTTATCGTAAATGACATTTTCATTGGCTTATAATAACATTTACTCGCACATAGACTGTTGAACAGATTTGCATGTTGTTAGCATATATGATGTTTTTGTCCAGGACAGGAGAAGATAGGAAAGTGACATTTTACGTAGGACAGTAAGAAGGTATTCCAGTTGGGTATAGTTCTTAAGGGGTTGCTGCCTTAAACATGGTGAATGCAATAAAGTAAGCCAGATAGCTGGTATACTGCACCGGGCTGGCATTAGGTGATAAGTTATGTCATTAGTTCATAGGCTATGTTAGTCGGTGATAAGCTATGTTATTCGGTGATAAGCTATGTTATTCGGTACCTATTGTAAACGGGGAAGGTGTAATGTATGTAGTTATCCGAACACCCCCACATCAATACCGTGTGACGTCACAAGGATCGGTTCTAAATAAAATCAGTTACATTAC